>JADHKJ010000012.1:4359-493581 GCA_019925595.1 Grosmannia huntii
TGTGTATTCTCCCGACGGCACACAGCTGGCCTCAGGTTCATACGACAACACCATCAAGGTCTGGGACACGGCCTCGGGGCAGTGCAGGCAGACGCTCGAGGGCCACAGCAGGTCAGTTAATTCAGTTGTGTATTCTCCCGACGGCACACAGCTGGCCTCAGGTTCATACGACAACACCATCAAGGTCTGGGACACGGCCTCGGGGCAGTGCAGGCAGACGCTCGAGGGCCACAGCAGTTTAGTTAATTCGGTTGTGTTTTCGCCCGACGGCAATCAACTGGCCTCCGAATCACACCATAATGCCCGAACAGAATCCACCGATTGGTTTCATTATTATGGTGTAAGCACGGATTTGTCTTGGATTACGAGGAATAATCAAAAAGTACTTTGGCTGCCTTCAAATTACCGGCCTAGTACATTTACCGTGCTTGGCCAAAGTATCGCTGTTGGCTGTATGTTAGGAAGAGTTTTTCTTATTAGATTTTTATAGGAAAAGAAACGTCTTTATCGCGGTACTAGGTGCATTGAACACACTTCTATCACTACTATTGCTTTGTATGTTATCCATGTGCTTAGTTATAACTATAAAGGCTTAAAAGGAGAGATTGTAACTCAGCATAACTTGATAGTTATACTTATATTTTCTTCCTCTCTTTGCCCTTCTACGGGTCCTAGGGGAACCCATAAATTTATATTGTCTTTCTTTCCTTCGAGAATGTTCGAAAATGGTCGACAATGTTCCTGTCAAACGAGACAACGTGACTTGTGGAAAGTGTGGAGATTTATCCCGCACGGAGACGCTATGCCTACAGGTCGCCACTGGATTTTCCGACAAGGGCCAAATTCAAGACTCCAAGGGCCTCTCCCCTCTTCAGCTACCCGGGCCGCGAGGGGACTAGAGATTTAGTCTATGGGAAGTACACTTGGCCCGGCCTTTTGGCAGATGTTCGGAAGCTGGCAAAGAACTGTGATGTCTGCGGAAAAGCCAAAGTCTGGAGATAGGTGAAAAGAGGGCTCCTTAAGCGTCTTCCGTCCCCGATCGGCCTTGGGCGGAACTGCCTATCGGTCTCGTTACTTAAAACTGCCCCCCTCGTCCCCGCCTTAAAGCACAGCCTGTAAGAACCTCCTAGTGGTAACTAATGACACGGCCCCTCTTTTCTTTTGTCGACCTTACGGAGGGCACGGCCTTAGGTTCTTCCGATCCGGCGCATTGACTCCGATTAGATTCAGACCTTCTAGCTAGATATCCATCGAAAAGCGTCTAGAGTACAGTGCGAATCCCCAGAACACCACTAAAACAGCGTCATCCGCACTATGTCCTACCTCGCGGCGTGACCGTTGCCGGAGACCACCTCCGGCCGCATGCACTGGGCCACCGCCCATCACACGCATCCCGAGAGGCCCTCCTCCCCACACAATCTCCACCAGCCCCCCGTACCGATAGCCGCCGTGCCGGCCATCCCCCTGCCGCACTGAACTCGGCGCAAACCCGTCTAAGCGTGACAGCGGCGGCCGCATGTGGCCTCGCTGACGCCCTGGGCTTGCACGTCGTCCAGCTCATCAACGACGAGCTGGTCGGCAGCAGCGCCTCTACCGTAGGTGTCCCTGTCACCTACGCAGCGACTGTGGCGCGCACCCAGGAGCTCGCAGCCACCGTCGCCGTCCCAGCCGCTGCCCGCCCTCCCTCGGAAGACCAACCCAAGTCCATACTACTGGCCCTACAACAGCCTCTGAAGCTAAACTGAAAACGGACGGGCGGGTCCTCATCCGTATCACTCAACGAGACCTGGCAGACCGGGCCCACCCAATGGCGGTCCGCCAGCAGCCGGCAAACCTCGCCGGACTTACACTTGACGCATACCCTCGGGTCACATCAACCGCTACAGGATGGGCAGTGCACACGAAGGGCCAGAAAACTAGAACAGCCCTCCTCCAGCGGTCCGAAACCGTCAGAATCGGCCTCCGGGCCACCAAAATCACCGTCAGCGTCCCCTGGTTTAACTACCTCATCGACGACGAAGACAACACAGTCTGCTTCATTTTCCAGGAGCAGGACCTTGACATTACCGCCCTCTTTATTCTCGAGGTACAGGTCCAAACTGGCCAAAAACCCGTCCGAGCCTATCGCACACAGAAATCTGATCCCGACGCACCGGTGGCCTCCTGGCTGATCTTTGAGAAGCCGGCCAGCCGGTTCCAATTCTTCAGCACCAGCCAGTGGTCCAGAAAGCCAAGTAACAAACACAAGCCCAGAAACCACGCCCTCAGTGGCCAGGGTTATTGCAACCCCAGTACCTGCAACAAACCGGCCCTATGCGGCTGCTGCGGCCAGCAGCTCACTGACCACCCAGAGGGAGAATGCAACGCCCCCCCCCTCCCCCTCCCCCTCCCCCAATGTCCTAACTGCCTAGCACCTCACATTGCTAGTCACGCGAACTGCCCTGTACACCCTACACGGTAATACGGCGTTATAACTTAATCATCTGCGGCACAGATAAAGGCCATGAGGAAGATCGGACTGTAAGCGTACACCGCGGCCAACCAAGGTCCAACGCCCCCGCCCCCCGCGGACTATCATGACAAGACCCCCTGGTACCCAGAACAACGGAATGGTATCCACCATCAAGGTGGCCACCACCGCCCCGGGGCCCGACAGCATAACCGCCCATCTCCTAAAAGCGGTCTGGGACGCCATCGGACCATACGTCCACCAGATCTACCGGGGTTGCCTACGAACAGGCTTTTTCCCCCGGGTCTGGAGAGAGGCCGAGGTAGTCATGCTACCCAAAGCTGGCAAGAAGGACCTTACTACGCCGCGCTCCTGGCGCCCGATTGCTCTCATCTCTTGTATCGCCATGGGACTGGACCGCCTGGTCGCCCGTCGCATGGCGTGGACAGCTCTTACTCACGAAATGCTTAACCCGCAACACGCAGGTGCCCTTCCCCGACGCTCCGCGACAGACATGCTGGCATCGTTTGTTCACGACGCTGAGGACGCTCTTAACTACGGCAAAGAGCTTACCGTGGTCACTGCAGACGTCCAGGGCGCCTTTGACGCTCTCCTCTCCAACCGCTAGCTCACGCGAATGCAAGCGGACGGCTGGCCGCAAACATGCCTTACGTTCGTTAGGGACTTCCTATCCGAGCGCCGCCTCCGGGTGCGCTTCGAAGGTATGCGCACCGAATACACCACGGCCCAGTGCGGCACGCCACAGGGCTCTCCCCGGTCTCCGCTACTGTTCACGAAAGGATTTTTAAATAAAAATTGCGGGGGCATCTATCAGATAAGTTACCTGATTTATGCATTCTGTCGATTCACCGTCGCTCGTGGTGAATCTGATCGATCAGATGTTTCTGGGTGAGTACGTATTTGACGCTTTCGAAGTCACGTTGGCCCTGTACGTCCGCAAGTGAGTGTCCTGCGGGGTACATTGGTCTGTTTGTGATGCTTCTTGTTGTTCTTGTTCTGTTCCTCTCTGAAATCTCTCTCGTGGGTCCGCGACCACGAAGGAGATATCAGCCCCTATTCAGGGGTGCACGTGCTGGTCTCTGATTGGCCAGCGCGCGCCCTTCCCGATCGAGAGCCTACACGTAGTGCTCTCGATTTACCGACACATTTCAATAAACAAATGAGATAAGAGCTCCAAATAGGTCATAAACAGCTGCTGGCTGTGTGAAGTCACATCGTATATCATGTTGCACCTTATTCTGTTATTGTACCGTTGGGGATCAGTTATAGGCCCTACCCATGATGTCATAAATGTAAATATCGTACTTTGAAATACAGACTTGCTCGTCTCATTTCCTCCTCCAAATCACCGTCTCCAAAGCTGAAAAAAAATGCCCACATCTTCCCGCTATTCAAAGAGTTTTCTTAAAGCTCGTCCTGCATGCGATGAAGCAGCTCACTGAGTCGGCTCATAGCCGACACACTTGGAGGACAACACTAGAAAAATAGCCCCGAATACTGCTAGCCAATTCACTCCTCGGACTCGTCCGCGAAGCGCCGGACAGCCCATCTGAGCTGGCTGTATCTCTTGACCTTGGCGGCGGAAGTTGTTGTCGTCGTCGCTGTGGTCGTAATTGCTGTCGACGTTGTTGAGGCTGTCTTTTTAGTACCTGTCCTAGTCCGGGTCCGGGTCCTGGTCCTGGTGGACGCCGCATCTGTCTTTGCGGTCACTGTCCTGGTCCCGGTTCTCGTTCGGTTGGACGCTGTGGCCGTCCTGGTCCTGGTCCTGGTGGTCGCGGCGCCTGCCTTGGCGGAAACCGTTCCTGTCTTAGTTCTTGTCTTTGTCCCAGACTTCTTGGTGCCGGTGCCTGTCGTGGTGGTGGTAGTGGCAGTGGTGGCACTGGCGGTAGCGGCAGTAGTGGTCACAGCATCAGCCCCGGTATCCTCATCAATTGTAGTATCTTCAACTAGGATAGCCTTGACAACAGACAGGGCCTCTTCCTCTGTGGTGCTGGCAGCGGACAGGCCCTTTTCAGCGGCCGCAAGGTCCTTCTGGTTCTGGGCTACCTGCGCAGCAATGGCGGCTTTCTTCTCAGCAGTGACAATGTTGTCGACCGTGTTGACGTTGGCCGTGACGTCGGTCTGCTGGACGGTGATGCAGCCGCCGAAGCTGAAGCTGTTGACGCAGCGGACGGTGCACATGTTGCCAGTTGAAGCTACAGGTGTCAGTGGATTCAACTCAAAAGGTCTGCAGATCGTGAAGAAATACTTACCCCCAATGCACTTCAGGTCGGTCGGCATGGTAATGGTCAGGGTCAGATCGCCGGAGCCATACTCTGAGCTGTCTTGAACCACTGTGAGGTTTGTCTGCCCATAGGCGCCGAGGGCGTTGCTAGCCTCGTCCATATCACACGTGAACGGACCACTCCCGTTGGCGTAGCGCTGGCCGATGATCATGGTGATGGTGCTGCCCTGCGAGACGGTGGTGTAGTTTCGGGTCTCGAGAAGCTCTTCTGTGACGCCAGCCTCGCTGATGTCACCGGCGAGCAGCGTCCGCCCGCAGGCGTTCACTGCGTTGGCCACAATCTCTGCCTGGTTGATATAGTCCGCGTCCGCATAGTTGTTGATGTCAACTGGTTGGAAATAACGATTAGGTCGCTGTGGAAAATGGACAAAGAACAAGACAGCCAGAACCTACCCTGCATGGCATAACTAGTACCCGTGTCGCCTTTTGCACTTGTGATGACGCCCTGACCATAGGCCACAGAGGAGAAGATGGTCAAAGCCGTAGCGGCCCGGATGAAAGAATTCATCGTGACGGAGATGGAGGGGCAAGAATGGAAAATTGGGTATATGACGAACAAAAAAAAAGAAAGAAAGAAAAAAGAAAGTCAGAAGGGAAAAAACAGACCAGCTGATAGATCAAGAAGAGAACATAGAAGAAGAAAACAACCAGAGTTAACGACGAAGAGTATGGAGAGCAAGCATACCTATGAGGCTGCGATACAGAAATAATATATAAGATCTCGCCATGGCGTCCCGAGAAATGCAATCAAGTGATCCGTGAGCCCCGAGGGCAGTGCATCACCAGATAATTGGCGCCGACCAGCGGGGATGACGTCACGGTTTCAGAAATCTTCGTCGGATTACACGACAATGATGATCGGCTGAAACAGCAGCGATCTACGAAACAACCGTGGGCTCCACTTTGGCCGCGACGAGCTGCTGAGAAGTGCCGTCTTGTTCAGATGGCCCCCCTGAACCCGACGCAGATCGGCCGTTGTCAGGAGAGCACAAGCTGCAGCGCTATCGCTCGCCAAGGCTGACCTGACCCTTTCCCTTCTATCGAACGATAGCTCAAGGCAAAAATAGAGAGCTGCGTCGTCGAGTCCGCATGATGGATAGTTTCGGCGTTGGTAAATTGTCTCAAGTGTACCAATCTCGGGAACCCCAGCTGCATGGGCTTGGGGGAGGCTTATTATATGCGGGCGTCTCCGGAGCGGGTCATTGATCTATGTATACAAGTCACTCCCCGTGCGTTTGGTAGCCCTGCGTTCGTCCGTTCTCAGCTATTTCGCGCCTCTTTACATGTATAATGGCTATTTCGGCGAATTCGTGCACGCTACCACTGTTCCCCTCGTTATTAGAATAGAGCTTATTAAATCTTATCTATTTCCTTTTCTTTCTTTTCAAGTCTTTCTGTTCCGTTCTTTCTTTCTCCTTCTTCCTTACATAGCTCGGCCTGCATGTACTTGTCTCCTACCAAGTGCCTATTTTTAAATAATCTGGTTCATTCGTGGCATTTTTTAACGTGGTAAAGCACACCATTTAAATCGAGAACTCCAATTCCACCTGCTTAAGCATACTTCAGCATCAACCCGAGGTTAAGCGGGACAGGCTCTTCCAAGCGTCACCTCTATGGCTTCGACTACATTTGGGATATACTTTTTCTGCATATTATGGTGAAACTATTCTCCCTTCTGTATTGGATTTCTATACCAGTGCTCTCGATGGGCGCGAAGCAACTGGCACAGCAATTGGACGAGTCTTGTACGAGAGAGATTCGTGTGGTCGTAAGTGTCAATTTTTTGTTTCTTCGCTTCTACTATGGTTGGTTGTTTGATTATCCGTAAAGCTGACGTGTCATTTATGCAGTCAACAGCCATATGCCCTCCATATTGCGACCTTTACATCGCTTGCATTGGTTACAGACCCTCTCTTTCTTTATTCCTGCTGGAGGGCTACTGGAGATTGGGACACCGTGAGTAGGAAACATGCATTCTGGGCACAGTTCGTCTTTATGTTCGGCTTCACAAAGTTGGTCAAGCTTACAGGAATTTTCATATGCAACCCTGGAGATATCAAGTATCTGTTGGTCTCGATTGCTTTCGGTTACTTTCACGGCCTGATCAAAATCTACGCCTTGTTCACGCTTAAGACGGTAAGTGAATGCGCATGTAGTGCAAACGTGCAGCAGAACTGACCGTTCGCATGGTTCCTAGACATCGTGGGGCAGTCGCGAATGTGCCGATGATGACTCTCCGGTCATACCGCCTGACATGGCACCTATGCCGGACACTGATCTACCGCAGCTGGATTGGGTTGAATAGCTAAATAACGCTGTCTGGCTTGCGGGCCACTGGACCCGTCAGCAAGTATTCTGCCATTGTACACCGCCTAGCCCCTAAATTCTGTATTTAGTCTGATTTCTGCCTGCATCCTGTATGGTAGCTCCTTGAGCAACGTTCTCGTCTTCAGCCTGACCCCTACCTGCACCCTCGTACGAGATTAGCCATAGCCAAGATATTCTGTTTGCCCTGCCTGTCCCCACCTACCTGACCCCCTGCCCGCCAGCCGTGACACTTACGTAGTTTAGCCATGTCATCCTCTTCTGTGATAGGTATCAACTCTACAGAGAATAAAGATTTATGTTTTTGTTAGATATTCACTGTAGAGCGTTTTTCCAACCTCTTCATTTAGTGTGCCCTTGTGTAAAGACTTAGTAAGCCATGTGCTAGGTATTTCGTCTGATTGATATCGTTCGTATACTCGCCACGTGTTATGACCACAAGGTTCTCTAAGCGATAAACAATGTGCTGTCAATGTTTTTATGTTAGCAGACAAGCGTTGGGTCTGAAGTGAACAGTATTGCGTTGTGTAAGTCTTCGTTGTAGCGTATGTAGGTCACAAGCCTGCGAGGGCTACTACTATAAGAGTAATTCTTAGGGTAGTACTTAGGTTGATTGCTAAAGAGCTGTCTAAAGAAAATAGCTATCTAGGTGGTAGAGACCGTAGTCTTATATACTTAAGTTCCTTTTCACATCTCTTCATGGCTCATATAATCCCAGTAATCCCTGGGTCACCGCTGTGGCTTACTTGGATCACCGTGTAATCCCGTAATCCTTATCCGTATCATTACGTAACCCGTGGTTCGATACTTCCCTGGGTAATCCTGCCCGTGCAGTCTGTGTTCCCATGTATACTTTCTGCTCCCTTAGACCGCCTGGTCCTTATTTTGGGCTGCTGTGTGATGAGTTCATCACACCACGTCGTTCACTCTTAATCGGGGGTTGGTCAGCATTTCCATTCTGGCCATGGTTGAACAGAGCTGTCGTCGAAATCGAGAATGCTGTATTTAATGCAAAATTCCAGACATTGCTTCTTAAGGAAACTGTAGGATCGCTGTTCTAAAGCCGTTAACGTGTCACGGTCGGGCAGGCAGACAGGTAGGCGGGGACGAGCAGAGCAATAGAATGTCTTAACTATAGCTAGTCTTTGTGCAGGAGTACAGGTAGGGGTTAGGCGGAAGACAAGGACGTAGCTGAAGAAGCTACAATACAGGATGCAGGCAGAAATCAGATTAAATACAGAATTCCGTAGCTAGGCTTATCGGGGCAAGGGTCTGCCACGGAGGTCCGTAACAGTCACGGAGGTCCGTGACACAAAACTCGAGTCTTCAATCCTTACTGCGTGGTTACGTGATCCTTGATCCGTGGTCCAATGCTTTCCTAGGCAATCTTTCCTATGCATTCTGTGTTCCTAGGTCCCGTGCCTTCTGTGCATTCTGCCATGTAAGGCCGCCTGGTATGTATTTAGGCCGCCGTGTAATGCGTTCATTACAAATGGATATCGCTCTTCCTCGTTGCCGTAACAGTCTTTCTAACGCCTACAGCCGTGTAAGGTCAAGCAGACCTGGCGAAGAGAATGAACAAAAAGGCGCTCGTGGCCATCCACTTAATGTTCTCTGGCTTCCCAAACCCGCTGCTTAGAGAGGTAGAGGCCGAGGGGACGGTAAAATGGAAACGCGCAGCACGCGAAATTATTGCTAACGCTACAGGGTGTGGCTTCTACTCCGAAGTGTTCCCCTAACCTAACTCAGCGATACGTACGGTGAGGCTGTATCGTCGTATATAAACCCTACTAGGGAGAGACCTATTCAGTACAATGAAGGTAATACTAAAGAGGCCTAAGTGCACTGTCTTATAGGAGCCGAAGGCCTTAAGAAGATCTAGCGATTCGTATTTCGTAAGTATATAGCTTGTCCTCCTCCTAGCCTGCCAGTGTTTGGGTAAGGATTACGTGGATGCCTAACGTGTCAGGAAATCCACAAGGGCGTAGTTTTACACGTGACTATATTATATGCTTGGATTTCCTAAAACTCCTAAATGTCACGGACGGGCAGGCGGACAGGTAGGCGGGGCCGGGATTCGGGACGGAAAGGTATATTCAGAATGGCTAGTCTTCTACAGAGGTGCAGGCAGGGTTAGGTTGTTGACGAAGACGTAGCTTAAGGAGCTACGTTTCAGATGCAGGATTCTTTGTGGATATATATTCACCAGAGCGGTGTGCAGTGGCAGTACTCCAGGAGTGGGTCCCAAGTGGGAGCCTTAGGTAGGCGCTTGCGCAGTCTCTCCCTATGGGGAGGGAGAGAGGCACCGAGCAGGTGGGTGCCTTAGGCAGGCAGGCTGTTATGGCGGTCCGTAATAAAAGATATCCTTTAAGGATTGTTTAAAAGCTGTTAAAGTCTTTAAATACCTTTTAGGTATTATTGTTCCTATTATTTTAGTTGTTATTTAGGTAGTTATAAATAATACGTTTTATTTAGTTAAGGGGGTCTCTTATTATGCATTAAAAGGCAAAGAGGATCTTTTCCTCGTCTCTTAGGAATTGTAAAGATCCAGCCCAATGGGAGAAGTCGCTGTTGGGTGAATCAAACTGGTTAAAAACTAAGCTAAAGAAGAAGAAGAAGAAAGATATCTACACAAACAGGCCTGCTTCCTCCCTTCTTATATGCACGAGTGCTTTTTCCATCTCTTCCTAGCTCGATGGCTCGATGCTTCGAGTCTTCGATCCTTATCCGTATCGTCACGAGACTTTCAGACCGCCTGTGCTCCCATTGGTCCGTGGCAGCGCGTGCGCAAGCTGGGCGCAATGTGCCAATTGGCGTGCGCCCAATTGGGTTTGGTCGGGTCGCGCGACAGGCCACGTGACACGGCCTACTGGTTGTTCCGAGCCGAGGGCGGAGCCGAGGACTTACACCGGGCCATAGCCCGTCACATTTACTTTGTTCCTTTGTTATTTCCCCTAAGAGTTTGTTGTCGTTTGCTGTAGCCTATTGTTGCTCCTTTAATAGTAGCTGTTTCCGTTTTTTATCTCGTTATAGTTATTTAGGATTTCTTCTTCTTTGCCTTGTCTTTAAAGGTCTTGGTTATAGTGCTAATCGAGTAGCTTGTTTTCTTTGTGCACCTTATAAAAAGGGTGTTTGCAATCTTCCCATGCCTTTATCGTTTATAGGCATTTAACGGGATAGTTTAAACTTAATCCTATAACTGCGTATCGTTTATTGTAGTTATATACTGTTATCTTCTAATGTTTAAGGTTTGCCTTAAATAAGGGTATTGTAACAGGATTGTTTCTATACCGTTTTAGGTAAAAGTCGTTTGCTTGCTTTATTCTTTCGTGTAAATAGCAGTAGTCGGTAATGCAGCTAAACTATGCTAACTATGCATGCTCGTTAGTGCTAATGCTAATTATTCGATAGTCTCCTTTAACCGGTATTAAAGGGTCTTGTTGCTAAAACCTCTTTCTTTTATAGCCCCTAAGTCTTATAATCGCAAGGCTGGTTTAATCGGTGTTAGGCGCTAGCGCTACTTCGTTTCCCGTATACATATTAGAGTCCTTTAGTTGCGCAAGTACTAGAATTCGGGTTTTAAGTTAAAGTTTAAGCTCCTTTATCTAAATCGTATGTTTTATCGTAGTCTAAAGTTCCTTTACTCCTAAGTATTATCTATATTCTTCTTTTAACAGTTTTAATCGCTCCTTTACAGCTAAGGTTTTCTTGCCTCTAGGTGCCTTAGGATACCATCCGCTAATAGCTTTTTCTGCGTCATGCAGTTAACAAAGTTCGTCGTAACACTAGACCAATGCTGCAGCTTATGCTAAAGATAGTCTTAATCCTTTCCAATTATTACTAGGTCGTTGTTTAGAGTAACTTTTCGTGCTACGTTAACCTCTTTCTGTTCTTTGTTTCCAAGTATAGGTTGCTATTCAAGTTACTTCCTCTTAGGTTGTTTGCAGTTGCGCGCATAGTGCCCTATCTTGCCGCAATTGTAGCATTCAAAGGTCCTTGTCTTCTGCATCCTTAGTTTATTCTTTCGTTAAGCCGTATCGAGTTCTATAGGTCCGGGTGTAGTGTTGTACGCTGTAGCCTTAGGGTAGTACACCTTTTTCTTAGTGTTAGCTCCGTAAGTAAGAGTGCTTCGCCAGTTGTTACTGTTATCGTTTTTCTTTCTCTTTATCCGTCGTTTAAATAGTCGATTATCGATGCGTACGGCTCTAGTAATAAATGCTAGCAGTTTGTCCGGTCTTTCTAATTTAGCAAGTTTATCCTTTACTTTTTCCTTAAGTCCTATGTAAAACTGGGTTATTAAGGGTTTATTATCTTAGCCTAGCTGTAATAATATTTGCTTAAAGGTTGCGGCGTACTTTAATGTAGATATCTTTTATTTACGTCTTATAAGTTTTCTTTCTTTCGTTTGGTCTTTATTTAGGTCTCTAAAGATATCTTTTAAGAATTATTTAAAGCTGTTAAAGTCTTTAAATACCTTTTAGGTATTATCGTCTCTATTATCTTAGTCGTTGTCTAAGTAGTCTCGAATAATAGGTTTTATCTAGTTAAAAGGGTCTCCTATTATACACTAAGAGGCGAAGAGGATCTTTTCCTCGTCTCTTAAAAACTGTTCGTTATAGTGTCGATAGTAGGTCTTGCATTTAGTAATAAATCCTTTAAGTATACCCTTAGTCCCATCGTATAGTGTTAGCAAATTTATTTTATAGTCCTTTTTCTTAATACTGTAAGTTTTATTAACCTATTCTTTAAGTTCCTTAACTTCTATTGCATATTGTTTAAATTCTGTCTTGCTAGCTTTAGTTAGCTTAGCGATTATTGCCTTCTAATCCTTGATTAGTTATTAAATCCAAATGTTCCATTCCTTTTGCGTTATATTAAGCGCAGTTGCCTTAGTGGATAGTCTTAGAGTAGCTATTGCGTAGCCTTCGTATTATATAGTAGGTAGCGTTAACCTTACTATACAAAAGCAATTAAAATGTTATAAACCATACTATTTCCTTAGTAATAAACCTGGTAGTATTAAGGGGTTTATATAAGTAGGCAGGTTAAGGCCGCTTTGTATACGTGTAGGCAAATCTTTGTTGTATGTTGTTATCGTTCTTTCAATGTAGCATAAGGCAGCGAGGCCTATTCAGGTATTAAGACTAAATACTTAGATTGATTGCTGAAGAGCTGTAAGAAGGAGAGTGCTATCTAGGTGGTAGGGACTGTAGTCTTATATACACGGGTGCTTCTTCCATCTCTTCCTTGGATCACCTTTGATCACCGTGGTAATAGTGATCACTCTTGATCACCGTGATTACTCCTGGTTATGTGATCGGGATCACTCTCAGTAATCCTGTGTGGGATCGCTTGTCCTTGTCACGTGATCTCCAGACCGCCTGTGCTCCCATTGGTCCGTGTGCATTCTGCCGTGTGGAGCTTGTCTGGCTTCTTCTCCTGCTTGCCGTGTGATGTGGTCATCACAATTCTTCCCTCTAAGAATACCTAAACCTGTTTTGCACTGCCTTTTTAGGCGATATCTTAATTTACAGCCGCATCCGAGAAGAATATACCGAACATGTCTGCGCTATACTTAAACGCCTTCGCTAAGCTAGCCTGTATGCAAAAGCTTTAAAATGTAAATTTTACTGCACTAAAATAAAGTTTCTTAGCCTAATTATCGGCCGCGACGGCATTTGTATAAACCTTGTAAAGGTTGCTACCGTCCGCTAATAGCCGACCTCCGACTGCCTAACTAATGTGCAAGCCTTTTTTAGCTTTAGCAACTTTTACCGCCGCTTTATCCGCGACTTTTCGGGCTTAGTAGCCATCTTAACCCGCCTTACAAAGAAAAATGTTCCGTTCTTCTAAGACTTTACTTGCAAGTTTGCCTTTTAAACCTTAAAAGACTATTTCTTTACGGCCTTAGTACTAGCCTATTTTAACTAGGATAAGGATATAATCTTTAAAACTAATGCTTCTAACTACGTCTTTACCGGTATTATATCTGTATAATAATAATAGCATCCTCCATCCTATTGCCTTTTACTTAAAGAAACACTTTATAGCTAAATGTAATTATAAGATCTACAATAAAGAACTCTTAGCTATTATTAAATATTTTAAAGAATAGCGCCCTAAGCTTAATGAAGCACCCTTGCCTATTAAAGTTATTACTAACCACCGCAACCTAGAATACTTTATATTAACGAAGCAGTTAAACCGTTGTTAAGCTCTTTAGTTTAAATTCTTATCCCGTTTTAACTTCTAAATTTTCCACCATCCCGGCAAACAAGGCGGTAAGCCGGATGCCCTTATATAGAGGTTAAAAGACCTCTTTAAGGAGGGGGATAAAAGACTCTTACACTAAAGCCAAACCGTCCTAAAGTTACACAACCTGCTACTTAAAAGAAAGCTATTAAAACTTTAGTTTAACTAGATTATGCTTCCGCTAACTTTGCAAGAACTGTTCTGCCTTATATACGAATCTAACCCGGTCCCGCGCGCTGCTTTAGTCGCTATATATAGCGCCAACTCCGACAACCCCGTTTACCGACTACCGATACTTACCCTTGCTAAATATTCGGATTGCGAAGGATACCTGCATGTTTAGGACCGCATGTATATCTCCGACTATAATGCTTTAAAGGCTAAGCTTCTCTGCCTTTGCTATAACTCCCTTATCTTTAGCTATCCTAGCAGATTTAAGATATATAATCTTCTGTCTTAGGAATACTACTAGCCGGGTATAGCCAGTTATATCGCCCGCTAGGTCTGTAAGTGCTATACGTGCCGAAGGGCTACCTTGTTTTGTAACGGTTAAAATAGCCTGCTTCGCCCCTTACCGATCCCTAACCGAGCCTAGCGTAATATTTTTATAGATTTTATTACGCACCTGTTAAAGAGTTATAGCTATAATGCGATTATGGTTATAGTTAACCGCTTAACGAAAATGCGTTACCTAATCCCTTACTATAAAACCTATAGTGCTAAGGACGCAGCCTATCTATATTTAAAGCATGTTTAAAAGCTGCATAGTTTGCCGTCTTCTATAGTTTTTAATAAAGGGCCGCAATTTATTGCCAAGCTTTAGCAAAGCCTCGCCTAAATCCTAAAGATCGATTCTGCTCTATCCTCTGCCCACTACCTTAAAACTAACGGCCAAACTAAAAGAATAAACTTTGTTTTAAAACAGTACCTACGCGCCTATATAGCGTATTTGCAAAATAACTAAGATAAGTAGTTGCCCCTCGCTAAGTTCGCCGGCAACGCTTATTACTTTAAAACCACTAGCATATCCCCGTTCTTCGCTAACTACGGCTTTTAGCCCTAAATAGGCTTTAAGCCCGTCTCTAATCTGCCTTACACCGCATAGTCCTAAGATGCCGCTGCCTTCGCCGTTAAAATGCAAGAGATCTTAAACCTAACCCGCAACGAGGTAGTAATAGCCCAAAACCTACACAAAGAACAAGCTAACTAACACCGACGCCCGCCTCGACAGTTTAAACTAAACGATATAGTATAGTTAGACGCCCAGACGATCCGCACTGCCCGTCTATAAAAAAAGCTCGATTAAAAAAACCTTAGCCCCTTTTGCATTTCTAAGGTAGTTAGCTTGCATACTTACAAACTTAACCTACTTGCCTCTATAAGGATTTACCCTATTTTCCATATCTTCCGCCTCCGTTTTACAAATACCTCTAACCTAATCCCTAAACAAAACCGCCCGCCACCACCCTACGTCGAAGTGGCCGGCGAGACTAAATATAAAGTCGAAGAGATTCTAAACTCCTTCTAAGAGCGCCGCGGCTATAGCCGCAACCTCTGTCTAAAATATATCGTCCGCTAGACTATATACAACGACCCGACTACTAAACCTGCCGAGTACCTAACCTACTTGAAACAACTCCTAAATAACTACCACCGTCGGTACCCTAACAAACCTAGACCTTAAATCTGCGGCGTTAACGAAGCTTCGCCGTAGAAAGGGGAGTACTGTTACGGACCGCTATAATAGCTTAAGGCTTCCACCTGCTCGGTGCCTCTCTCCCATCCTATAGGGAGCGATTGTACGATTAAATGACAGCCTGCCTGCCTAAGGCACCTACCTGCTCGGTGCCTCTCTTCCTCCTTATAAGGAGAGACTACGCAAGCGCCTACCTAAGGCTTCTACTTAAGACCTACTCCTGGAGTACTGCCACTGCACACCGCTCTGGTAAATATATATCCACGAAGAATCCTGCATCCGAAACGTAGCTCCTTAAGCTATGTCTTCGTCAACAACCTGACCTTGCCTGCACCTCTGTAGAAGACTAGCCATTTTGAATATACCTTTCTGTCCCGAATCCCGGCCCCGCCTACCTGTCCGCCTGCCCGTCCGTGATAGATCTAGCCTAATAGGAGAAATTACTGTTGGGTAAATTAAACTGGTTGAAAGCTAAGCTAAAGAAGAAGAAAGATTTTTACACAAACAGGCCTGCTTCCTCCCTTCTTATATATACGAGTGCTTTTTCCATCTCTTCCTTTAATCACTGTTAATCACCGTAACCACCGTGATCATCCTTAATCACCGTGGTTGTAGTAATTACTCCTAATCACTCCTAATCACCGTAATCACCGTTCTTGTCACGTAATCTCCAGACCGCCTGTGCTCCCATTAGTCCTTGGGCTTGGAAAAGGGGTTCGTAGGCGGCACGCAGCGCGTGCGCAAGACAGGCCACGTGACACGGCCGACTGGTTGTTCCGGGCCGAGGGCGGAGCCGAGGACTTACACCGGGCTATAGCCCGTCACAGTAGGAAGCAAAAGCTAGTTAAAAAGGACCTTGTGGATTATAAAGGAAGGGAAAGATTTACTTGAAGGAAGGAAGTAGGCTTGCTGGTGTAAATATCTTTCTTCTTCTTTAGCTTAGTTTTTAACTAGTTTAATTTACCTAACAGCGATTTCTCCTATTAGGCTAAATCCTTACACGCCTAGGGCTGTAAAGAAAATATTTTTACTATGCATAGTATTATACCTATAAAGAGACTACTAACTTACAAGGCAGACCTCCGTATAACGTATTAGCAAGCACTACAGAGTACATAGGTAGGGTTGGCAGGAAAACACGCTAGTATATAGATAAATAATATTTGTTGGCGTAAGCGTACTGTGGATTTCCCCGAAGTCACCTAACCTCGGCCGACCGAAATCACTAGATAAGACGAAGCCTTAACTAAACGCACATTACGCACAGTCTAGTCTTCAGTTAACCACCTAACGAAGTATCATCATTAGATCTTCTGAAGGCCTTAGAGCTACTACAATACGTGCAACTGGTCCGGACGTATATCCCACAAGGATTACCGTACGGGTCTTACACTAGTATTCGCGCAGACGACTGCGCGTACAAACTAGTGGTGCACGGAGTAGAAGCCGCAGTACCGATGTACCTTAGCTCTTATCAGTGGGTCTACTGTACAGATAGCAAGAGTTAACTGTATAAATAGCAACTCTTAACAATAAAACGTCTTAAACTGGTACACGGAGTTGGAGTACAACCTAATTACACAAATAAGGATTCAACTATTTGAATAAGTCCGGAAAATAATTATCTTACGAAATTCGAGGGCGTCTCTTTTTTTCATATTTCCATCATCTAACAGGCGATAAAAGCAGATATAGTCTAGAATAAGAATTTTATTAAATAATATTCTATTACAAAATCTTGTTAAGGCCATAATTATCACAGCACTAAATTTACAAGTAACGTTAACATCCAACGTACACTTTATTAAATTAATTATTCAACTACAAGTTGTAGTGACTGAGAATTGTAAGTTGGGGAATGAGGCTCAAGCCCGATTGCCTGTCGCTGATATGAAAGTTTAAAACAGATGCAAATTGATGATGCAAGTTCAGGTAAGGCGAACAATGCAGTTAAGCACTTTACAGTATGGCCACGACACCGACAAGTACGTTGCCAACAATCGGCAGGCTGACCGCGAGCTTCAGGACGGCGCCAAGAGCAACGACAAGGGGCGAAAGGGAGGCCGTGACGGAAGCAACAACCGAGACGCCAGTGGCGAGAAGGCCAGCAACTTTCAGGTCTCCGGTGATGTCTGTAAATTCATGAGCGAATGTTCAAAACATCAGGGTTGTGCTGCATTAAAGGAGATCAAAGACATACCAGTCGCAACGCTCAAAGAGTCGACGAGGTTGGTGACGTCAGTCAGGAGCTCAGCCAGCAGACCGACCGCGGTCACGCCCACAGTGGAGACCAGGACGTTGACCTCGGCATCAACAGTAAGACCAAGGCCTTCAAGGACGGAGACAACGGTGGTGAGGGTGGTGTTCAGGACGACCAGCTCAGACGTGATGTCGGACAGGTTGACGGAGACATCGATGTTGGCGGCAACGGTGAGAAGACCCTTGACATCGGCATCTGTTCCGTGTTAGTATGTGAAGCAATGGCTGCTATGGGGAGAACTGACTGATGGCAGCAGTCTCAGTAATGGCCGTGTTGAGGGTGCTCTCAAGCTTGGAGATCACGGCAGCCGAGACATCGCGCTGAGCCGGAGCAGCAAAGACGTTGGCAGCGAAGCAAGCCACGGCAGTGAAAACGTAGAACTTCATCTTGAAGGTTGATTTGGGTTGGATTAAGTGATTAAAAGAGAGTGATTAGTTGGAAGTTGTAGAAATAAAAGTGGCAGTGAATGAATTGGGAGGTAAGCCGATGAGAATAGAAAGATTTGATTTTGAAGGGAAACGGAAGACATCGTTATATAGCCAGACGATAGTCAGCACGGCTCGTGCTAGGAGCAAAAAGGGGTGAAGATGGAGATGGAAAATGGGGTGCCTTTCTTGGTCAGTCTACGCGGCACAACGCTCTCATCAATTCCGAGTATATTCGTACGGAG
Organism: Grosmannia huntii; assembly: GCA_019925595.1. NCBI lineage: Eukaryota > Fungi > Ascomycota > Sordariomycetes > Ophiostomatales > Ophiostomataceae > Grosmannia > Grosmannia huntii. The sequence goes on from JADHKJ010000012.1 coordinate 22,317, forward strand.
CAGATTGCCGCAGGCTTTCCCAAAGCAGCACAAACAAAAAGCCAGATACGGAAGGGAAAGGTGTAAATCGCCCGCTGTCTGCCTTCTGTGGACTCTCGATGTGTGGATACCAGCCTTGTATGTTTAGGGAGCCGGGCGGAACGGAACAGTTAGGTTGCAAGATCGCCGCACCCACGATTTCATCTGCACATGCCACCATGTAGGGGGACCCCTATACTACAGCAGCGGTGTGGCAAATGCATGGTAGCATTGCCTGCAGATCACAGCAGAAAAGCAGGAATCTGTAAACTAACAAGAGCGAAAGCTTTCGTCGGTGCCTCTGGAATTCTGGTAGCGGAACTATGATCGGCGTCTACTGGCCCACACTTGGTACATTGTGTTCGTTCTGTTGCTATTCCCATCCACCTCCCTGTAATGCATACTCCGTACGGAGTACGACGTGGTTCGGTTTCGAAAAGCCTCTGTAATTTTACTGGCTCCCCGCTACGTGTGGAATGAGCAACAAGACACTTTTACCGTGTGGCGCAGGCCAGATAGACCCACCATTTTAGCAGGGGATTCCCCCCGACATCCTCGGAGGTATCCGTACCTCCTATAACAACTCCAATGAGAGATCTGCGTAGACCCACAATATAAGATGGCCATTACGTACAGAGTATATATCGTTCACTATGACATTGAAATGTACGGCAAAAGCCGTAGCCAATCAAGGACCTCTCTTCGCCTACAGACGTTAGCACAGCCTGCAAAATGAGCAGGCGGCAAAGAAGAACGCGCGACATCAAATGATCTTTGCGTACGGACGCCGACTGAATTTAATGTATTTAACTGTGCTATTACTATACTCTCTATCCTGTTACGAGGAATTACGTGGCTTGCACCAGGAATAAAAGCAGCAAGATCGCGTTTAGTAGTTTAGTTTCGCCATCATCTTATCCATCTATACATTCATTTAGCCTATAGTTTTCCAAACCAAGCCAATTCCTTTCATCCGGCTATGTAGAAGATGTACCCCTCGGAAGAGTCTGATTTACGGGAATATCTTTAGATATCTAGCTCATAACAATTTTTGTAGAGACCGTTACCGTTGTTTATTCCACCATTATCTAATTTATACATAACTTGGATAACGAAGTCAATCATGAGTATAACAGTCTAAGGTGGGCTTATAATAGAACCTTTAGGGGAAAAACCATAGCCGAGGTAGAGATAAAAGTACGTAAAGCATTGGGTTGAATAGGAGGGGGGAGAAAGAAGAAAGTGAGTAACAAGAACAAAGGCAGAAGAATATTTTAAAGAACTAATGAGAGTGCCGACAGTGATTACATAGAAGGGAACGTAACTGAACGTGCCTAGGCCAGTGCCTCCGGCGCCAGGCGCTGTTGTCGTCCCCGAACCGAGCTGATGAAATCGTTGTTTAAGAATAATCGGATAAAAGTATTATCGACGGCCAGTGTGCTACATAAGAGAATACATCTACTGTGTGGCGCAGGGCGCTATTTACAAAGGATTTATGCATGTGCATCGGAATTATTTAACAATACACATGTTTACTTAAGACTATAATCTGATAGATGTACCCCGTACGTCGTGCGCATTGCATAAACGCGAGGCGTAGGATATTCTTATCGTGCAAATAGAATGTCTTTTTTTTTACAAATACACGACGTAGGAAGTGAGAAGGCTGTAACAATACAATGTAAGAAGCTTTACGGAGCAGTAACTTCGTGAAAACTCTAATAGTTTTTAAACAAAAAAATCAGGCAACAAGAAGTTGTATTTTCTAAGAGGATTATTATCTTCCAGGAATTTGTAGCGGAACTAAAATGGAATTATAATATAAATTTAATTAAAACAATTACCAACTACCACCCGCCCACCCCCGCCCCACCTCCACCGCCTACCCCCGAAGAGACGGACTAGACCACCGTCACCGACCGATGGAAGGCTCTCTGGCAACAGGACGCCAAAAAAGGCCACTCCGCAAGATCCCCCGCAGCACGAACACCATGTTGGTCGGCCAAGGCCGTACGACGTCGCCACCTCCACCTAACGAAGGCCGAGAGCAGCCTCCTTACGCAAATCCGAACAGGCTATATCGGCCTTCGTGCATACCTCTACCGGCAGGGCGCCGTGGACTCGCCAATATGCGTGTGCGGCACTGAAGACGAGACCCCGACCTACGTCCTCCTAGAATGCGCAGCAATAATTTTCAAACCGCTAGACTGGCTACAAACACTGACGGACCTAGACCGCCGCTTATAGACGGGCCTTACGGCCTGGCTACTGCTTCGCTGGCTTATGCGGAGCGGGAGGCTTTCGGAATACCGCCTAGCTAGGGAGCTAGAGAGGTTACCGATGCCGGCGTAAACAACACCCTTACCTACTTTTATTAACCTTGCTGGCTTTGCTTCCCTTTTGTTTTCCACCTTGCCGCGCTTTCGCTTAGTTGTTTAATAGTGGCCACTTACGGCTTACTGCACACGCTTTAGCTAGAACACATACTATTTAAATCTGTAACAGTTTTTTCCTTAAAAGGTTTTGTCTAGCTAGTCGCTAATAGTTAAGACTAGCTAAGAAAGGCGGATAATAATAATAATAAAATGGAATTATATAGCTTCTCCTCCGTGCACCTTAAGCTTGTAAGGTGCAAATAGTGCCTCCGCGTAATACCGGAATAAGATTCACGTTCGGATATATAGCAGGCCGTGTAGTACGCTCGAAGGCCTTTAGAATATGAAGTACTGATATTTCGTAGGTAGGTCGACTAGTGAAAAGACTGCGTGTGGTACACAGATCAGGGCTCACTCAGTCTTATCTAGGTTTTGGGCGGAGGTTAATAGGTCGTTGAAAACCCGCAAACAGGTGCTCGGATTACACGTAATCCGACAACGTCGTTGTTTCGCCTCTCCGCCTGGGGACCCTGGATTCTGCAGTTGTCGGAGCAGCTATAGGCAGAGACGTCCAGTCTGGCCTCTACTACCACACCTAAAATCTACGTTGCTGTGATTACTTTCAAATAAAAAAACCCGTGCACTCCAAACTGATGACTGTATACCCGCGAATCGCCATCGATAAGATCCCCCACAAAGCCAAGCGATTCTCGTGCCTCATCAGACCCACGCAAACCCCAGCAGTGCTCGCCATGTGTATACTAGCATGTCGTCCCGGCGTAGAACGGCCTCAGCTCAGGCCTTACCAGTGTCAGCCAGCAGCCGTGCGGCGATCGCGCAAAAAGTAGTCCAGCAGGCCGTACAAGTCGCGGAAGGTTTTGTCCATGGGGCACAAAATGCAGCCACGGCACGAGCCGGTCGTCGTGCCACTCGGCATAGACAGTCGCCTTCAGCGGCAGCGATGTCGACAGGAGCAGACTGCGGAACCGTGAGCTGAAAATGTTGCCGTCAACGTCGGGTGCAGACGTAAAGGCGTACTACTGACGCATCGGTATGGGCGTGGCCTCGCGAGAGTACGGCGCGACGTAGTCGCAGGGGCTGCCGATGTTCGGATTGCTGCGGCTGTCGAAGCAGTTGTGATTGTTAATGGCAGCATCGGTCAGGCTTCTGAGCCAGGCGCCCAGACGACCCTTGCGGCGATAAGCAACATCGCACTGATCCGGTGAAGACAGGGGGCTGGTGGCTAGCAAGCCGTCGCCCACCTCGACTCCTTCCACGGCCGTGCCGTTGAGCTTTTCGACCAGCCGATGGCGATGGAAGTGCCGCCAGTTGTCCGCTCGATTACGGCCGCCTGAAGCAGTGCACGGTGGCCCATGGGCCCAGCCGCCCGAGTAGATCGCATTGGTGCTCAGGTACATGGCACCTGGTATCAGGATCTCGTTGTTGATTGGCAGCTTACTACCGCCAAACAGTGGGACCAGCTCGTGAGCCGTCGTCATGCTGATTGGCTCGATGAAGGTGCCATGCAGCGTGGATAAAACGGAAATGCCGCCGCCTTCCTAGGCAGCAAACTTAAGTATCTGGATGGGAGGAGGTCCTACTATATTTCTTTGTCACGAGAGGGTCACTATGACGTTTGGCGGCTGGGTGTTGATATTTACCATGTAAGATATAAATCATAGGGCCGTATGTAAAGGTAAGGTAAGTGTTGAGTGGAAGATCGTATTCAGAGGAAGACAGCTATCTAAAGCTCAAAATTCTGCAAAGGTGGTCCGTACTAGGATACAAGTACGAAGAACACCGTGGAGTACTTTGTAAATCATATACGAATGCAGGTCGGCATCCTTTGGAGATATCTTTGTAGAGACAAAACATCGGCGGCTTAAGACTTACAGACGAAATAAACTGCCCTTTGTACAAGCACCGGCTTTATACCTACGTCCTAAGGCCTTGCTAAGATTCAACCTTACTAGCTCGCACACTGGCGAAGTTGGCTTGTTATCGCCTCTTCGTCGCCCTCCTTCCGTCTCCAGTTTCTTACATATATTTGATGCACTGCTAAGTGGGGCTGAAATCAAGATACTGTGTATTATTTCTTGAGGAAAGGACATTTCGTCTTGTATTGGACGGTAAGTCATTTGTTTCACCACCGTACTCTAGAAGTCATAACAGGAATAAAGATACAAAACAACAGACAAGCCGAGTTGATCCCTTAAAATTTATATCGGCGCCTCTCTGCCTCCAGACCATTACTCCGAACTATAGTTTGTTTCATCGCTGCTTGCTAGCTGACGGCGATCGAGCTTGCGATATGCCTACTGTCTCAAGGTTCGAAGCCAAGCCGCCCCGCGACGATTCACTTCTGGGTCGTTCAGTGCCGCCATTCTGTAAAATTTGGCCGTCCCTTCAATGTAGAGCGAGATGCGCTTCACGACATCAGCCAGCTTTTCGTCCGAAAGCTGGGCCTCAGCGAGGGCCGCGGACACATACGACTCGAATCGGTGGAAGCGGGGGCCTTGCTCGGACATTGGGAAGAGAGCTGACATGAACTTGGTGAAGAAAATGTGCTTGCTGGCACGCGAGTACAGCTCATCCGTCTCGTCCCAGCTCAAACTGAGCTGCTGCGCCAGTTCCCTTTGCCAGACACCCCGGTTCCACATCAGACAGCGCTTCTTGCCGGGAAACGGCAGGCCAACGGATAGGAGGAGGTCCTCTGCAACCATTGCCATGTTCAGACGGTATTGCACAACAGCCACAACATTGTACCGCTCCTCGGGAAGCTCAGAGCCCTTAAGCCCGACGTCTGTAGTCGTGCCATTCTCCGCACAGCTCCGAAAAATGCTGTTCAGGAATGGACCATAACCCTGCACTCCATCGCCAGGACACGTCTGTGACCACAGTCGGACCATCTCGGCGATGCGGTTCCGGTATATGCATTGGATTAGAGATCCGACAAACATGTCGTCGTCCACTCCGCCAGTGGCACCTGGTCGGTAGGCGCCTTCCTGGAAGTGTGGGTTGCGGGGGGATGGGTCGAGGTTCGCCTTTTCTTCAAGAGAGCCTTTATACGCGCACGTTTGCAGGGCATCCCACCGTGTCTTGTAGTCAGCCAGTGAGATTGAAGTCATTGTAGACCAAGGCTCCTCCCACTCGTCGTTTTGTGCCGAAAATGTAAAACTGTGCTCGCTCCAAAGTCTTTGCATACCTCGGCACGCGTCCCATATCGATCTGCAAAAAGAGTTGTATGTGGCTTCTTGGTCGGGTGTGGCCGGGACAGGCTGCATACTCTGGCCACCTTCGGCTGTAATACTAGCAGTGTTGTCGCTACCGCCGGTCGATTCTTGAAAGAGCTCACTGGTCGAGTTTGCTAAAGCTTCAATCACGGAACTAGCAAAGATAGAGCCAGGGAACTTTTCGTGTATAGTTGTCGACGGCCAAGAAGTTGAGTAGTCATTAGTTTTCGCTGCCGCCATAGTTGTAATGTTTAAGTCTGGGCAGACAGCCCAGCCCCCAGAGTAGCAAGCGGTAGTAAAGAGACAGACAGGCACGTACGGTTCGAGAACTCCTCTAAGAAGGGTGATACTCAGAACATTGTTTCTAGTAGCGTCCAGGGCGAGATGTTCGTTATCGACCCCGTGACAAAACAGGAGGAGAAGAACGGAACCTTGATCCCGCTTGGCGGCTTCTGTGGCACGCTTAACTGTCTGTAAGAACCGATCGATAATTTCTGAAGGCCGTACCACAACAACGGGCGTGAGTTTCTTGCTTTGTAAAAGCTCCATGCTCAGAACAACTTTCTGATCCTCAAATGGATTTCCATGGACGTATTGTCCATATCTTTTCAGGAGAGCCTCTGGGGCCTACAGCAAGCAGCGCGTTAGCACAACCAAAGAAAAGGAAAAGAAATTATGGCACTAAATGACAGTGCGATATGCAAGGGAACGTACCGCAGCGGAAAGCCAAACCTGTGAGGCACCGAGACCGTGAAAAAGGTAGTTGAAGGCGTAAAAATCCGACACAAACCAGCCATCCTTGTCGTGTGCTGCACAGTTGATGTTGGGATGCGCTGCAGCAACCACATGGGTTGTCTTTGAGCACCGCGGCGGAGTTGTCGTGATGTAGCGGCGCGACACAAGGACGGGATCATTGACCGTGCCACCGCGAGTCAGAGAAGTTAATTGTGGATTCGACATACTTAGACTTGTGCAGTAGTGTGGAGAAGATGGTGTGGAAGCATGTCGGGTAAAGAGACTAGTGTAGGGATGTACTATGAAAAGTTTTCATGGAGTAATGCCGCCGGATTATTTGCAATCACATGACCATAGTGGTGTTACTAAGAAAACATACAATTTACACTGCGCCAGTCTACTAGTTATTCCGTAGTCTCTGCGCCTGCACCAGCCAGCTGTGCCAGTCTCTGTGCTAGTCTTTGTGCTAGTCTCTACGAAGTATACCTGTCGAATAAACCAAGCCCGAAATAGGAGAGGTGTAGCGTCGTGCAGTGTGATGGATAGATACATGTACTGTGTGGCGCAGGGCGCCATTAGCAGGGGATTTCCATGCATGTCGGCACACTTCGGGGGTTCTGACCATAACAATACACTGGGCACCCATAATTTGACAATACCAGTCTCTATACTATACTTCGTACAGAGTAGTAGGGAAGAAAAAGCTACGTTACGCACCTGTGGCGCTGAGATTTCACTGGGTATATGCCCCACTGCTATCTATTTTGGCCAATCAGAGCGCACCGGGCAAACGCTAGCCGGAAAAAGCACAGTGTGCTCCATCCGTACTTCCGTAAGCAGGCAGGGTATTTCTCCGAAAACGACAGGGCTGATTTCGTTTAACCCCTGTAACTCGCGACCATTTGCAGCGTCAGCCCTAGTTAGGCTGAGACACCGGGTCAGCCTCGGTCGAACATTTTGGGAACTAAGGTATATGATTGCTGATAAGCTGATTGATCCTTTATGATTGAGGAAAAGCAATAATACTGCTGGTGTGCGTGGCGCAAGGCACAGATTGCGATGGCTTTGGTGAGACCTCTTGCGTACTCGGAGGATGAATACGGATTAGAAAGCTCTATAGGGCTTGTTGCATTATGTATATATTGACGGTTTGTCGTCGATTTCTTCTTCCCCAAGTAGGAAACTAAATAACATCTGCTATCGTGCAAGACACACGTACATATTATCAAACACAGCCAGGATTCATAGTTGGCGACGCCGTGTTCGACATGTCCGAAATCAAGACCAACGGAGCGGTAGACTACCCCAATTTCACTGGCTATAATCGGGACGAGCCTGTGGTTGTTTACGGCCACGTCCAGACATTCATGAATGGCGAGGATATCAACAGCAAGCCGATCAGCCTGCTTGTTTTTCGCTGGCACCTGCAACAGCGCGCCCCAAACTATCGATTCAAATCGGCCTCAATCCGGGTGGTATTTACAGACAAGTCTGACGACAGGAGCGAGAAGAAATCTTCTTTCTTCGACCCTCACGTCAGAACCGTCGCCCCAAATGGCACCTACGGGATGGGCCTGACACCTGAAACCATCACGCGCACATTGAAGTTGAGCGACAGCCTTCTGGTGGGGAATGGTACTGACAACAACACTGCGGGGGCCGACTACACGCTGATGTCGCAGGTAACAGCTACGGAGCAGATTGTCATCAACGGCAATCCGCGCTGCCTCTACAGCGACGACGAGATTGATGAAATCAACACATTCGGTGCCGATAGAATCGAATCGATCCGCGGAGAAGACCGCTGCAACGCAGCCGAGTGGAATTTCTTTGAGAATACAGCCGTCAAGGGCGGGCTTCCATCTATGTTCCATACAGTCGTTCTGCTCGAGAATGTTTCCCCAAACAGGCAGTTCCAGGCCACATTTACGATCCGCACCCGTACAAACAGTTGGAAGAACGGGTTGGCAGTGTGGAAGCGTTACGGCCTCAACTCGCCCTCCAAGATTGTCACCTTCAACACCGAACCAAAGGGGCAGGAAAAGCCAACAGAGGATTCCGACTGGACCAAAAAGCTCGATCATAAGGAACTGTTTAAGCTGTGCAACTTTTATTTGTTTCACTTGGTTCCCGCGGAGAAAGACAAAACACCTACCGACCCAATTGATCCACCCCCGGAGAAAAAACAACCTACATAGTTCAGAAAGTGAAGGAGAACATCAATTTGGCCTGAAGGTCGTTATCATGGAGCCTATCACAGATATTCGGGATAGCTTTCCACTTGCCATCCCTTAGTACAATGGGGTGTTGGCCGTAACTCATAGAACACAATTTACTCATTTCGGCCTAGTTGCACGTTGCAAGCCTAGAATACGTTCTGCTTGTCGATAGCGGATTTCGTTCTAGCCGCTAAAGTCTATGGCGAAGTGGAGTATATTATAACAACTCAACCCAATCAAACACACCATGCTTTTCTTAGGCGCCCGACATGCCTGTAAAAATAAGCCCGAGGCCGGATTTATTGGCCGGGTTAGGTGGTGTCGACAAGGAGACCGGAGCTGAAGGGACAGAGAGCGGGAACTTCTTTGGCAATCGGTCCAAGTGCCTGAAACCATTTGTTCAAGCCGGTGTAGGTAAAGTTCCAGAAACAGCTTGCCGTGGGAATTAGTAGCCTGTAGGGGCTGTGCATTGCGGCGACAAAACCGCCGAAGACACGAATGAGTGTCTGCTGCAGTAGTAAGATACGTACCGAATATTTCCATATTTAAGATAAAGTTAAGGGCCTTCTTAAATAAAAATGCATTCGTATCAATAGTTGAAGATACGTCCTTGGCGAATGCGGTACGGAGTATTCCGTACACAGCACACTATGTAGTGACTCGTACCCATTCTACTCCAAAATAGAACACGTATTGAAAGGGTGGGGTGGCTAAGTCAGCGTTGAATAAAGTGGAGACTTGGCGAACTGGGAACATTTCAGTTCTGACGGGTTAATGTGATTTTTCTTCACTTGCTGAGTCCCGCCAAACACACACGAATTGGCAAGCCGGACCGATCTTTTCTCCACTTGAATACACGCTCATATGGCGTCGTTTCTTTGGCGGTTTCCTTGGCCTGGCCGGGCATGGAAGCCTCTGACCTTCTCCAACCCCAATTTCACGCGAATCCCGCCGAACGAGAAGATAGAGGAGGAAACCTTCCCCGACTACGTCGCGTAGCGTTACTACCCGGTCCGCATCGGTGAAGTCCTAAGGGACCGCTATCAGATCGTCGGGAAGCTGAGTTTTGGAGCCAGCTCGACGGTTTGGTTGGCGCGCGACCTGAAGTAAACATGCCCTCGTACACCATTGGGTCTTTTCTTCTGACGCGAAGGTAGTGATCGTCGGCATGTGGCCTTGAAGCTTTTGTGAATTCGGAGTCAATGGGACAACAGCTAGAAAACGAGCTTCTCGTGTACAAACGCATTTCGAGCTCCCGGGCAAAGCATCCGGGCCGCGCTGCCGTTAGGGAACTTCTGGACTCTTTCGATGTTCCCGGACCAGACGGTTCCCATCGATGTTTAGTGCATCCTCCGCTATGGGAGAGCGCCTTGGCTTTCCTTCATCGCAATCCGGTAAGGAGACTGCCACCGGTACTTCTCGCCGTGATTCTCCGTCGTGTCTTCCTTGCTTTAGACTTTCTGCATACGGAATGCCAGGTTATCCACACAGGTGCGTTTCTGGAGTACGTTGCCCCATCTTGCGGCGCATTCTGATACTTGAATACGGAGCAGACATAAAGGCCGACAACATCATGCTTGACATCGAAGACGACTCTGTTTTCAGTGCATTCGAAGAACAAGAACAACTCATGCCGTCTCCACGAAAGGTAGTGGGAGACAGAGCGATCTACGTCTCACGCGAGCTCCAGATGCCGAAGAACTTGGGCGCTCCGGTGCTATGTGATTTTGGCTCTGCTGTTATCGGGGACGTTGAGCATATAGAGGACGTGCAGCCTGATGTATACAGGCCGTCTCGAAAAGTCGGCACCGAATCCACAGCATGAGCAATCGTCTTCATCCGCAGTTCACGACTTTGTTGGACTGGAATGGCTGAGGACAACACTGCCTTCGGGCTGGGACGTACACCGGTCCCTGAACGGAAGCCTGCTGTTCTCCGAAGACGGCAAAACGACCTCGTGGGATCACCCAGACCCAGATGTCCCGCGCAGCCGCTACGAAGATGCTCCGGATGAGAGCGAGTCCAATCCGAGTTACGAAGCGCTCTCGTACGCGTGGAACTCTAGCCAGAAGACGCATTCTATCCAGATCGTCAACACGACCACGACCACGCCCACAGACGAGCAGCGGACTGGCCAGGAAGCAGCTGCAACCGAGCCTGTCGTGGCACCTGTCCTAGAACATGTCTACTGGAACATGCCCATCACCGAGAGTTTGTTCGACGCGCTGAAGCACATCCGGCTGACCGAGCTGCCTCTGGGTCGATGCGATTTGCATCGATCAAGAATCGGACGTGGAGAAGAGTGACCAGGTGCAGCACATGGGCGCCATTTACCGGCTCGCCCGCCAGGTCATCGTCTGGCTGGGCCCCGCGTCCCACAACAGCAAGCTTGCTCTGTCGACGCTGGATTACCTCGGAGCCCAGGTCGACTACGACGAGTATCTGAGGCGCTGGTTCGATCTGACCGATGCGCATAAGACCGGATGGGGCAGTCCTACCCTCAAACTGTCGTACGACGACGCCACCTGGACGTCCATCGAGGACCTGCTGCGGCGATCCTGGTTCCGACGGCTCTGGGTCGTCCAGGAGGTCCAGCTGGCCCAGGGCCGTGACGGCGCCTACCTCCAGTTCGGCCAAGACACCATCTCGCGCGCTGCCTTTCGCCGTGCGCTCATCTGTCTCTACTTCAAGCTCCCAACGCTGCCCAACTCGCTCCGCTTGCCCATCATCGAGGCATACGATCTCGTCCGGCCCAAGGACAGGCTCATCTTCCACCGCGTGCTCGAGCAGATCGTTTTCAACCAGCTGTGCAAAGACGATAGAGATAAGATCTACGGCATCCTCGGCGTCACAACTCCGCGCTTTGCCGCTAAGACCCAACCAGACTACACCGAGTCGTGAACGGCTGTGCAGGTCTTTACCGCCACCATCGTGCATCACGCCCAGCACGTCGGCCGTCTCGAACTCTGGGACCACTGCTCCTCTGCCAACAGAAAGATCGAGGGCCTGCCTTTCTGGGTTCCCGACTGGTCCGTTCGGTCTCCCGTGCGCCGCCAGCTTCAACCCCAGTTTGCTGCCAGCACGTCCCGTGCCCATATCGTGTACGATGAAGAAACACCTGGGGTGCTAAAGGTCCTAGGCATACGCTGCGCCGTCGTCAACCGAGCTACGGTCCCGCTTCCAAGGTCGCTAGACCAAGCGAGTGCCATCCACCACGTCAGTTAATGGGAACCCCCCAACATCAATACGGCCATCTACAGGCCCACAAGGGAGACGTTTCGACGCGCCTATACGGCCACCTTGGCATCTGGGGATGTGGCCGAGATGTGGCCGGATGGAGGACAGCTAACGGTGGCGGAGTGGGAGAAAGAAGACTGGGACGATGCACTGCTAGACCCGTCTTCGTCACCGCCAGCGGGGAAAGCTACCACGGGTGCCAAGAGAAACATGATGCCGTTTGTATACCGTGCTCTGGACTTTTTGTCGTGGCAGAGCCTTCTTCGAAACCGAGGAAGGTTTTTGCGGACTTGGCCCCAGTGAAGTACAAACCGGTAAGAAACAAGGACAAATGCCATCTAGCACGTGGTGTGAGCAAGCACGGGTTAATCGTTATAGGCGACTCGTTTCTGTATTTCTAGGATGCACAAGACCCGTTGTTCTTCGTCCGGTAGACGGAGGCGCCTACACTCGGCGACGCGCATGTCCACGGGTTGGAAGGTGCCAGAATGATGCTGGGACCTCTACCCCAGCCGTGGACAGTGATCGGAATTGGATACGGGGTCGGTGGACGAGACGATATGCGTTTCTGCAACGCAGAGACTGGAGAGCGACTCGTGGACGACCCGCGACTGTCAGCATCACCGAACTGGACGCGGATCGAAAAGGACGTCGATGGCGACGACCCAGAGCAATGTGACTTCTTCCAGCATACGAAGACCAGATTATAAACTATGACCCAAGACTGGAACCCGATGAGTTGGAAGGCCGGGGTATCAAATTGGAATGGCTTTCATTGAAGTGAAATGGTTTCATTTCGCTCTCTCTACCTGTGTAATTTCGTCATTAATTTACTTGCTTACTACTTTGAAGTGCACCAGAAGCAGGATCATATGCACGTAGGCATACAACGTAAGTCGGAGGTACGGAGTCTCCAACAATGGACTCCGTACACAGATGCTCATTGGGCACCCGAGCTTTGACAATCTGTGGAAGCGAAGCATGCCGGATGCACTGCAGCGTAACTTGAACCACCACGTGCAACAACTCCAAATGTTTATTCCCGAGGTAGAGCACAACTCCCTACGTGTTCCACGCCTTGTGCTTGGCCAACGTCTTTTGGCCTTTCTATCCCATTCTGTTCCAGAAATTGCTTTATTCAAAGTAACGATATAGGCATTATTCGTCTCGTAGGTAGCGTAACTGTTAAGCCAGTATACGTCCAAGGCAAATAATGAGGGGTAATACAATACACACCCAACAAAATGTCGAAACGGATGTCCTTCTCGGGATTTCGTGTAAAAAAAACTTCGCTCGTCGATGCTTAGAACGCCATCTCGTCCCATAAAAATACACTCTGCTGCTGCTCGGTTGCGTCTTCTTCGCCGTAGGAAGGCACATTTTCCGTGCGGACGTGCTCAGTCGCCATACTACCAGAGGCCAGCGAGGACAGGGAGATCTCCGCCTCGATCTCTGCACTGACCGTCCTGTGCGCGTTTTTTGTCGGCTCGATAGGTTCAATGGTCCACGCTGCCTCCGGACGACTCTCACGGCTCTCACGACCGAGGATCATGTCGTAGATGGAATCGTCGGCAGCCGTAGAGGCGGCATTGCTCAGGCTCAGCAGCTTTTTACGCAGCCGAAAAAGGGCCTCCTCCAGTGTATGGTTTTCGGCGACCAACTTTATGTGCGCATCTAGGAGGATGGCGTATCGCTGCGAATGGTCTGTCTCGGCGACGAACCGCATCGTCTCCAACACCGTGTCCATGTGACGGCTGCTGGCTGCGCGTCTCTCCCGCAAACACTGCTGTGCGATGCGGTTTTGTGTCCGCTTCCTCGCTCCGTCCGCCTTGACAACACGATGGCTATCGTTCTTCTCCGCTTTCTTTGGCGGCATGGTCATCTACTATGAAACAGCAAAGCAAGAATACGGGAAAAACGTCCATTTAGAGGTTGGTTTCTTTGTGCTTTCACGACAAGCTGTGCTCGGCATATAACTACCCAATAAAAGACGAAATCCATATCCGGACTGCTCGGACTCTTCACATTTTCCGAGGAATGAAACCTCTTTCCCCACGTCTGCCCCTCACGTTCGCGTGCAGTCTAGCATTACGACTATCCCATATCTGGATCTCACAGGTTCTCTGATAAGGGCTGCCAACAGCTCGTTCAGCCGCTACTGTAGCTAAGCCATACCCCTTTGGATCGCATTCCACTACTCGTACGGCCGCTTCAAAACTGGGTCAACGGGCGAATCATCGCATTCGCGGATGTAGTAGCTCAAGTCACCCCCCAATGCTTCAGCAGTGCTGTGTCCGTTTCCAGTAACCCAAACCGATTCCCGCCGGTTGCCCGCTTGAATTCCCAATCCTCCCAACGGGGCTCACGGATGGCCTCGAGGTAGTGTAGAGTCGAGCTGGGCCACAGGGCCAGAATCTTGCCTGAGGCCGAACCGGCTTTGTACCAGGATCGACACCTCTCTGCCCAGACTGCTCCTCGTCAGAAATAGAACGGAAAGGTGGGAAAACAGAACACGTACTGGACTCTTTCATCCACGCGTCCTTCCATTCGTTAAAGTCGCGCACCGCCTCTTCCTTGACCTCGAACGAGCGAAGATTCTCCTTTTGGAACTTGGACAGCATCTTGACAATGTACTCGACCTCGGCTTCAATGCTAATGAGCACGGGGCCGTTGCCAATCGGGCAGTTCGGTCCCAACGTGAAGAAGTAGTTGGGAAACCTGTCGACTGACATGCCAAGATATGCCTGAGGTTCATCTGGCCTCGTTAGCCCTTTTCCGTGCCGTTCGGATACTACACGCCACCGCCGAGAAAGCCTACCCTTCCACATCTCTTCTAGCTTCGCACCCTTCGCACCTTGGAGAGAAAAGCGCGGCTTGAATGTCGTATCAAATCCAGTCGCACAGATGAGCACATCAATGGGATACTCTGCCTTGCCATCGCCACAAACTACTCCTGTCGGCGTGATCTGTGTGATTTCACCATATACTGTCTGCACGTTGGTGTCCCCCAGACTCTCGAGGTAGTTTGTGCCTGGCGTGAGACGGCGACAGCCCACCGACCACTCTGGAATCAGAACGTTTTTCAGCACCGGGCTCGCAAGCTTCTTGCGCATCAGATCCTCGATGTACATCCGCACCCCGGCCTGATGCTCCGATCCGCTGTGGAAGATGGCAAACATTCCATTGAGAGATTTCTCGGTATCCTTTCGCATGGCCAGGTGAGCCTCCTTGTGCGTCGCAAAACGCCGTCGGTCCTCGTCCGTGTAGGCATGAAACTCCCCACCTAGAGGTGGTGCCACCCAGGTCGCCCCGCGTACAAAAGTCACCAGTCTGCCTACCTTATCCTTGATAGCAGGCAAGATCTGGATTCCCGACGATCCGTTGCCGATCAGTCCGACAGTCTTGCCCTGTATATCGAGCTCTTCCCTGGGCCATGCTGCTGAATGCACGAGCGGTCCTTTGAAAGACTGGATGCCCGGGATGGAGGGAAAGTGCCACGCGTTCAAAATTCCGCCGGCATTGATCAAGACCTGCGCAACTCTCTCGAACCGAGTGCTGTTGACCAGGTCATCAATCTGCACGTGCCACGGCGCCTCGTCGTCGTCCCATCGCGCTCCGACGACTTGGTGCCGCACTTTAACAAACTTACCCAGGCCGTGTTTGGCGCTGAAGCCTTTGAAATACGCAAAAATCTCCTCGGATGTCGCATAGTTTGCACTCCAGTCTGTCTTTGGCTCAAAGCTCCAGGTGTAGTTGTGGCTCGGAGTATCACATGCGCATCTGTGTGCCTACATGTTAGCATAAAAAGGACAAAAAGGCAAAGAATCAAAATCGGTGTACTCACCCTATCTGTTCTCATACCACGTCCCCGACACCTCTGGGTTTTTTTCATACACCTCCAATGACAGATCGTCGAAGTGGCGCTGAAGTTTGTAGGCAACAAGAAGACCCGATGCACCAGCCCCAATGACGATAACGGAAGCCGTGCGCTTGGGGGTAAAGATAGGCGACAGATGGTAATGGCCCACATTCGCTCCGTCTGTTTTGCTCATGGAACCCATATTTCTTGTGACGATACGAGGTTTTACTCGACTTATTCGAGAGAACGTCCTAAGCTGAATTCACAGGAGGAGCTTCTGCCGAGAGTGTCTTCCTCTAACACGTACCGGGTGTATGCTTTTATGTCGACTCGGGGTTTTAGACTTTGCAGAATAAATCATGAATTTATTTGGATGCGCGAGACCAGCTCGCAGGCGGAAGACCTAAAGAAGCGGGCGAAATATACCCAAAATGAAGCCGTCATACTTTTCTGACAGCAGCCTATTGACGGAGGACAAATGTCAGTTTTTTCTCATGTTCTTCTATCAGGTCCACACCTGTATGCCTAAACTTTAACTATATTTCTTTAGGCACCATATGTAGCTCTATGCATTTACAAGACAGGAACTAAGGCTCAGTATATTATTCAAAACCCAATCCTCACCTCACTGTATACACCATGGTATGGATTGTATAATCGAGGGCCGCTTCATCCATAGTACTACGGGCAATGTGGTCATCGAATGATTGACCAGCTACAGTTTTGTAGTCTGTTTTTTAAGACATGATAACCTAAATTAGTGATATTATTCATTGTTATCGGCTGTTTGGTTCTGCTGAACACTCATCAGCATATATTTGGATGAAGGAGTTTGGAAGGATTCCTGGGTACCCACATGCCCTACAAGAAACTAGACACCTGAGCCAATTACAGCACCTACAGGCCTATGCACATCCACATCTGTAGTTTCGGCCGAGGCAATCTCCATATTTTTTCATCCTTCAAACACAGAAACTGGACCCCATACTCCGTAGTGCAGATTCCAAACTAACCTGGTGAGAACTAGAAATGAGGCTGAGTCTGATCCTCATGAGCAAGGGCCGGTAAAGGGCCGGTTTCTGACGATGCAGCCAGAATTCAGCTTTGCACTAATGAGATTAGGAATATGTAACGCTTTTTTGTCGCCCACTTTCCCGCCCACCCTTCTCCTGCTACAACTATTTGCTCCTTCTCTCACTATATTTTGTTAGCTATCGTCTGTTGTTCGTACTTCCTTCTCAGTTGCTGTCCACATCTGATCGTCGCCATATGACTAAGCCATGGAGTGGAATGCTGGTTTAACACATAATCTTCCATGGACAACCATCGTCAACTTGACCCTCGTTTCCGGCTGCTGTGTCGGCCTAGGATTGGTCTTGTCGCAGTCAGAGGGGAAGGAAGTGTCAAAATGGCCAAGTGATAACAGCCGCTTCTCGGTGATCGTTCTTTGTTAATTTACATTTTCTCACGTTTTAAATGAAACTGAATGTCTTTGCCTTTAGTACAACTGGGAAGGAACGGCAGGATGGAGCGTTTCAAAGCAAAGCTTCTTCCCTGGTGGAGGTAGGGTATTAATGCCAGGCTCTGGCGCGACCACATCAGTTGATACTTCTTCTGCTGCCGCCATCGAAGTGAGCGGTAACGAAAGGGCGGGAGTCGCATCCACAAGTTGAGAATCATCGTCCATGCTGCAGCGGCGTTTCAGACGCCGTCCTTGTGAAGGAATGTCTACAAGTAAGTTGCCCTCGGGCTTACCTCTGTCGTTTGTACTATCAAGGCCGTCGAGCCACGACTGCCACAAACGCTTGTCCCGCGTGTTGTCACCACTGTCGCTACTTTCGCTGTCTAGACTTTGATTGCTTTCGTCGATGCTGTTAGCGCAATCTTGACGGGAATCTTCTGAGCGGTGACGCCTTTTAGGACTCACACTGCGAGACTTGGAACCAGAGGGTAGAATGCTGGCAATACCCAGGATTTCGCGGCTGGAGACACCATTGCGCTGGATACACTGACTTGTAACTGGGTCGTAGAGCAGCACGGCGAACTGCTGTGCTTCCATCCGGAAGAGCGTTAGGTACTCGTCGCAGAATATGGCCCAGGCAAAGCGAGCAAAGAGAAACTCAACAGCCACTCCTGCGAGTGGCTGGGTATCTGTTGTGAGAGAGCACAGCTCCGCCTTCCCAATACGTGGAGCGCCAGCTTTCCTCCTTTGGGCACAATGACGAGGCGCCGTTTGTCAGATAGCACATGTATGTCTTGCCGGAGGAGCATTCCATTCCGGCTGTCGTCGATTGCTGCAGCACTAAGAGGACTGTTGGCATCGGCGCATTTCATTTGCCTCAAGCCAGGCTGATGAAGTGCGTAGGACAATGTGTGCGTAGCCGGTTTCGTTATAATAGCCCGAAACACGGTATGTTTGATCGCGCGAGACGATGGCGTCTCGAGGAACTGCCATGGCAATTGGCTTTCGTGTCTGGTCAATGGTTGTGCGGACAGCAGTCCACGCAGCTGGTAGGTTTTCGTGCGGAAAGCGCCAGTGATCGAATGACGGGACAATGGGGTATTTGTAATCCGGATCTATGGTGACAAGAGAAGCCGTTAGCCCACGCAACACTTGAAGGGGCAAATATAGTGAATCGAAAATACCATGGTCTCCCACGTGAAAATAACAGTTTCCGCGTAACAGATCATCTTCGGATACACGGATAGGTGTGTATTCACGCTCTCCGACGGTCTGATTAGTGTCAACGACAGAGGAAAACCATGCTTTTTCCACAGGACAATTGTTCGCAACGATACAGCACGCAGCTAGAGCAGTCTGATAGTCGAAACCACCATCGGCCAAAGTCAGAAACGAGGGCAAGGGCGAGATTCCAGGATAGGCGGGGTGGTAGAATGAGATAGTATGTTCTCTCGCATCAGTATAGCTCGGTGGCAAGAACGGCTCCCGAATATGATTCATCCTGTGATGTTGCAAGGCAAGAGACAATGCCTAATTTCAAGAAAAGGTGACGAGGAACGAAGTACGAACGATACATGTGGATCTTTCGTCTTTAACGCCATCACATGACTGTAAACCTAACTAAGATACGGAGTACTGCTCCAATTTCTGAGCTTAACGTTCTAACTAATTTGGGCTACTTGTGTCCTGGTCTACCCCACCAAATTCCATGATTAAAACTTTTGAGCCACCTTCTGACTCCGTAGACATCCAGAGCTGCTATTGATGCTCGACAACGAAAATTACACAGCAAGGCACCCGTGCAGATGCCCGCTATGGCTGCTATGGTATGGGTCTTTTAAGACTCTTACCTACGAAGTACGGAGTACTCTGTAAGATACAAATTGTAAACCGAACAACCCCGCTTGGAAGAGACGTTGTAGTAGGAAGCAACTATTGGAGGCCCACTGGCAATGCTACTAACGCGTATGTTCACCGCTATATCAACGGGGAATGTATTCCGTCGAGCGCCTTCCTATAAGGAGACGCTAACGGGCCGCTGGAGGGTCCAGGCTAGTTAGATACGCCTTAGTGGCGGCACGGGCCTCGCTTGACCGAAGGTATCTGTAGTCGTAAGAAGGACGAACATACGACATTGCATGCACCTAGAGACGGGAACGGCGTGCTTTTTGCGTAGCATTTTTCTTTGCGTTATTCCGCTCCTGCTCGCCCTCCTGATCTCCTCCGCTCTTCATTTGACCATTCAGAGCTGCAAACTGTTTATCATCTACGTACTGTTTTTCGTATATTTGACTTTGTCGACCGTCCACCTTCACTGCCATCAACATGGCTAGCCTCCAGGAAGTTCAAGAGCGGACACCAGTTGCAGGAGCAGTAGCTTTGGTCTCTGGTGCAATACAAACGACTACCGCCGCCGCAGATCCCCTTATCCAGCTGCAACCCCCAGAGGTCTGTACGGATCTGGAGGTTCCAGAGGTACTGCGAAGCTCAAAGGGAAATCTTATCTCGGAAGATGAAATGATCTAATGATTAAAGGATGACAATGACTCGTCGTTTGGGGGAGACATTGCCAGCTCTACAGAGTCTGTTAGGTCGAGTATCTTGCAATACCACGAGCTCAACGGGCGCACGTATCACCACGATCGATCAGAAGGCACTTGCTGGTATGCAAGCAATGAAAGACGAAGAAGCGTGACTAACAAAATGCATTCCGCTAATGCAGAACGCAAGGGCCCCTAATGACGACTGCCAGAACAGTACGCTTGACGTTGGGTAAAGACATTCGTCCAAACTTTGCAACCATATACTAAAGCTGACTCGATAACCGACATCATGCACTTGCCATGATAATGGGTGACAAGCTCTACCATGCACCTTTGCCAAACCATATCAACAGAAGGAGTTTTCCAAGCAATAGCGAATACACGCAAAAACGAACACAGTGATAAAATGCAGAAAGTCATTGATATCGGTACAGAAACGGGTATTTGGGCAATATTTGTTGCCCCTACTTTTTGTTCCATCGGGAGTTTCACTAAGAAGAACAAGCGACTTTGCAGACGAGCACCCCGAGGCCACTGTTATCGGGACTGATCTGTCTCCCACTCAGCCGGAATGGGTTCCGCCCAATCTCTCCTTGTA
This sequence comes from Grosmannia huntii, assembly GCA_019925595.1. Lineage (NCBI taxonomy): Eukaryota > Fungi > Ascomycota > Sordariomycetes > Ophiostomatales > Ophiostomataceae > Grosmannia > Grosmannia huntii. The sequence continues at coordinate 42,596 of JADHKJ010000012.1, forward strand.
TTTACTTTTTTAATCGTCGTGCTTTCCTCCTGTACACTCAACTGACTATATGACAGCCAAATCGATGATTTCACGGAGCCGTGGACTTTTGTAGAAAACTCGGTTGACTTTGTGCACTTACGCTGGTTATGCGGTTCCGTAAAGAACTGGACAGAGCTTTACAAAACGGCCTACAGAGTGCTCAAGCCCGGCGGCTACATCAAACATTTTACTTTGACGGTCGCCTCACGTCCGATAACAATACGATAACCGAAAAGACGGCGATATCACAGTGGAATCAGATTTTTGAGGGGGGCCCGGAAGCTGGGCATGAACGTTTCTTTCATTCCGATAAAGGAAGGCCTACAGCATAAGGGTCTTGTGGAAGCAGGCTTTGTCAACATTACCGAGAAGGCTTACAAGGTCTGCCGGAACCAACTTCTCATCAGGGACCTCTTGTTAATAGGCCGATGTAGCTCCCCATTTCTGAATGGTCAGATGACCCGCTGCTGGACGAAGTTGGCCGGTACATGTATGTTACTATGGCCAGCGATACGGCTTCGTGGGCATGATGGCCACCTCGCTTGGATGGACCCCCGAGCAGATTGGTGTGTACGCAGCCCATGTCCGTCGAGAGATGCGGGGACTAAAGGTGCATGCTTATATCTATGGCGGCCTGGCCTACGCGCAGGAGCCGCTAGTTGCATAGTGGGAAGCCTACGGGACTCGGATGGATGTGGCAGATGTTTTCTGCGTCAAGCAACAAATTGAAAGAGCTCGTTTTCTGCAGAGTATAGATTGAAGACGAAATGCAAAAAAGTACAACACGGTTGCCACCGATAGTCGGAACCAACGTCAGGCTGCGTCAAATCCCGTCTTATCATCCAGTTTTCAACGGGACGATAGCGAATACGTTACATCCTCATGTCTGTTGGATCGGCCAATGACATCTGCACAACTGCGCCGATCTCCAGCCCACAGATAAGACCAGGTCTCTGACCGGCATAACTGCCCGTCGCACGTACACACATCTCCGGTCGTGTGTTGTTACATTGTGAGAGGACACCCTGTTGGTCTTATCAACTCGACCGATTCCTTAAAGCGACTTGTCTCCCCTCGTTTGTCACCTCTCTTCTACCTACCTCTCCCCTTCTTCTACCTCCCACGTCTCCTCCTCCACCATGGCTGACTCCCCCCCCGTCGTTCCTGGCACTGTCCACCTGGTCGACGTCGCCGGCCAGCTCTCCTCGTCGCACGCCAAGGGCGACATCGAACTCATCCCGCGCCCCAGCGATGACCCCGAGGACCCGCTCAACTGGTCCGATCGCCGGAAGCGCCTCTCGGCCGCCATGATGGTCGTCTACACGCTTGGCACCGGCTTTGCCAGCACCTTCCACTACTCCCTGCTGGCCGACATTACTACCGACACCGGCATCTCTACCGCGTCGCTCGTCCAGGGCTCCGGCCTCACCTTTCTCTTCCTTGGCTGGGCCTGTCTGCTCTGGCAGCCCGTCGCCCTGACCTTTGGCCGTCGCGGCGTCTATCTTGGCTCCACCCTCGCCATGATCCCCATGATGGTCTGGTCCGCCTACATCCACTCCCTCGGCGAGTGGTACGCCACCCGCATCCTCATCGGCATCTTCCTCTCGCCCATCGAGTCGCTGCCCGAGGTTTCCGTGCCCGACGTCTTCTTCGCCCACAACCGCGGCGCCTGGATGGGCCTCTATGTCTTCATCCTCTTCGGCTCCAATTTCCTCGGCCCCCTCGTCGCCGGCTGGTTCGGCCTCGCCTACGGCTGGCGCTGGTGCATGAAGTTTGGCGCCATGGTCGTTGCCCTCACCCTCGTCATCCTCTTCTTCTTCCTCGAGGAGACCATGTATGTCCGCACCACGCTCGAAGGCCTCGAGCTGCCCGACGACCAGCCGCTCTCCGACGGTCCCCTCGTCGTCGACGATGAGAAGCACCCGTCCACGGCTGCGGCCACCAGCAAAGATCCAGAACTCGCCGCTGTCGCCGTTCAGCCTGGCCAGACCTCCCCCCTCTTCTCGGCCAAAAAGGGCTACGTCCAGAAGCTGGCCCCGTTTGTCAATCTGCCCGGACGTCCCAGCGTCAAGGACATGTTCATCGCCATGTACACGCCCTTGTTGATCCTCCTACGCTTCCCCTCTGTCGTTTGGGCTGGCTTCATCTACGGCATCAACTTGTCGTGGTACAACGTCATGAACGGCACCGCCAGCCCCGTCCTCAGCGCTGCTCCATACAACTGGTCCAGCGGTCTGGTTGGCTCCATCTACATTGGCCCTATCGTCGGCGCCGCTGTCGGCTGCATCTGGGCCGGTGTCGTCGCCGATCGCATCACCCTCTGGCTGGCTCGCCGCAACGGTGGAATCCGCGAGCCTGAGCAGCGCCTCTGGCCTCTTGCCCTGTCTTCCGTCCTATCCTGTGTCGGTCTCATCACCTGGGGCGTTGGTGCCGCCCACCAGGTCAACTGGTCTGGCTTGGCCATTGCCCTCGGCATTCTGACTTTTTCTGTCGTCACCGGCGGCAGCATCGCGCTCTCCTACAATGTCGACAGCTTCAAGGACATCAGCGGCGAGTCCACCACCGGTATCATCATCGTGCGCAATACCCTCGGTTTCGGCATATCGTACGCCATCACGCCGTGGTATACAAACATGGGCCTCCAAAACTGCTTCATCATGGCCGGATTCCTGTCGCTGGGATGCACCCTCACCTTCCTTCTGATGATATGGAAGGGCAAGGAGCTGCGCTGCTGGTCCGCTCCTCGCTACTGGAAAATGGCTGAACGTAGCTTTATGACGGAACAGTGAGGCTAGAGACTCTATCTGCGCTTCGAAGTTGGATCAAGTACATTTCACAGACTATTCCAGAAAGGGAAACAGCCTTGACAAGACGGTTCATATAGACAGAAGACACCCTAACTCAATAGAAGACATGCTTTGATTTCAAATGTTTACATGTACTCCATGATCCACTTGTCTTCCGCCATTCCTTCGCAGCGGAGCGCTTTGAAGCTTCCCACTCAAGCATCTTCCCCATCATAACGAGAAACCTCTCTTTACTCTCCCTCTCCCCATCTAAGCTAATCTATTTCTCCTTCAGAGAGACACTATCTGGGAGAGGAATATCTGAACGAAAGTCCCCTGTATAACAGCAAGCTTAGTCAGCAGGCCGGAACAGAGATTGGCATCTAAGACAATAATCAGGCTGAACAAACCTTCATCAGTAAAGAACTTGTGGCTCGACTTGCCCGAATGGAGCAGTGACTGGGGAGGCTGCCCGAGCAACGCAATTATCTCGGCTAGGTGCGCCCGGCTGCGGTAGGTCTGATACTCTGGATCCTGTCCCGTAAACAAGTGACCACCCTCGAAAAGGTCCCAGATCTAGAAGGTGGCGTACGCATAAGTCAGCTGTACATGCATTTTTATCTTGTTTGGGCTCTTACCATGCAACCTGTGTTCCATATGTCAATCTGATACGACCATGGCGCTTCAAGAATAACCTCGGGTGCCCCTCGTAGAGCTTCACCTGTATCGGATCGTCGAAGCCACCTGGCATCAGGTCGGCGAACCGGGTGATGATGACTTCATCCTGTGGCGAGTTTTTTATGGGCCTGGCCACAGCAGAGCTACTTCTGCCTCCGGCCAAGTGCGTCAGAGACATATATTTGTACTTGCGCGGACCCGACAAAGGCTCCCGGCCGTTCTCTTCTTTCTGCTCGTCCTCCACTGCCCTCCCTACATTCCTGGCCTCTTTCTGTTCTGGCTGAGCGTCTGCAAACAGTCCTGGCTGCATCTCGGCAAGTTTGTCAGTTTTCATGAGCAGATACAATTGCAATACGTCGTCGAACTGATTGATGCGAGGAGATAGTGGTGGTGATGTTTGAGCAGAGGAAGCCGTACATTTCAGGTCGCTCTGCTCCAGAGACGGGAAACCACTCAAGGGAGGGGAAGGAGCGGCACAAGGCTGAAGTTGCCCGGTATATACTCGTACCTTACGATTAAAACCACGTAATAAACGGCCACGGGCAAACGCCACGCTTTGGATGGCCAGAACCGTTGCCGAGAAGGCAGACAGATTATCGTGTGGGTTAGCTTGGGCGAATCCGCTCCCACGTGAGAAACGTCACGTGCAGGTAGTGCAGAGTCAGATACAACTTCAATTCTGCAACAAGTTTCGTTCTTTCAAAAGTTCGAATCAAAACTCAGATATTGCTACGATACATTGCTCATTCCAACAGCTAGATCCCTTGAAACGTCCCTGTCGCGGCAATGGCCTGGGCCACTTCATCTGCGCCGGTCATCCCCCCTGTCCCAAAGTCTTGCGCCAGGAATTTCTTCTCGAGCTGCACCGCTTCCATTAGCTGCCAGTCGTGCACTTCACCGGCCTTCACATGGAGATCAACCCTCCGTCCGGCAGCTCTGGCGGCGGTCACAAATCTCGAGATGTTTTCCAGGAACATCTCGTCTCCACCCGCAGATACCCACGTATACGGAGGAAGAATGTCTGACAGGTCTTGCCGCTCGCCTGCAAAGTCAAGATACTTCTGCACCTCGGCAATATCTGCCCCTCCTATCTCCATTGAAGCCCACTGACGCAGCCTCCCGACTTCAAGAGCGTCCGTGGCCGCCTTTGCCGCATAGCCTCTTTCGCTAAGAAGGCTCACCCACGGACTCATGAGGTAAAGGCCCCGCCCCGGGTGTGTACAGTCGCTCACTGCTGGGACCCTGGCTAGCGGACTTGCCATGTGCGCTAGAAAGGAGAGACAGAGAGACCCCCCTGCCGAATCTCCAAACAGGGCCAATTTCAAAGTCGAGATTCCCATTTCACCCACCAGGTACTCCCAGCATGCCACCATCTGTCGCAGCTGGCTGGGGAATGGACTCTCTGGGGCAAGAGAGTAATCCAGAGCGAAGACGGCGACTGTCTGGCCCTCGTTCCCGATTTTCTCGGCCACTCGGAGGAGAAGGGTGGCGTACATGCCCGGCTGGCCGATGACGTAACCCCCGCCGTGTGCGAATAGTATGACCACATCGGCCGACGACGGCGCATTTGTGCCGTCGGCGTCCTCGAATCCGGGCTTGCAGAGCCAGATACCATTGAAGTCCGGCCTGTCTACTTTCTCCACCAGCCGGGCGACACGCTCGCCGTACCGCTTTGATGTCAGAACATGGTGGATGTCGGCAGGGCGTCGAAGAATCGAATTGGGCAGCCGGCCTAGCAGCCTAGGAAGCAGAGAATGTCAGAACTCGACACGGCATCACATTTGAATGGGTATTGTAGCCTACTTCCGTAGAAGAAAGATCTTGAATTCTTTCAGCCGTGGCGTCGGTCTCGAGCGACGAAGAATCAGACGGAGGAGGAAGAAGACGGCTTCAAGCGACACGGCGCCCAGGGCTCCAATAGACCTGACGACATCGAGAAGAGGAATCCGTCCGAAACCAGGGTTCGGGTCATGCTGTGAAACGTGGGCCATGGTCATGAGGATTAAGGTTAAAAGATGGTGGACATGTTAACGCTGAGGATTGAGGTTAAGATGGTGGACATGGCAACGCGACGATCACACAGAAGCCCCCATCTTCGCCCCTCTCCAAGAGGGCGAACCCTTTCTTCGTCCAATTTGTCATCGGCAAGGCAAGGGACGTCAGCGCAGCATGATTGGCAACAGTTGCTTGTCAGAAAAGGATGACCGGAACTGGTGTTAGTAGTTCGGAGTACGCATTATGCCCCGGTATTTAAGGTAGTGGAACCAAGTCCCATCTTATTTCCCGTGGGGAAGTGCGGATTCACACACTCTTCTCCGCTGTTTCATGTAGGATACAATGCCGGACTATAAGCCCACTCTCAGGGAAGACTTCCGCGCAGCGTCAAGTGACCACATATCGCAGAAGAAGAGGTCATTGGACCAGCTGGTTCGGATGCCCCGCACAAGAGCCTGGAACAGCGCTAAGCCGCTCACTGATGTTGGGTCGTAGAACAAGCTGAAGGACCACCAATGTCCGAGGCCAAAAATGTGGAAAGCCGGTGCGGGAAGGGGAAGCAGCTCGTAGACAGAGGACACAAAGGATGACATGGCCCGGGGACTGGCCGTGGCCTCGTTCCAGCTCGACCATCTATCTGGTGCATCTCCTGACTATGGCGTCCACGCTGCTACAGCAAATCGACCGCGCCTCGCGTGGTCCTGCCTTTCGAAGTCGTGCCCAAGAAGACCCGTTTTCTCCAAGCCACATTGGCTCCATCTTCGGCTTTCTGTAATTGGTTAGACTAGAGGACCGGGAAATGTGAGGGACAGTCAGCTTAGTCATCTTTCAAAAACACGAAATGTTCGACTACATCTAAAGTCATAATGCTCAACATCGACAATTATAACAACAGCCCGGTAGTATGCGCACTCTACTGCCAATACTATTCTAAAGTTGTAAATCTAGTAAAAACGAACCGCGAACAGAGACTTAACTCTAATCTACGTTAGAATACAGGTACAATAAAGCCGGCGGCACTCGCGGCAGTTTGCGGCTCATCTTCTCTGCTAAAGGATTCGTTTGGTGCAGTCTTCAATACAACTGGCGGACGTTGCCGTTTGATCGCCTTTGGTAGCTGTCGATATGGGTGCCGGACCGGAAAAAAAGGGTTCGATGAGAAACATAGCTATAGAAATTTTGTCGTCTTTCGCCCTCCAGGTAAACTTTCTGGAGGTTACCCCAGCCCGCCACGGGGAGGCAGACGACATGGGCCGGATAAAAATGTTGTAAGAATGTTGAAGAACTTCTTTCCACGTCAACACAGAAACTCAGAAAAAATAAAATCGTTCATAGGCAAAGAACAGTCGACAGATGTCTTGCCTTAGGAGGGTCGGAAGATAAGAATAGTACGACTGAGATGCTGGTTAGCAAGTGATGCGCCAAAGAGGATGAGGAGAACGTACCCAGAAGTCGTCCCAGAACCAATAATAGTCCGCCTCTGCCCTCGCTATCGCCTCCTGCAGCACGTCCCATGCCTCCTTTGTCGCCATCTCCGCCTCGCTTGCCTTTTCCTCGGCCTCCTCTGCAGCGACTTCCGCTTCGGCTGCCGCTTCTGAGTCGGGGGCCATCGCCGCTGCAGACCAGGCAGAGGCGATGGACTCGTTGCACGACTCGCGTGCCATAATCGCCGCATTTACGGCCGCCCCCGTAGCTCGCCTCGCCACCAGGATGTCGCCCTCTGCGGCCTCCGCGGCGGCCTCCGCTCTCGCCTCTCTGGCGTCTGTCTCTGAAATGGCCGCATTTACAGCCAGGGCCCTTGCATTAGCTGCCATCAGCTTAGCTGCCCTTTCCATCGCCGCTGCTGCCACTGCCGCTGCTGCCGCCGCCGCCTCTCGTTCCCGGAGCCGTTCCACGTCCCATGCCTCCTCTGTCGCTATGTCGGCCGTGGCTTCTGAATACAGCGCCACCACCACTGCCCGGTCAGCGGCGTTTCTTGCTTCGTCGCACGCTGCGCGGACCACCGTCGGGTGGCCGCCATCTGTACAGGCCAGTACTCTGTAGATAACATGGGAGTAAACATTCGTCTTGTATAAGCTGATTTTCGTAATAACTTCGACGTAGCAACAACCACGGGATCAGACAGATGATGGTGAAGGGTACATTTCAAGGACAAAAAACGAAAACAGCCTCGGTAGCATAACGGTGTAAACTGCATGTATTTATCTCCTTAGGGTTGGTTGTGGGGGGGTTATTGTACCCCTCTCCTGTTATGTATTACTCATCAGTTAGTTAGTCAGCGCACACGGGGCATAACCTCGTGCCCCCCTGCCATTCAGGGCAGCGGGAGAATGCAAGTTCGTTTGTATTAAATCCCTGACAGATTTGTAGCAACTCCTAGAGTAAATACCACTAGAACCAGCAGCAGGAGCACCAAGCAAGGAGGCTGAGGCCCTTGACAGCTCGCTAAGGAGAACGGCACCGCGTCTACAATCCCTTTGTGAACGATGACGAGGACGAAAGCGATGACAATTTCGCCGACGCAGAAGAGTAAGGGTAGGTAATATTGGATCGCAACTGCGAGTTTTTTGTTTTGTTCACCACCGCGTTGGGGTGCCTTAGCCGCACTCTTAACAAAGATGTGCCCAGAGCGCACCCACGCCAGGACGATCGTTTTGAGCTGCAGCCACGTGTTGTCGGGCAGGCGCGCTACTGCTGCGAGAAAGTCGCCGGCCTCGGCCAGGAATGCCACGTTTAACAAGCCCAGACTGTCGCTGGCCTCTGCCAGCTGGCGTCCGAGTCGTGGGCTCGGCCGGCGATCGGTCAGAGTGGCGCCAGATGTTCCACGGTGGTGGATGATGCAGTGGTTTCTAAGAAAATGGAGAGACTGAGCAGAGACGGCGGCAGGCTGGCCAACAACGCACAATAACCGCGTTCCATGGCGACAAGGTTTTCGGCATCCACCGACCGCCACGGCTCCAGATGCACATACTCAATTCGCGGAAAGCAGATGCGGAGGAGGTATGACAGCGTAGCCGGGTGTACGGCGCGGTAGAATTGGCGGCTCATCACCAGTTCGCGCACAATGGCGGCGGCTGGCGGTTCGTGGCGCATCAGATACCGGTCGCCGCGCTTCGTCCCCGTATCCGTCTCGTCAGCCAGGCCATCTGCGTTGAACTCTAGCGGACGCGCACCGAGTACACGACGGATGGCCGCAGGTGATGGTAGCAAGTTCGCGTAGTAGCGCCACCGGCCGTGCTTGTCGGTGTATGGTTTGAGCCTGGCGTCGTGGTAATACTGACTATAGTCTTCGTAGGAGTTGCTCATGTCTCCATGCGGATTATGGATGCGATAGTCTTGGAAGTCGTGCTGCGAATCGCTGATGGAACGAACGCCCAGCTCGAGCTGAATCCCCACGGTTTTGTTGAACTTGCCGAGCGCGAACATCGAGTCAGTCCGTATTGACAGCCGCCGTTCCTCCTGCCCTGAAATCTTCCACGCCGCGAGCGCGCGTAACAGAAGCCACAGGTGACGTGTAAAGATGTCGTTGTTGCTGCGAGATGTGTTAGTAAATACACAGGTACACAAGATCAGGACTAAAGCAATAGAAAACAACGTACCGCTCCACGGTCGCCGCGTCTTCATCGGTGTGGCACTCGCCGCAGGTGTACTCGGGTAGGTCGACCGTGAGTCCAAGCTTGCCCACGTACTCCAGTCGGTCGGTACAGCGCCCGACGGCGTCACAAAACGGCTGGACGTCAACGTTGAACAGCAAAATGGACGCAAAGGTGCGGCGCTCGAAAAACATCTGCCACTCGCGCGAGACGGTCAAAAAGAGAGCCCAGCGGTACGTGTGCCGCGCCGAGCTCCTTCTAGGTCTAAGCTCGAGCTTTGACTTTGCGCCGGCGACGTGCTTCAATGGTGAGGCGCAGCTCTGCGGGGGTTCTATCCCAGTATGCCATCGGCATCGTTATTGTAAAATGAGGATATGGGGAAAGACGCAATTCTCGGAACCAGGAGGTATATGGGGTAAAACAATTAAGAATATAGAACTGAAAATCTGGGAGAGGCAGGGAATAAAGAATTCTCACAAAAAAACTTTCGTTCAGCTGGTGTGTGCACCGTGGCAGTTGGGTGGGTGACAAGACTGAGTAAGTGGCGAGATGCCATGATAGTTTAACAGAAGCCATAATTGCCGCCCTGGGTTGTCGTCCACGGTTCTTGTTGCCCTCATGGGGCCTTTGCGACTATTGCAAAGACTACAATAAATGATTCATCTGGGCGTCTCCTACCAGTACACTAGCAATGCCAAGGGACTCGCCATCACCGCATGTAGCGTAGTCGCAACGACATTCTACCCAAGTATGACTAACATCCCATAATGCTGAAAAGAGATGAGGTAAACACGAAATTTCTCTTTCTTCGCTTGCCTATAATGGTGTCCTGCTAACGGCACGACGTCGAGAGGTAGGCCAGTCAACGTTTCCAGACACATCCCGCGTCTTCGAGCATCGGTATCTCACCTGATACCCAGGACCTGCACTGTAGAGAGAGATCTTCTTCTGGCACACCCGTTCACTGCCCTATGACCATCAGGAGCGCCTGTCACTGGTACCCATGGCTGACGTGTCTGGAGCCAGCGAACTGGGTCTGGTCGCCGTGTCGGTAGTTTGCGGGCTTGGCTGTTGGTGGAAATCGCGGCATTGGCGCCGTGTTCAGAACGAAGTCACCAGCGACCCTGACGTCTGCCGGCGTAAACCGTCTGGTCCTTGTCTGCGCAAGCATTCTCTCCCTAGCCGCCTCCCTGGCAAATGCCGCAGCTGCAGCAGCTTCCGCTGCTTGTGTTGCTTCCAGCATCGCTTGCTCTCTTTGTGCCATACGACGCAAGTCTCTTCGATCACGTCTTCCTCCTCTATTGCTTCTCGTTGGCACTGTGGGCCCCGTGTTTCTTTCTCGTGATTCGTATCGGTCAGGCGTCTCGCGGTAGTGTCGATGGCCATATCGTCGATAGCGCCGATATCGTCGATATCGTCGACAGCTGCGGCTATTTGTGATGCAGAGACAAACGATCATGAGTATGACCACCAAAGCGACGACGCCTCCCAAAATAGCCCCGATTGCGGCTTGCGACATGCTCGATCTGCTGCCTGCGACGGGGAAGGCGCGATGGCGGGCGGGGAAGGAAGGTGCGCCGGATTACGCAAAAGCGCCGTAAAAGGAACGGTGTGTCTCGTCGCTTCTGCCTGTTTTACAAACGAGACTGAAAAGAGGAGTGGATCGCGAGTACTCTTTTGATCAGCGGTCGATTTTGCGCCTGGGAGCGCAAGATGCAAGAGGCTTGTCACCTTCTCAACAGTTTGTGACTGCATGGCGTCAAAAAGAAAAATAAGCGGCACGTTAAGAACCCGGCAATGTAACAATAATTATTTTCCGGGGTCTGTAGACAGGCTTGAGACAGCGGGCACTTGTAGGACTGGACAGCAGAGAGCAGAAAGCAGCGAGCAGTTCTGTGGGAAAACGTTACCTGCGGCCCATCACAGCGTCTTTGCACTACACAACGCCTCGCAATACCCACTCAAATTCCCAAACGTCGTCTCACATGCGCCAACATTGGCATTCTGCACTCAAATGCTCCAGTAGAATTGAGGCCCTTCAAAGAATACAGGTTTCCGTCAATCGATGATAAGCTACTGTGGCCCCATATCGTCCAATGAAAACAGGTAAAATGCCCTGACAGTATATAGTTTCATGTGAGATGCACTTACTTGTGAAATTATTCCATTAATAAGCACGATACCATTACACAGCAGTGGAGTACTTCGAGGCTACTACAGGGGTTTATCACAACGGTCAGCTGTAGGAGCAGTAACGACAAAGCAAACAATAAGAATACAATACGCATGTAAATTCGACTCGAGCGCGCATTCGCCATCCACTGGGTTTATCCAATGCCCTTCCCCGTATGTTATAAGAAATATGCAGATGATGCAGCAGAGCATGGGCGGTGAGTGTGGGCAGAAACCGTTGCCTTCGGCGACCTGTCTATTACCCCGCAATCGTAGGAACCCACAATGCACCCACAATGCAGATGCCACAGCCATGCAGATACTATGCCAGCATCTTTAGTCTTGTTGTTGTTTATTCCGCTATTATCTAGTTTATTTGCATAAAACTAGAAAAACGAACTTAATCCTGTCTATACCGGCCTAAAGTGAGCTAAAGATAGAACATTCTGAAGAAAAAATTATCTAGCCAAGGTGAAGAAGGACTGGGGAGCATCTTCAATCTTTTAACTGGTCTTTTTCTTGCCCGTCAAAGTATTCACTACTGTGTTCACTTCGCAATCATCCATGCCTTCCATGCCGGCTAACAAACTGTTTGGCCTATAGGGGCCCGTCGTATTAGGAACCTTCCGACACCCACATCCGAACTTTTGCACGTTTCGGCCCACTGACTGTGCCAGTCCCATCCACGCCTACGCAGAGTTCGGAGACTTTGCGAGACCCTTGGCAGCGTTAGACATGCTCGCCTTCTGGATATATACCCCCACTTGACGAGCCAGAGCTTCACGGTCCTCATTTGACTTTCCCGTTTCGGCAATGGCAGCCGCCAGATAGAATATTGGGCAATGGAAGGGTGGACCTTGGTTTTCATCACCGTATGTGATAAAGCCCTGATCTAGCAAAGATGTAAACATATCCCCTTCCCGCTTTCTATAATCTGTATTACCAGATTTCCAAAGCTTTTCGTGGTACTCTGCCGTACGCCACATCAGGCAAGGCTCCCCATCCGGCATGACGAGGCCCAGCTCCCGAACAATGTCATCAGTCATCAGGGCCAAATCTCAGCGAAACTGGATCCAGGACATGATCTCTGCTGCCGGCGGGCCATAGTCTTGGCCACTAAGCAGCCCCCTCAACGTGCCAGTGAAAAGCTGACCATAACCCCTGTTGTCGTCGCCCGGGCAGGTCTCAAGGAACGCCGCCGCCAAGTCCACAACATGGCGAGTGTCACCCGATCCGTGATGTCTGAGTATGATCCACCCATTCTTAATGCTGTCTTCTGTAGCACTGCCCTCGGAAAGCATAAGAGGAATGTTTGTTTGTTCCGTCTGTGCTGACTCCTAGTCAGAATTCTGTGCGCGGATTGTCTTGTGTGTACTGGATAAGATGGTGAAAAGCAAAAATTCTAAAAAGGTCGGCGAAGAATTTGTTTGAAAAAAGGAAGAAGGGCGGTTATCACCTAATGAGTCGTGATTAGTCACTGTCTTCTCCTACCGCCCGTACACCAGATGACATAGGGTTAAAAATCGGCCACATAAAAACAAGACGGAATTTTATTCCAATGTGTCACAGGCTGCCATGGCATCAACCAAGGGTAGAGGGCGTTGGTGACCATATAGGGTAAAAACACGCGGAAAAGCCAGCAGGCCTGAGAAAATGGAAGAAGCGGAAGGCCGGCTTCGAGTAATAGGAAAAAGGGTTCAAAAGAAACCGAAGAGGAAGATCAACGCGGAGTTGCTACCATGTCGTAATCCATTGAACTCGATTATTTTTCGCGTTTGCCAAATGTAAAAACAAAAATAAAGTACCATTGGAGCAACTCGGGATCGAACCGAGGACCTCCAGCTCTTCAGGCTGGCGCTCTCCCATCTGAGCTATTACTCCATTTATTGATATTTCCGGACAGGCTAGTGCTTTTCTTCCTGCCACCCCACTAAATTTCATAAGCAGGTTAAGAGTCCTCGTGGAATTTCTTGTTACAACAGCGGACTATGAGAAATTTTATTCCGTTATTATATTGTAGACATTGGTCTTCTTCTTATAGGAACTGATCGCGCAATTATCATTACATGATAGGAATATGGCTTTAGGTGAGTCTCAGCGAGGCTAGCTTTTCCTGCGCGAAAACGACTATTCAAATCTGTGAGAACGCCGTGTTGCAAGGAATAGTGTAGCAGTGATGTGGTGGTAGTAGTCGAAGACATGGAAGTAGGCGGTTTGTCCGAGTTCCACAGAGCGTCACATAGCCGGTATCGGTACGGTCGAAGGTAGACCTTACGGTTGGATGGAGTTTTTGCCGTGATATTTATCAACGGGCGGAACACTGCCTGTTTTCCGTCGACAAACGAAAAACTTCGCCGGCTAAAGCCAAGATCGAAGAAAGAAATAAAAGGCCTTTGCTGACCACCTTCCTGGCGATATAGGCATGATCAGAGCACTAATGGCCATAATCATAGAAAAGAAGACAAGCAATTCTGGTGGCATGATTGATCGTGAAGGCAGCGGGACGATGGGTGTGTAGAGGCGGATGTGTAGAGTATTCTGATTGCTCGTTACGCGTTCGGGTCGTCGTATTTACAAAAAAACAGCGGAAGTATTCGTGTATTAAAGGCATGGTGTTTCGCCTGCTATCGATCAGAAGGCTGATTCCTGTGTCGTAGAAAAGGGCTTGTGTCAGCCTGGGGGATCTTGAAACGCAGGCTTTTTTCCACGACAAAGGCCCATCCTGTTGCCCGGTTTCCTTGCTTTCTGCCTAGTATTGGCTCATGGCTCCACTAGGATCATATAAACCGCGTCATAACTAGAGATCAACGTCAGATCCTTCGGGGCTTGGGTCTTCTACGATGTAATCTCACCGTCGCTGCGCCGCTATGTAGAAGAACGCTGTACGAATATTGACCGATTACGATGCCCTCTTAATATGTATGGGCCTTGCTGTTTCAGGGTTGTCCATCCTGTCTGTTGTTTATCATGCGACCGTCTACGGGATCGAGATAAATGAAAATAATTGCCCGGGAAGGTGGCTATCTTATGTATATGGTACTTCGGAACCCCGGTCACAGCAACAATTCCGAAGCTAAGCCCGGGATGGAAATACCTAATGTCGAATGACATCTGCGCCGCCATTGCGCCTGCTGCGGCAACACATTTTCTTGTCTAGGCGCTATATATCAGGCCGCCGAGGAGCGCCTTGTTGTCCTACGCTTGGAATAGCCACCGTCTAGCATCGAAAGTATATAGTTTCGCAATAAAATACCCCTTGGCCATTTATCAATTTTAGTTATGCATACCTACCTACGTAGCATCTGCCTGGAAAATGTGCCGGCAAGGCGACTTGATACAGTTGGAGACTGTGGAATAAGTCTCAAATATAAGTTATCCTATACAGATTCGTCGAAAGACGGCCGTCTAAAATTGATTTAGGTTTATTGCCAACACCAGTAAATGTCAAATTATGGGTGCCCAATAAGTGTGTGTATTGTTACGGTTAGGTACTTTCGAAGTGTGCCAACGCGCATAAAATCCCCTACTAAATAGCCCCCTGCGCCACACAATACATCTATTCATCACACGGCACGACGCCGCACATTTTGGCCTGGTTCATTCGACAGTAAATGGTTCAATACATTATTGTCAAGTACGGAGTACCTGGAAGCCTACTCTATATTGGCGATAATCTACCTTTATAATGTGCAGAGTATTCAAGCCCTTACATTCAAGATTTCGATGCACACATCCCGGTTACTGTTCTCCCGCGGATCTGCGCTGGCACGCACTGTGTGATCGTCAATTTCATTTATAGACTTCACTTCGTGAGAAATCGTGGCCTTCAAAGGCCTACACTAGCTTGTCATTTCATGTATAAAGGAAGGCCTTTGCACCCAGGTTATTTGGCAAGACCTTGTTCTTCGATTCAGTTCAAAACAAGCCTCATGACAGAGATCTTCACCTTGAATGAGCCACATTCTTTTCCAGTGGAGATCTTGGGATTTTAGGAATTGGATTGCCCAGAAAGCATATTCTTACTCGGTACCAACGACTGCATATCTCTCTTAGCACAGTGATAATGGCCATTAAAAGTATCCGTGAGAGACTGTGTTAGATGTTAGATTAGTTGCGTAAACTTGATCTTTGATTCTTCAGATTTCTCTCGTTAACAGAAATGGTTTAGAAAAGACATAGTCGCCAAGACTCGGAATTTGACAGTTTTACAAAGCGCTCGTATGGAGTAGATCTCTAAATTACAAGAGCTCCACTGAAAAAGAACGTGGCTGGTGCAAGGTGCCGAGCTCTTTCATGATGCTTGTATTGAACTGAAGAGGATACGAAGAAAGATGTTCCAAAGGCCTTCCTTTACATAAGAAAGTAGCTAGTCAGTGCAGTCCTGTAAAAGCCACGAATACTCACGACGTGAGTTTTTGGGCTGTGATAACGCAGTTGTGCCTGCGCAGGTGCGTTATTAGACTCCATTTTTGATAATAAAGCTAAATAAAGATCCCGAACGTGCTTATTGAACTGTCCTGCACAGATGCAAGAAATCCAGTCTATGTATGACGTTTGCCTCGTTTTCCTTGGCCGCATATTAGACGTTTTACCTCGAGTAACCGACAGGCTCATCTAGCCTGTCCAGTTTCCATCACACATTCCACACCGAGAAATTCCGTAAAATGACAGACCAGAGAATTAGTACATTTAGTTGAACTCAGTATCATACAGAGCCATGTGACTTCTTTCCCAGCGCCAGACTGTAATATCTGGAATTATATCACTATACTAACATGTCTTGTTTAGTCCAGCGCCTTTATGTTGGAAAAGCCGCAACACAGCCAGGTGCAGTTTTGGGGTTGTTGGCTTATGCTGAGTTTCCCAATACTTGTCCAGCTACATATCTACTTTAAACGCAAAATTAATAGAATTAGCTACGAAAAAACCGTGGATTCTTGGCCGCGCTCGTGAACGAGCCTCCTTTCATCTTTCGAATAGTCTTTTGAATAGATGCTTCTACGGACCATGTCTTCTCTTCCACCACAACATAAATCACGTACCACGGATTTTTTACCTCGTGTTTATCTCGGCTAGGAGACGGATCTTGCATAACTGTTTAGTTTCTGTATGGTAACTTGGTTTCCGGGACTGGGTTGGTGGCACCTTGAAAACGCTCCCGCATCCATCATCTACTAATAACATATTTGAATGTTCTCAACTTCACACTTAAGGCTATCAATAGCATCTAGACGAAGTCCATTAGCATCTTTCGCCCTCCTTAGCAGTTAGATATCCCTATGCCAGAAGGCGAGCCTCCTATACTGAGGGTCTAGTGTCTGTTCTCGAAGCTTCCCAGGTCTCTACAAATGCTTCCTCGAAAATAAACTGAATACCGTATCTTAGCTCCCTATTTCACCCTCCAGACCCCGAATTTGTTTCTTCAAGCTTCAATGATGTCTAGTATGTTGGAGAACGTTTTTTCGCGCATTACATTTGGTAAAGCTTATATTTCTACTTGACCAACTCCGGGTTTGTATTGACGTCAGACCACTGCTCGTGCAAAGGAATCACGTGTATTCGACAAATGACGACAATACGGGCCTTGACCAGTTCCCAGCATTCCCGTGATTTTATTTTTGGCAGGATCGCCGGCCATCATCTCTAAATGAAGCACCCGGTCCTCACCGCCACCTAAAATCGTATCCCAAAACTGGCGGTAAGGCCGAATCGCCGGCAGTTGACCCTGGTTTTACGAAAAATCTCCTTAGCGTCAGACCGGGGGTGCCTTATGGGATGTCACCCGAAGTCTCGGTAGTCTGACTGGGGTTGGTGGCCAGTGTCTGCTTCAGACGTGCGACAATTTGAGTCAAACTGCATTTGCTGCCATGAAAAATGGCTAGGTAAACCAAGCAGCAATCTGTGGCATTCTTCTACTTCTATAGGGCCGAAAGGGCGGAACGGGTGTGTTCAACATCGCGACATCTCCTAGTCCCCTGTTTTCTATTTCGTAAAACCATCTATGCTTGGAGTAGTCATACCATTTTTGGTTCAGGCTGGACTTGAAACAATATCCACTTGAAAGGAAACTGATTCGAGCAGCGGTATATGGAAAGTCTAGGAATAGAATCCATACGAGAGAGTTTGGCCCTAATTATTTTCAATCATGCAAAAGTTGGTCAATACGAGCGGAATGCAGACGTTCTCCACAGTACTACACATCATGAGACCCACCAACATTAAGATCGACATCAGAAGACACGACATGGTCTGTCTACCCAAACCTTAAACCGATTAGTCAGTAACGGCTATACGTCTCGACGAACTATATATATCCCGGCAATGTCTTCAGTTGAGAAGAAAGGATCTGACACTGCAATCACATCTACTACAACTCCTTCATCTTCCACAGTCACAATAGCACCCAAAGTCCACTCGACTCTTTACATTGATCTACCAAAATGAAGTTCATTGCCGCCGCCCTCTTCTCTGCTGCCGTTGTCTCGGCCGACGCAATCTATAGCGTCACGGACTTCAGCGCCGGATGCATCGCCCATAGCTCCCAGTGCAGGTAAGCAGCACTACTACTATCTTGATTCCCATTCTGTAAGCTAACCTTCCGCAGCTACGCCTTCAGTGTCGTCCATCTCAACAGCGGCGAGTTCACGCCTGTCAACTGCTCGGGCTCAGCCGTCTCCGACAACACCCTCCCGCCGGCCTCGGGCACCTGTGAAGGGTCTTCCCGCACCTTCGTCGTCGCCCGCAACAGCACCGGTCTGACCCTGACTGTGATGCAGCCGGTCACCGCGGCTGGCTTCCAGAGTGGCTCCCACTTCATCTCCAAAGATGAAATCACCACGACGAATGACAATGTCGCAACGCTTGAGATCTACAACGGCCCGACTGCTTTCACCTTGTACGACTAAGTGTGTTTCCCTCCATCCTATAGAGGATTTGATTTCGATTCAGGGTTGTGTGCCGGAATGACTTGGCTTGACGCAACTGGGTGCACGATTTGTGGACACGTCTTTGTAACGAGTCTCGTGTCGTACGGCAAGGCGAACTTGTATGGACACAAAATGTAACGTTTGTCGTAAGATCAGTACTTCATACATATCTAGATGTATACGAACGATGGAACATGCAATCAAGCGCAGAAGGTGTGATCGTATGTTAAGACAAGTCTTATAGCGACCCCTGTGAAACGGGCAATAATGTGAGCCCATTGTTTCGCTCACCTTTACGCTTATGAGTACTCGATATACGATTATGTTATTCCCTGTAGAACCTCTATTTCAGCTGCACTAACGTTAACGATTCTGATACAAATGGCAAAATAACAACATATAATTCAAGGCATGCACCAAAAACCCCAAAGCACCATACAGTCGCCATATATATATCTATTCCCGCTTGAGCCCCTTTCCGAGGAGCTCTGACCCAACTTCTGCGATTAGTTTCTCGTCAGAAAACGTATTCTTCTTCTGTAGTATCGTGCCTTCGGCATCTAGTGCTCTCAGAAGATCTGCAAGGTCTCCGCCTAGATCTGCACCATAGACAAGGTGTCCTAATGCCGACAGCATGCCTCTCAGGGCATCAGCCGATGTCTCTTCTTGACTGATGGCTTCTACAACAGATGCTGCCAACTCCACCTGGTCCTCTTCTGATAGAGACATCCGCGAGTCTTGTCTTCTAGCGAGCTGGTTGGCTAACGCCATGTTGAACAAGAGAGATGCAGCAGCAACGCGGACACTTGTGTGACTGTCATCCAAGAAGCTGGATGAAACAAGTTGCACAATCAAAGCGCGAAGCTTGGTATCCTTGAATATTTCCTCAGGGAATAGCGGCGTCGAGAAAAAATTGCACGCCATTTGCAGCGTCACGAGACGGAGGGCATAGGGGCAGTCCGCATTCCCATTCACAAAGCCAAGAATACTGCATACTGTCTTGTGGTCGGTCTCCTGTGCGAAAAACCCACTAATTCTGGGATCAGAGAGGCTGCATCGGAACAGGTCAATGACGGTGAATAGTGTTGCGGAAGGCATAGACTGAATGGAACCCTGAACAAAGCTTGACAGGTGGCCCATGTCTGGTATGATAGCAGACTCGAGACCAGACTTTGTGCGCTCCTCCAGATAGTGTGTAAGAATTTTCACCTCTGGTTTCTTGGAGATATCGTCGCCCATCTTGCTGGTGAGCTTCTCCAGCGGTGGGACCTTGGCGTAGATAACTGGCCTTGTGTTTGGATTCACGAAACTCGGCAGTCGAAGTTCCTCGTGAGGATGAAGGGGGTGAGCCATCTCGACGAGCAAGCGTACGTTTCCTCGTAGCTGTGTTGGATCAGCGCCAACCCATTTGTTTTCTTCCTGACCCTTTACAAACGTAATAAAGGTAGGTGTAGCATGGACCGAGTACTGGCTGGCGATGGCGCTCGCTTGGGGCAAAGATATGTCGACCTTGATGAGGGCTGCCTTGCCATCAAATTCCTGAGCAAGCTCCTCATAGACAGGATATAGAACTTTGCACGGTGGACATGTGGCGGATGTAAAGAAGATTACCGCACACGACCGCTTTGCTGCATCTAGCAACACAGATAATTCGTTTGGGGTGGCCACAATTTTCACTGCTTGCTTCGGAGCAGGTGATAGGCCAATTGGAGCCTGTGCGCTCTGTTGGAGGCCAAGAATTGAGCCATTTTGCTGCCGGCCAGCATTGACACCCTGAGTGAGCTGCGAGACGAGCATCTGCCCCATTGGCGTCTCAAGAACAGCCCGGGGCATATTGGCGATGTGTTCTGGGATGCCTTTGCCCACGAGAAAGTTGGAAAGCGTGTCGCTAAAGTTGTTGCAATTGTGGTGGAAAAGATCATAGGCCTGATGGCCAGTCAGAATTAAGCCAAAAGTTGCAGTAGCGGTACCCTGCATGAGAAACCTCCATACCTCGACAGTAAAAATGGGACGTAATGAATCGAGATACTCCTCAATAATATTCATAGACAGGGCCGTTGATCCAAGCCGTATCCTCTCCATGGGCTTGCCAAGATGGGAAGACCCTGGCACGATCGCAATGATGCTGCCATCGTACACATATTCCCTGCCGTTGACCTCGATGGATGTGTGGTAAACGGCGTCTAGCTGAAATCCCAGCAGGCCCATAGACATCTGCCTGGCCAGACCCCTGGACAGGTCGTAGACGAGTAAATGAACATCCATATTTATTTGTCGCACTTGAAGCTTTCTTGGAGGTAAAATAGAGATATACAGACGGAGAGAGAACGCGAAACTTTGAACAGTCGCGATCCGTAATTCTGGATGGTTCTGACCAATTAGTAAGGTTAGGTGGACACAATCGCTACGTGTGCCTTTGCACCGTGTGAAGTAAGCGTGCGAATAGATTATGTGTACTCCGTACTGGGTGACTGACGCCAAGTGGGGCATGAGCCCAACGACTGTACTAAAACCCAATGAATCACTTTCGCCCAATTTGGGATCGTTGCTGAGTCAATTGGCAACCAAAGCAATTGCAGCAAGATGCCTTTTACAAATGTCAAAGAGGCCGATTACGTCTATGAACAGTACACTTGGGACATTTCCGGCATGGCCTTCATCGAGAAGGCAGAAACATGATGCGTGCGATGTTAACGATGGAAGCGAGCCTTTAAGGCTCCAAGTGCCCAAACTGCCGATACCGGCATTTAAAACAACCCTGACGCCCCCACACTAAAGCAGAAAGATTGTAAAGGTTGCAGACCTTCTTTGCGGACCCTTCTTCTGCGGCTCTTACTTGCGAATCTCCCTTGTAGGCCCTTTTTTCGCGGCTCTTACTTATGTGCCGTGCTCGCTGCCTGAAATACCACCTTGCAAAGAAGGTACCGTACTGCTAGGCTTCCTGAATGCCAAGAGAGGGAAAATGGATTGGGGATGTGCTTATAAAACTGCCACTCCCCGCGACGGCATAATATAATGAAATTGACAATCTGCCGTCCTATCCTTCGACCCAAAGATCTAAAATCATGGACAGCATATTATTTTCAGAGCTTCTGGGAAAATTTGAGACTGTCGAAGAGAACAAGACGGCGTGCATTGACATCTTCAACTACTCTGTTAGTCAAGACCATCCTCAACGTTACAGGTTATACGAGTGCTTATCCCTCCCTTCCTTATGGAATCAGGATCCGAGCAAAAATCAGTACGACCAACAAAAATTAAGCAAACACGACTTTCCAAACTATGTGAAGCGAGAGGTGTGTTGTCTTCGGTAGCCTTTGCTGTTTGGGGGTATGGCTGATCACTTTGCTCATCGCTATTCAGGGTGTTTTTGCGCCACAAGCACCGAAAGGTGGCCTGGAGCTTAAAAATGGCTTACGATTAGTGTATGCTCTTTTGTCACTACTCTACAAGAATAGGAACTTTACAGACTAGCTGACCAATTTTAAAGTGTTCAGGATAAGGCAGAATGTCCAAACACCTTTGCTTCGGGGCATGTGCCTTTGCAGAAAGATCACTACGAACTGATGGTTCGTGAGATGCGGCTGCCATTCCTCTGGCTTGAGACTACAGCAGCAGTGGGCCCGTTTTTCTGGTGGACATATAGCAAAAGCCTTGGCATCATGCGTAAGTGTTGTTTGGCACTCGAAACAAAATGTAGGCGAAATGCTAACTAAGTGGTCTCAGAGCTTATATTTCGAAAATCCGATGTGATGTGCCAGGATAAAGTCAGCAGGGGCTGGGAAATGGCGCTTTCATATTCTTTTAACTCGAGAATCACCTCCGGCTTTGCAAAAGGGACAGAGTCGGCGGGATTGGCTACTGTCCTTAGCCAGATGTCTGCATGCGCATCTCCCACCGCGCACCCCCTTCTTCTTCCTGTTCTGATGCTCTGCAAGGAGATATCAACATCCAACGACGAGAAGCAACGAGATTCAAGGCACGAGGTTCGCAAAGTGGAGATTGGGATAAGCAACCGTTATACGACAAAGGAGCAGCCAGAGCCAAACGAAAAAGCAAAGCTAATAAACCTAGATACTCTCAATAGCCAGCTAACGGATTGCCATTGCAACATATTGTGGAAAAACCCCAAAGCGTGGAAAGGCGTGGTTCTCAATCTTAGGAAGGCAGCAGACCGGTTTTGGGAGGAAAATCCTTCGAAACAGGACGACCTAGAATTGACAACCCTCCACAACGAGCTTCTAAGCAGACTGGATTTTGTTTCTACTAAGCTAGACGGGTTGGATTGCTACAAGGACGTCTCTCTCCAGAGGCTTGATCTTCAACGCGACGTTGTATGTCCCGTGTATTCACTTTGATATACACTGTTTGTGATGCCGTCCTGACCCGCTGCAGATGAGCAGTATCATAAGCCACCGAGAATCGAGGATTAATTTGTTAATTGCCATCCAACAGCAACAGCTAGCCGCCTCTAGCACGCGGGATAGCATGTCAATGAAGACCCTGTCGTTTCTGGGAATGTTTTTTCTTCCGAGCACATTTTTGTCCTCTTTGTTTAGCATGCCGTTTTTCAACTTCGACACTGGTGAGAAACACATGCTAGCATTAAACAATATCGTTTACTAACAACTGTGGTACAGATATGCACGGTTCTGTCTCAGGCAGACTTTGGATATACTTTGTCGTCGGAATTCCACTCACTGCTATTATTGTAGGAATATGGTATGTATTTGACAGGAAGTCTCTAGCAAAGTTCAAGCACGATTTTGAGACACTTGAAAGCGAAATGTACAATCTGGAGGAACGTGTTGCGGAAGACATATTCAGAAAACGACGTGTGAGAGTTCTAACATTGGAATCAAAGCCTGCCACCATGAACGGAAAGTCTCTTGTCTAGTCTATATATAGCCTTTTGGATTATATGGCGCTTTCTTGAGGAAAGCCTAGCTAATCTTGTAAAGGAATCGTATATAGTTGGCCAAGTGTTTCTAACTAACTGAAATCACTACTATGAAAAGGAGTAAAGGCTGGTCCATCAAAACGGCTGACCCTTACTAAATGCATCACTGATTATAAGAACGGCATATGCACATATTATAGACGTTCCTGTTCACAGCTGTGAAATGCACCTATGAAATCGGACATCAAACGCATGTAAGAACTGGTTCCGATGCCTGGCTAGATCGAGATTAACCCAGGTAGTGCACGAGGTTTTTAAATTATACGGGACGTGTAGAGGCTGCGTAGATTAGAAATGCTTTTTCGTCACCCCCACGTCATATCGCACACGTAAGGCTATACATTGGATTGCAGGAAGAAATGCCAGCTGATAACTGCGGGGAAGTAGTTGCAAACAACAAATCAAACCATGGCACTTTAAGGCATCAGATGGGCAAAATCGGGGTCCGCGTTTGTAAAGATTCGTGTTTTTGATTTGTTTGCAGCGTGGTTTGGTCGCAGCCACCGAAAAAGATGGTTTGCATCTTACTGCCGTAGTCTGCAGTCTGCTACGGTGGTACTTTTCCGGCTTAGTTACTCTGACTTTAAATCTCGTTCCTTTCTGATGTTGCATGGTATAGTATGTGTCGCGCCACCGCAATAAAGCCAAACGAGAACAGACGCACATTTTACTGGCTGCCTTTGCAGAAATTTCCATGCCATTCTTGGCACAACCGGCTTCGCTAAATTATATCAGTTGCCCACTTTTGCCCCGTGTTTGTCCAAGCTTTGTTTTTGCATCGCAAAACGCGAGCTTCCTACAATAATTCAAGTTGTAATGGCGCACGAGCAGACGACTCTTAGTTTCGGGCTCCCGCCTGCAGACATCCAGAGCAATACCCAGATGGCGGAAAGCCAGCCACCTCTTATCGATCAGAAGCTAGAACGTGCTAGCACGCTCATCGTGCCTTATTTGCTAGAAAGGGTCGCAGAGTATCGAGAACTCAATACGTTGCGATTAACAGTCAGTTCATCAAGCCTCAATAGCAGCGAGGATACTAACCATCCACTAAACAGGGATGGAATAACCCACAAGGAGATGCGTTTTTCAAGAGACAGCGAAAAGTGGCCGACGCCTGCGATGACAAAACCGCGTATTACTTTCACGCTATGATGAAGAATATTGCCAAGGAGCTTCACAAAAACACAGGTGCTTTTAGGCTTCGTCAAGGGATTGACAGCGGGCCTCGCGTTCTCGACATGTGCATGGCCCCAGGCGGCTTTCTCGAAACGGTGTTTAAGTACAATCCAACATCGCATGGTCAAGCATTCAGCCTGCCCGAGTCTGCCGGAGGGCACAAAGTGTTTTTACCGGCGCATTTAAATGTCCAGAAACGATTCCTCGACATTACTATGCTTGCTGAAGATATGGGTGTGGATGATGTGCCCCAAGACCATCCAGACGCAAGCAATTTCAGGCCCCGACAGTTTGAGTCCGATGAGGTCTTCGATCTGGCTATTTGCGACGGCCAAGTCCTCCGGACGCATATTCGCGCCTCCTACCGGGAAAACCGTGAGGCACGAAGGTTGACATGCTCACAACTAGCTCTCAGCCTTGAGCATCTGAGACCCGGGGGAACCATGGTGGTCCTTCTTCACAAGGTGGAGGCGTGGGAGACAGTAAACCTTCTGCGAGCATTCCACACGTTCTCATCCGTAAATCTCTTCAAGCCAAAGTCTGGCCATGCGAAGAGGTCTTCTTTTTACATGGTGGCTACTGGAGTTCAAAGCGATCATCCCGAGGCCATAAAGGCCATTGAGAGATGGAAACTGGTTTGGAGAACGGCGACTTTTGGCACCGAGGAAGAGTGCTGGGAGGTATTTTTAGACCGTGAACTCGGTGTGGAGGAAGTGCTCGAGCAGTTCGGGGAAGAGCTTATTCGCTTAGGAAGAGGGGTGTGGAAAGTTCAGGCAGATGCACTGGCTTGCGCACCTTTTATTCGTGGGAGAGGGAGCGCGTCTAAGCCGCAAAAACGGTCTTAAGCTTCTACTCAGGAAAGGGCCCGATGCAATAAATGCTTGAAACCCCCCATGTTTGTTTCTGTTGAGATAGAGCCAACTCCAATCTCTTGTCTGGTATCAGAGTCTAGAATAAAACCGTATTTCCAGGTCCCGAAACGTAACACCTGAGGGAGTATTGTGTAAAAAAGCTGTGGACGGCGATTAAAAGTGTCCCGGGGAACTGTCAGTGTACAGTACAGACAAGCCTGACTCTCGGGGACACTGCTTTGCGGTGGTTCCCGAAAGGCTAGTAAATAGTACTCCGTAATACTAGCACGCTTATGGGTAGACAAGTTCTTAATTGGCCACATCTGCTTCCTTTTTCTTCTGGTACGCCGACTTGTCCCACCGAATGGAGGCTGTAAGTTCAGCAGCGTCGCCGCTCCAGCTGACTTGGCCGCACCGTCTTACTGCTTATGCTGCGGCTGTGAGGCAGGAAAGCCAATTGTGATAATATCGGCGACGATGACCTTCCAATCTGACGCCGATGACCGCCGCGATTTCGCATATTTAACTGGCGATGTCTTCATCCCCATTTTCCATGTTTTCACACGCGCTGTGATCTGTACATTCTGCTTTACTGTACAACAGGACCATTGGTTTTTCTGTTTTTACAGGCTGTTTATTGGATCCATTTCCCAATGGCATTTCCTTCTACCTTTGCCAAAGCCTCCGGCTCATCTCTTGACGTCGAAATGGGCTGCGTTCGAAGCAACAATCTTGCCAATACCACCGTGGACACGTTCAGTTGGAATAACGTTAACGTCTTGGTCAAGGACCGCACGACCAAGAGACCCCTCTCCCTCCTCTCCAATGTGACTGGCTTGGTGCACGCGGGTGAAATGCTGGCCATCATGGGGCCCAGCGGTTCTGGAAAGACGACTCTGTTGAACGCGCTGGCCCACCGAGTGGCTGCTGCCGGTGCCACAACCACGGGCAAAATATGCGCAAACGGACAGCAGATGACACGCAGCCACATTCGCGCGTTGTCGTCGTATGTCGAGCAGGATGATGCCTTGATCGGAAGTTTGACTGTTCGTGAGACAATGGTGTTTGCCGCACAGCTCTCGCTGCCCAGGTAGGAAGCAATGCAAACTGCTATCTGGCCTATGGAAGACGGCACTGATTCATTCGTCCAGAAATGTCAGCAGGAAGGAAGCCTTTCAACGGGTGGACGACCTAGTCGCCAGTTTCGGTCTCCAGTCACAGGCGAATACCATTATCGGCACCCCATGGAGCAAGGGTCTGAGCGGCGGCCAGAAGAAGCGTCTCAGCGTGGCCAGCCGCCTTGTTACCAACCCAAAGATTCTGTTTCTCGACGAGCCTACAAGCGGTCTTGACTCTGCCCTCAGCCGAGAGGTGTGCAGCTACATCAAGATCATTGGAAAGGCCAATAACGTGCGTTGCGGACGTGTGCACACGATTCTTGTTTCGTACTGATCCTCATGCAGCTCGTCATCATTGCTTCCATTCACCAGCCCTCTTCGGCCACGTTCCATCAGTTTGACAAGCTCTGCTTGCTATCGGGCGGCCGAGCATGTTATTTTGGTGGAGTTGCAGAAGCACCAGCTTATTTTGCGCGCATTGGATATCCGGTTCCGCCAGACTCCAGCTCTCCAGAGCACTTCCTCGACCTCGTGAACACCGACATCGACACAACCGGAGAGATTCGACGCCGCACAGACGGCATTGCACGTGTATGGAACGCGTCAGATTCTGCGGCCGGCCTGCAAACGGCCATCAACCACGGTGACAAGCACGATCAGAGTCTTCCCGGTCTCGACAACTACAAGGCGGATGGGCCAAGACCTTGGGTCGTACCGGTTGTGTTGTTGCACCGCTCGTGGATCAAGTCGTATCGTGACGTCATGGCCTACGGAATCCGCCTGGCTATGTATCTGGGTCTGGCTATACTCATGGGTACTGTCTTCCTGCGCCTCCAGCCGGAGCAAAAATACATTCAGCCCTACATCAATGCCATCTTCTTTGGCGGTGCCTTCATGTCGTTCATGGCGGTCGCGTACGTGCCGGCCTTTCTTGAGGACCTTGGCACCTTCAAGCAGGAGCGTGCCAACGGTCTCGTCACGCCTTTGTCTTTTCTTGCGCCCAATTTTCTGATCGGCCTGCCTTTCCTCTTCTTCTTCGCTCTGGTCTTCTCGGTCATCGTGTACTGGCTTTCCAACTTTACTCCGAGTGGCCCGGCCTTTTTCAAATGGGTCCTCTGGCTGTTCCTAGACCTGGTCGCGGCCGAGTCGTTGGTGGTTCTCGTATCCTCCATTTTCAACGTCTTTGTTTTGGCACTAGCCGTCACGGCCTTTGCCAACGGCCTCTGGATGTGTGTGGACGGCTTTCTGGTGCCCATGTCGATTTTGAATGTGTTTTGGAAGTACGTCTTCCACTATATCGATTACCAAGCCTACGTTTTTCAGGGCATGATGGTCAATGAGTTTGCACACCGCGAATATCGGTGTGCAAAGACAACTGAGGGTCTGTATCAGTGCAGCTATTCCAGCGATCTCAATGACGTGGGCAAGATCCTAGGCACCGACGTCCTGAAGGAACTCAGCATCCACACGGGACAGGAGGGCACTTGGATTGGTATCATGATTGGAATCATTGCGGGCTACCGGCTGTTGGCCTATCTGGTCTTGGTGTTGCGCAAGTAGTTGGATATGTATGTTATGTGCCTCCCGTAAGACCGAGAGGTTGCAAGGTTCTTCATATTGTTCTGTGTATATGCGGTTTTTCGGTGGAAATTCTAGTATCTGTAAATGTAGTATACATGACTACATTCTGACACTACCTCCTGCCGCTTGCTATTGGTGTGCTTGCAAGATCGTAAGGAACAAACAGGAAAATACGGAACCAAAATCTCTCTGTCCTGATCCTTCCTTTCTTATTGACCGGCCTTTCTGCCACAGCTCTTTAATCGATGATAACACTTGACGAGCAGTACAATAAATCAAGCCACCTCGCCCACTACACGTCCCCCCGAAATGGCAAGTTACCAGACAGAAAACAAAAAATAACCTGTTCTCGTCCTGATTCCTGTCAGCAGCTTCTGCCTCATGGTATATCTGCATTTGGTCCCTTCGGTGCTGGATTTGGATCTGGTTGGTTTTCCTCGGCCTCGCTAGTTGTCTGTCAGCTTTGGCCAGACATAGGGGGTCCAAGGAACTCACGGATGCTGCCATTTTGCTTTGTGCTTTTCGGAGTCGTAATATATCTTTGAGTTCTGGTGTAATCTGACAAACTCAGAAAAAAGTTCGATCGCACCGATGGCGTTGGCTTTCGCCAATGGGGTGACCCAGAAGAGAATACCATTAGTCAAGAGAAGGACGATCAACAAGACGGGTATGGTGATGACAACGACCAAGTTCAAAGCAGTAGCCTCGGTCGTCCAGACGACAAAGTCAGCTACGCCAGACACCACCTGACCCGAAGTGCTCTGGACGTCGTTGACCACCTTTGTGCTGGCACCGTACGGGTACAGAGTCGTGGTGGTCAGAACATTGGTGGTGGCAACATAGGCAGCAACAACGAGCCGCTCAAGATCCTGGGCAAAGCTGCTTGCACCAGCATCGATTATCGATCCGAGAGCTGAGGCGCCGGAGATCAGATTCGACGATCCGAGGCCTATTCCCAGCGAAAGAACCATGGGCTCGGCGAGGTAATGCATCAGAACATCCTGCATCCCCTTTGACAGATCAAGGCCCGGAAGAGTGTCGAGGCCGTAGAGACTGGCTGTTTTCCCCCGGTATGACCAGACGCTGTCTTCCCAGCACGACAGCGCAGGCCTCCCCGGCGCGACGACATACCCAGCACCCGTGGACGTACTGGTACTATCGTTGGTGGCCTGCAGCTCTGTGAGATACCATGGGTCTGTTCCGGCCGTGTAGCTTGATTTGCCCACAGACGAGACGATGGCAGCCCAGGTGCTGTTGCTTGTTGTCAGCGTTCCTGGTTGACCGATGGGCCCGGTCTGGAAGTAGGCCATGGGCGATCCGCCAGTCAATGCGGACGTGCCGACGGTCAGGTTGCTGTTGTCGAAAAAGTAGTAGACGTCTGCATCCACACAGCCATCGACGATGCCGCGGCCCTGATACCAGTTGTACTCGGTGAAACAAGACCCGCTGACGGAAAGGACGAGTTTGGGGTGCTTCTGTAGCCCCATGTCGGCGCCCGTGACATTGTAGCTATACGTAATCTGATAGATGGGATCCTGGGTCTCATTGAAGGTTCCAGTGAAGATTTCTCTGCTCACGCCAACGTATCTGCTCAACGAGGCAATCGAGGCTGTGGCCGTTCCGAGGGCACGTAAGGCCCAAGGCACATCCAGGACGTACCGCGCGGCAACGAGGCTGTGACTGTCTGATTGGGGAATTTGGGGGACGTATATGGCATCCGGATTGACGGGGGCAGCAGTGTCAAGAATGATTTTTGCTGACACCAGGATGCTCATTGCCTTTTGTCCACAGTAGAGTGCAAAGATGGTCAACACGATGACCGAGATGGTGACAGCGCGGTCCTGTATATCCCCACCCAACAGTCCTATGGTTCTGTCCGTGACAGCAGATATGAGGTCCGACTTTGCGTTCCAAAGATGTGGCATCAAGTTCTTGAACACGTCGTGGTCAACCCGATTCTTCTTCCGGTGCAACATCGCGGCAATGGCGAGGCCGATTAGAAGGCACCAGAACTGTGCTGACAGCATATCCACCATCAAACTGTAGGCAGAATTGATCTGCAGTGCAGCCTTTGTGGGGACAGCGTAAGCCCATTTCGGGCCAGAAGGGTCGGGATAGTAAAAGGCCTTCCATGTCAGCCAAGTGCCGTTAAGCTGTAGGCCAGTTTTGACAACCATTGTTTTGCTTGGGAAGGAACTTGTGGAAAAAAGTGGTTTGAAGAGAGAAGACAGCAGGGAAAGTTGAGAAGGAGAAGGGTTGAAAAGGAGTGAAAAGGAAATGCAATCCGGCGAACACCATGGGTGGGAGGACAGTGTGACGCACATTACTCAAGGCTATGTCCCGTGCTGATTCTTTCGTCCGAAAGGAGCAGGACGGCACGAACTGAGAGAGCTGAACGAGAGCCCATGACGACGACTTCGGCAACGTCACTTTGCTCCGGCGATGGAGAGGGGGTAAGCATCTCACGGTGATTTGACGACGAAAAGGGGATTCAACATGCATAGCCAATCGGTGTTTTGGCTTTCCTAGATATAGCCGTCTGTGCTCTTGTGATGAGTTTTTTTCTCTCTCCACATGCATGAATAGTGCAATATCTGCAGCGGCACGGCCTCCGAGGAGATGCCTCTCCAATGATCTGCAGACATGTAGAGTACATTTTACTTCCGGGTTGCCGCCGGTTGCAAGAAATGGCACAAGCAAGACAAGGTGGAAAATGGTCTTCTCTTCAAATACCGCAGTTGCTGCATCATATTCGCCGCCTAGCTCAACACCAAGAAGCCCATCGTCCCTAAACTGCATTCCACTCATACACACACTTTGCCCGTCATGCGTTACCTTGCGTTCTTGGCTACCGTTCTTGCAAGCGGACTCACGTCAGCGGCTACAGAGCCTCTCCCGTCTCTGTACGATGCTCTCGTGACAGCCGGCGCCTCCAACTTTGCCGCTCTCATCCAGGCAAGCCCCAATGCCTCTGGTCTGTACAGCTCAGGTGCCGCCAAGACTGTGTTCGCTCCATCTGACCAGGCCATTGGCTCCTCGAGCTTGGCCCGCCGGACTGATGATACTGAAGCAAAGCTGGCGTACCAGGCCTGCCTAGAAACAACAAGCCTACAGCAAATCAGCACGGGCGCCAGGGGTGGTGTGGTATTGACCACGGGATTGAAATCATCTCGTCTGGAAAACACGTCGCAAAAGACGGTGGCCGATACGCGACCTGTCAACACCACCACTGTGTCCAAGCGGCACATCATGGAATCCCGAGGGTTGTACCGCCGCTCTGCCAATGCCACGTCGTTGCTGAGAATCGAGGCCGGTCTAGGGACAGTATCCAATGTCATTCAGGGAGATATTGCCTTTGACGGCGGGCTCATACAATTGACCGATAGGTGTGTCTTTTGCTAATAAATCAAAATCAAACATGACGCAGAGGCAGCTCACATGTTCTAGCTACTTCACTCTGCCCGAGTCGCTGTCGTCTACGGCTGCGCAGACCGGCCAGACCACATTCAATAGCCTTGCCAACAGCACCAATATCACAAAGAGTCTCGAGCAGACACAGTCCATCACCGTGTTCCTGCCCTCCAACGAAGCCTTTGCCGCCGCTGGAAACAGAACTGCGAGCACGTCCACTCTGATCTCGAACCACGCTGTCAGCGGCTTTGTCGGCTACCTTCCAGACCTGACTGACGGGCTGGTCCTGACCACGAAGACTGGCGACACCTTGACCGTCAGCATCCGCAACGGCATATGGTACATTAACAACGGGGCAATCACGCAGGCAAACCTTGTTTTGGAAAATGGGGTGGCCCACGTCGTGGACCAGGTACATATCTTCGGCCCTCTCCACTTTGTTTTATTTCACCGTCAACCTATCTGACGAACCTTTAGGTTCTCGTGCCGACCCCTGCCAAAGTCGTAACCTCATCAGGACATCCGGCCGTCAATCCCGGACAGTTTGCCCTCCTGAGTGCTACTTTGTTTTCCCTGCACATGCTGTTCTAGAGGATGGACGACGTTGGAGGGGGGCTCAGCCTTTCGGGTGACAGAGGCTTGTTGAGTAACTTCATTGGCTGTCAGATAGTATTGGGAAATGAGGATGCTTCAATTAGTCTCGTACATGGCAGACTAGCTGAATTGTGTATTGACTAGTCGCTTGCTTTCATGGGCCCCAACAGTCGGGAAAGTGAGTGTGATTAGGCCTCCGGCACAATAATAACGTTGGGTGCCATTATACTTCAGCCGCATTGCAACGACGGATGTGACAGTGTGGGGAATGACAACACGCTGCATGGCTGCGGCGAATCAGATCTTGTAGGCCTTACCTGAGCAGTCATTCCCTGAGGGCTCGGATGCCAATATCACCGCACAAAGCAGTAAGCAAGGCGGGGTTGCATAGCATATGCCAAGCACGCCTTGTCATTGGAAAACGCACAAGTCCGAATAACGTCCGTTAGTCTTAGCAGGCCGCTTCTACCTTCTGTTCTTGCCAGAGTACAGGGCCTAGAGCTCGGTCGTAGAATCCTTTTTAGCGGATATTTCCTAATTTGACAAGCCGTGTCGCCCTGCACACTATGGCTTACTCTGTATGCAATCTGCCACAGGCTAGCGTAGAGTTGTCGTCTTACATTGCTGCTCCGGTGACGTATCTCGTTATGATGTGGGTGGCTTGCATGGATGCCTTTGGCGCTTTGCCCCTTGAAGGCCGAGAAGGCTGACTCTGGCTGGGCTGAAGGCGCAGGATCCGCACTGGACAATCACCGGGCCAGACTGAGTAATTTTCGAAACCTACTAATCTCTCCCTTCCCAATGACAGCCTGGCACGTCGCTGATTCCACCAGTTCGCAGCTTGTGTTTATAATTTGTGTTTGTGGAGACAAGGCCCAACGCAACACAGCTGCATATTGCATCACGGCGTTATTCTGTCAATTTTGTACTTCGGTAACAAGACTTGGATAGTGACAACCTGCCTTATGTGGGAAAGTTTACCATGAAACATGGGCCAGAACGATCTTGACACAAGTTTTCTTGTCCGGTTCTGCCTGCACCTCCTTCAGCTCCTCAATCTCGTCGTCCCGCGCCGGTCCCATAGCCTCGACCAGCACGAGTCCTTCACCCATTAGCTGAACCCACACTATCTGTCGCCGTGTGCCAAGTGTTGGGGGTGCATAATTGCCCACATCTCTCGGCTTCCCGTTTCTGCGTGCACATGATCGCATTGAATAATGGACACCATGCCAACATAATGATGGGCTACTCCGTAGAAGTGTGTCAAGCTCTTAGCGTAAACCGTCTCGAACCCAGCCAGTGCTGCCGGCAATTGCCAGCCTTCTTGAGGCCCATGGTTTCATCTAGTTTGACCGTCAAATGGTCCGCATGCTCTTAAACACATTACTGGCTGACGATCTCCTGCCACCTTAAATCTGAATGTGCCGCAGAAGATGGCGTGTTGTTTTATAGGCAGTAAAGCATTATGCCCTCTCTTAGTTCCTGACAATAGTATATAATGTTATTCTAAGTGTACGTTATCTGGTGAGGATGATGTAAGCAGCCGACAAGCGATCTTAAATGGCTTTGAAGAAGTCACAGGTCATCTAAGCAGAGTAGTATTGATATCGTGGTGGCCATTGGCTGGCAAGGATTGTTCTCCGGCGGTTAGATAAGTCAGGCAGGCCACCGGCCATATTAGGCATCTGGGTAGACTTTGATCGGGCATGTTCTCAACTGCTGTCTGCCATACCGCCTGTATTATTTCTACGATTCACTTAAGAAGGCTGCTCGTAATTAAGCATTACCACGGAAGCTTTTGAAAGAAACATAGTCTTGATCAAATAGTCCCAATTCCGCCCTCATCACATTTGACTTCGTACTCCGTATAAAGAATATATGCATGGAAGCATTAGTTGTACTCGTACGTCCACGTAATCACGCTAGCCAATGGCCTCTGGTGTTCAAGGATAAAACCCGGTATTTCCGTGAAAATATTCACTTCTTACTCCATACTCCGTACCGGCCTCAAAATACGACCGCTTGCTGCTGTGCTAGTCTTCTTTAGTGGGTGCACCCGGAAGTAGAAGCCATAGAGGGTTAGTTTACCCCTCATTAGCACGTACTCCGTAGCGCCCAAGACGGGTGAAAGGCCGCTAACGGACGTTCTGGCAGTGCATTATAAGCTACATAGCCAGGTATCTTGCACCCTAGTGGCCAAATCGTTGTACTCCGTACGAATTGCGTCGTATGGATGGAGGAGTATGCAGCATCATACGAGTGCCAGTACGCCGTTTATGCAAGGAGAAGCTCTTTTCTTTAAGTCTGACCCACTTCCCTCTTCGTACGGGGTAATTTAGATTACTACTTTGTAGCAATGTCGCTCTCTCGCCGCGCGGTTTTATCTTGAGGGTCTCTATCTCTGTTCTGTTCTGTTCTGTTCTGTTCTGTTCTGTTCAGGCAACTTCTCTTCGCCTTTCAACAATTTCAGCATGATCGAGATGAAAGAAAGCCCAGCTCCAGTCGCTGAGGCGTCGACAGTATCATTGGAAGCAGCCCCGGCAGAAGAGCCAGCTGCCTCTTCGCCTGCACCTGCGGCTGTCTCTTCACCTGCCTCTTCGCCTGCTCCTCCGGCCGCATCCCCGGTCGCTACTTCGCCTACTCCAGATCCGCCGACCCAACTCCAGCCTCCGCAAATATGGGCGGATCTGGTAGTTCCAGAGGTATTACTCTTGCGGATAAAATAGAAAGGGTTGAGACATGGCCTAACGCTCTAAAGGAGGACGACGACTCGGCTCTCGGTGACGATACCGCCAGCTCGACGGCATCCATCACATCAAGCATCCTAAAATTTCGCGTACTCAATGGGCGTACGTACCACCACGATCGTGGCGAAAATCACTACTGGTATGCCATCTGCACAGTTCTGTATCGTTAGCCCCCAACTAACGGAAGTTACAGGGGCCCTAATGACGACCGACAAAATAACACGCTCGATATTGGGTAAGCCTTTTTTGTCTAGTACTTGTAGGTTTTTATTTTTTAACTTACCGCTAGACATCACACGTACACTCTAATTATGGGTGGCAAACTCTATCTTGCTCCTCTGCCAGAGCACATTGATGTAGGTGACACTGCGGCTTTCTAGTAGAGCATTATTAATAAATCATTACAGAAAGCCATTGATATTGGTACAGGGTCGGGTATTTGGGCTATGTATGCAACCTTTGTTCCGAACTCTGTAATATTGGCTAACCAGAGACAGCGATTTCGCAGATGAACGCCCTGATACAGAGGTCGTGGGTACTGATATTACTCCTACCCAGTCGGCATGGGTGCCACCGAATGTATATTTGTAATTGATCCTCTCTTTTGTTCTGTTGTTTCCGTATTTTCTTCGTTATCACTGATTACCGCTTAGCCAACTCGAAGACTTTACAGAGCCATGGACGTTTGAAGAGAACTCGGTCGACTACGTACACCTCAGATGGCTGGTAGGCTGTGTACAAGACTGGACGAAACTTTTTAGAAATGCGTACAGGATCATGAAGCCTGGCGGCTACATCGAATCCTTTGATTTTGACGCCAACCTCACCTCGGACGACGGCACCGTGACAAACAAGACAGCCTTGTCCCAGTGGGGTCACATTTTTCAAGAAGGGGTACGGAAACTTGGCTCGCGCGCTTCGTTCAACCCTGTCATGGAGGGTTTACAGCGCCAGGCTCTTAAAGACGCAGGCTTTATCAACATTACGGAAAAGCTATACAAGGTACTCTAAGAGGCTCTATTCTGCATTGCTACATTCCGCTAATACGGCATCCAGGTCCCGATGTCCGAGTGGTCAGAAGACCCGGTCCTAAACGAGGTCGGGCTGTTTACCCGTGCCGCCATTTTCAATGACATTGAGGGATTCATCAGCATGATGGCCACCCAACTCGGTTGGACTGCAGAGGAGATTACCGTATACGCCGCCCATCTGCGCCGGGAGATGCGAGGCCTCAAGGTGCATGCCTTTTTCTACGGGTGTGTAGCTTATGCGCAGAAGCCACTGGATGGATAATTGGGTGGTGATGGCCTCCGTACTCTGTACTCCGTACTCGTAACTCTATACCTAAAGTATGGAAAGGTGCATGTATATTCATGCACTAGAAGCTAATGCAGGCTGTACTGCGGCAGTAAAAACTCTGCACACTTACCCACAGGGTTACGTGCAACATAAAGCCAGACTGAAATTGTGCTCAAGTTGATAATCCTCTAACCGTAATTTGGTGGATCTAATGCTGAGTCACATTCACGTGACCGGAGCGACTGCACGTGTGTTTCAAAGAGAGTTCGTCATAGCAGCACTTTCTGGTCGTCTCTCGCCTTCCGCCATTCCGTCGAATCCGCCGCGATGCCTCGATCTCGGAGCAGCACAGCGACAACGACGTCATCGTCACACGCGACATCGCGGCCCGGGTCTCTGCTGCAGGCGGAGGCTAGCGGGCGCAGCCACAGCCACGACGGACGCGACGACGACCACAGTGCGGACGAGGGCTACTACGACGACCACGACGGCGATGAGCAGTCGGTGCCGGTCGAGACGCTGGTAGAGCACCTGCTGGCGGCACGGCGGGCGCTGGGGACGATCAACCAGGTGCTGCGTGGCAACGAACTGGCGACCCAGGCCCACGAGCTGCACACAGAGACAGTAGTGCTGGCAGCACAGACGGCGTTTCTGCGGCGAGGAATCCGCGACCAGGTGGACGTGCTCGTACGGATACGCAGTGGCATGGGACGGGCGTACGAGGGGGGGCGGCGGGACTTCCGGCGGCTGCTGCAGACGCTGGACGCGGCCAACGGACAGCTGGAGCACACCATGGCCATTCTGCGAGCAACGACGGTGGCAGCACTATTCCGGCCAGACGGCGAGGGCCCACGGAACCTACTCGACTTTGTAGACGAGTCGGGTGTGGCGGCGCTGCAGAACGCGATCAAGGAGAGCATCGGCGAGCTGCAGGCGGCCCAGACGTCCTTTGACGGCGACCTGCTGCGATTCGACACGGACCTGCGGACGCTCAACACGATCATGGTGGGTGCGCCGACGATGCCACCTCCCCTGCCGCTGCCGGTCGCGGACAAGCAACAACACGCCGGGCGGACGATGCCACACCTGCTGGGGTCGCTGACGACGCGGTCGCACGTCATGGCGGAGAACCTGTCGTCGCTGACACGGCACTTTGACCTGTGCGTGACGGCGGTGCGGACGACCGAAGGCGGGTCTGCGCTGGCGCGGTGGCGCGCAGCCCAGTCGCTGGACGGGACGGACGGGGGCGACGAGCGGCAGCCACCGGGCAACAACGCGGTGTCGATCTCGGGGGTGATTGCAGAGCAAGAGGCCGCGTCCGGACAGGACGGCCTGACGGGCCTGGAGCCCATTTCGGCGCAGGAACGGGCAGAGATGCTGCAGGTGGTGCTGCAGGACGCGGCCGAGGTGGACGAGGTGGTGGCCGACACGGCCAGCGAGCTGCACGAGGCCGAGGCGGCGTTTGCGGCCGTCCGGGCACACCACGAACAGACACAGGCGGCCTGGGCGGCCACGGCAGCGGCCCTGCGTGTGCTCGACGATGTCGGTGGACGGCTGCCCAGCTATGCGGCCGCTGAGACGGAGTTTGCCGAACGCTGGGCCCACGAACAGGCGGCCGTGGCTGGACGGCTCGCCGACATGGACGCGCTGCGGGCCTTTTACGAGGGCTATGCCAATGCGTACGACACACTCATTCTCGAGGCGGAGCGTCGTCGCGGCGTCGAGGCCCGGATCCAGGCTGTCTGGCGCAAGGCCCGCGATGCCGTCGACCGTCTCGTCGTCGCTGATGCCGCCGAACGCGACGCCTTTCGCCATGAAGTCGGCGAGTACCTGCCCACGGATCTCTGGGTCGACATGGGCCATCCGCCACGGGGACACGACCTGTTTGCTGCAGCGGCTGCGGCTGCGTCGGATGCTGCTGTCGTCAGCAACAAGAACAAACAAAAGAACGGCACAGACGAGACCGTCCCAGATCCGTCCGCCAGCAGCAACGGCCCGGGAGGGAGTAGCACCCGCACCGTTCTCGGTCGCTGACCTTTTCGCGTCGTCGTTTGCAAAACACGTGGACTCGTGAGCCGCTGCCATTGGGCAAACCAAGGTGGCGGGCCAATCAGCGATTCCGCATTAGCCTCGTTGCAGCGCTCGTTTGGCGTCTTTTCAGTGGGTCTCGCCTGCAAGCGCTCTCGTTCTTCTTTGCATTGCCTCCTTCTCGACCTCCAATCATGTGTCCGGCCAGGGACACTCGTCCGGACCCTGACTCAACCTGGCCTACTACATCAACGTCTGTCACGGCCGTTCGTCCTGACGATCTCCTGTCCCATCGGTCTCTCCCCACGCTGTCGACATGAACATGCTCCTGGACAAGGTTGGCCTCGGCCGTGCTGTCGTGTCACCGGCCAGAAAAAATACTTTCGTCCCGTCCGCGCGTCGCTTCTGGGCCGACTTCACCCTGGGCTTTGCCGACGGCCTGACCGTGCCCTTTGCCCTGACGGCCGGCCTGTCGTCCCTGGGCCACACCGAGACCGTCCTGTCAGCGGGCCTGGCTGAGATCAGCGCCGGCTGCATCAGCATGGGCATTGGCGGCTATCTGTCGGCCAGACAGGCCTCCTCGCCTGACCGTCCGGAGACGACCGAGAAGAGCACACGGCCACACGACGACAGCCTCGCTGACCGCTACCTCGACCCGCTCGATCTGCCCTTGGCACTGCGTCAGCTCGTCCTCGACCACATGGCCGGCCAGCCACACATGGCCGACACGCTGGCCGCTGCCATCAACGACGATGACGACAACAGCGAGGCTGACAACGTGTGGCCCGTCGCGGCCGGCCTCTCCGTCGCCGGCGGCTATCTCGTCGGCGGCATGCTTCCCCTGGGGCCGTACTTTTTTGTCGCCAACGTCGGCGACGGCCTGCGCTGGAGCTTCGCCGTCTGCATCCTCGCCCTCTTCCTCTTTGGCTTCGTCCGTGACTTCTGCCTCACCGGCACCGACGACACGCGCTCGCTCGCCTGGTCGCGACCCGGCGTCCCCTGGCAACGGATCGGGAAGAGCGCCCGCGAAGGCCTGCAGATGGTCCTCCTCGGAGGCATCGCCGCCATCGCTGCCGTCCTGTGTGTGCGTTTGTTTGAAGACTCCAAGAGCCGCCAGGACAGCTGAAGCAGGATGGACAGGACGGATGTAAAGAATCAGGACGTAAGTCTGTAGAGTACGGAAGTCTGTAGGGAATCAGGACGAAAGTCTGTATATTAGTGGCTTCGACGCAAGACAAAATTTCGCGTGTCTTCTAAGTTGCACCAAAAAAACAGAGCCAATGGGAAGCTAAAAAGACCCAGTTACAATGCTACATGGTCAAAATGGCACGGCACGTTGTTAAAAGTTTGCATCATTTCTAAGAATACCCTGAGATAATAAAACATTAAATGCCACTGAAACTAATCATAAAGTTTCTTTTGCCTGACCTGCGCGCTCCAAACCCTAACAAATAAAAAAGCGAAATCCCATGCTAAACCCATAACACCCATCGCCCGAACCGACCAATAACCGAATGTACCCGTGTCGTGTTTGCCTATCGTATACTGTTTGCCAAACTGCACTGGAAATCACAAGACTTGCTGATGCAAAACGCCAGACTTCGTTTCCCTTAAGCAGACGAGAACAGTAGAAAAATGCGGGCATCGAACCCCCCGAGAAAAGTCAAAAGTGTACAGCAAGACAGTGTTGTTAGTAGGATGCTGTGGAGAAAGTTGTACGTGTTGGCAAGACCGCTAAGCATCATCCCCGGATGGCTGTTGCCGCATGGGCATCCGCGCTGTTGAAGGGGAAGCGGTCCTGCATGTGTTGAAATGCGAGATCTGCCGACGGAGAGTCCAGCGACGAGCACACGCCCATCATCGAGCCCGGAGACCCTGCGCCGCTGCTGCTTCTCGAGCTGGCTGCAGGGCCCATGAGCCGCGGCTCCATCTGGTACTGCCTCAGATCGGCCGACGTCGGAGGCGGAGAAAATGGCGACTGTTGTCCCCGAAGCATCAGACCACCCCAGTTCCCAGGCAGACTGTGCCGCAGGGCAGTGGCAGGGTGCCGCTGCAGGCCGCCGCCCATCAGGATTGGGCTGCCCTCGGAAGATGACGGCGGCGTGGAGTTGGCCAGGCTGGCAATCTCACCGGCAGCGCCATTAACCTGCCCAACCTGTGAGGGTGCATCCCTTGCTTGAGAGGTTTGGTTTGGTACATACTGTAAGATGGAACACGTTTGGTCAGTTTCTTGTCTCTGCTTTTGTTGCATTGGAGGACGGAGAATGGTGGTAAGATGCTGCGGTTGAGGTACGTACGAAACAATATTTGCTGACAATCTCGTCATACGACTTGGACGCGATGCTACCCTGACCATGCGCAGCTGCAGATTCGTTGGGCGCCTGTGTGGCTTTCACGCTGCGGATCGTTGGGCCCGCAGCAACCGGCGCCGCCATTCGCTCCTTCGAAGCCGCCACCGGCTTGGCAGCGACCGACGGAACGGCAGCAGAAACGAAAGACGTGTTTTTGGGTACCGACACTTTCAGCTTGCGGTTCGGCTTCATCATCAGCCCGCTGGAGCTGGGCATCGAGTCCTTCGCCGCCAGCATGGCAGCGCTGAGCGAAGCACTAAAGTCGTAGCGGTTGGCAAAAGCCAGTCCGCTGGGCACCGACAGGTTGCTGCCTAGGTTGTCGCTTGGCACGTCCGACGTTGGCGCCGAGGATTTGAGTCGCAGGGCCGGGAACGGCTCGCCGAGGTAGTCCTGAATAGAGCGGTCGAACATCAGATTGGCGCCGTCATTGAAGTCGTCCAGGCTGGCCGGCAAGGACACAGGGCGAGAAGCCGTCACCGACGAGCTCGCCCGCCGTCTGCTGCGGGGTAGTCCGTTGGAGGACGCCTGGGGTCCGGCCTTGCCATTGATCGGAAGCATCTTCTTCTTGAAGTCGACCTGGAAGTTGCTGCCGCCATTGTTATCCCAGTACTCCTTGCCGCCGACCGTGTACCTAATACAGAAAAACAGCGTCTTGGACTCGAGGTGTGCCATGTCAGACAGCCGGATCGTGAAGTTGAACCTGTCGTGGCCGGTGGTGGACACACGAGGAACGATCTCGGCCGAGTACTCGGCTGCAACCTCGGACGTGGTCTTCCAGTAGTCCAGCGTGAACCGGCATACAACCGCTTTAGAAAAGGCAAGGTTGGCCACAGCCACCGAGCCGTTGAGGCACTTCTGGTCTGCCGACAGCCAGACACGCTCCAGTCGAGCCGGCAGCTCCATGCGGACAGCCGTCTCGGCCGGGAACTTGGTCAGAGTCATCTCCCACTCATGTGCCA
Organism: Grosmannia huntii; assembly: GCA_019925595.1. Taxonomy (NCBI): domain Eukaryota; kingdom Fungi; phylum Ascomycota; class Sordariomycetes; order Ophiostomatales; family Ophiostomataceae; genus Grosmannia; species Grosmannia huntii. Next base: position 83,842 of record JADHKJ010000012.1, read on the forward strand.
TACCATGGCGCTGGCCGCCTTGCTTCTGCATCCCAGTGCCGTTGAAGGGGTATTCCGACTCGCTGTCGTATGTGTCGACGGGCGAAGAGCCTGCGCTGACAGCAAGCGGCCGGTCCACCTGAAGGAAGTGGCGAACATGTTCCAGGTGGGAGTCGAAGTGGACAGCCTTGGAAAAGGTCGGCGTCCCCGGCACACTCGACGGTCTGCGGCCAGTGCCAAACCGAAGGGCAGGCCGTACCAGCTCGCCAGACTTCTTGCGTACCATCTTAGGCTTGTGCATGTCCAGATCGTTCTCATCATCAGAACCGATCACCGAGCCCCCAGACGGTGTGACTGCCACGCTTGGCTCCGTCGCGGAGCGGACATGAGACACACGTCGACCGCTGCTGGTGCCGCTGCGTTGAATCAAAGCACTTCGCCGTGCAAGCTGATCGAGTGAGCTAGTACTGAAGCTATACGGCACCAGGTCCCGGCGAGAGACCTGCGCATCAACACTCGACGTATCGCTGGGCGAGCTCTCGCGGCGCTGCTTGGGCAGCTGGCTGATAGCCTCATGAAGTTGCTTCAGCTCATGGATGTTTTCGATCTGGCGGCCACGCACACCTTCCCTCCGGTCTTCGTCATCGCTGCTGCTATGTGGTGACTCGGGCGGAGAAAGAACAGCACCTGACGGCATGCCCTGGCGGTCTCCGGTCACTGGTGGCGGCGACTGGCAGACACTCCGGCCAATATAGTTGTCATCTTGGCCGTCAGCACGGCATACGGAAACCATGCCCTTCAGATCTTCAGCGGTGTCTCGCGGCGGAGGTTGGGCAACAGCACCAATAGTAGGAGCTGACAGTGTCCGTCTGTGCCGTGCTAGATAAGAAGAGGAGCGGGGGAGGCTCGGCCGGTTTGTGTGGACGGGTCTGCTGTCATTGAAAGAAGATCGGCGGCTCGCTGTCGGGGTCGAGGCAGCGGACGAGGCGGGAGAACGTTGAGGCGGCGTGTAAGGCATTCCCGTATATGGTCTGTGGAGATGGTGATGGGGAGAGAGAATCACAAAGTTGGGGCAAAAAGAATACTGCTGAAAATCGGAGACGGCAGTTTTATAAAAAAAGCCGAAGTGTGGGCAAAGAGAAAAAGTCTTGGACAGGAGCTGACGTGTCAGTTTGTTATAATTCGAACGGGGAAGGTGAGATGGAGACGTTGGACTGTCGTGTCGGGAACTCACGGATTGTAGGAGTGTGGAGAGAGAGGGGAGAAGACGAATGGTACAGGTAGTTGTTCAGGCAATATTCCAGCAACTGAAGCAATGGTTCTGTGGATCACAACGGGGAAGTCGTATGAGTACGGAGTAGGGGGTCCGAAGCAGACAAATCCCAGTGCGGTTGTCTGTGACAAGACCGGGAATTTGTCGCCAGCGACTGGTTTTTGCAACCCGTCCCCAAAGGAGCGAAGGAGGCGAAACAGGCAGGCGAGAAACAGTTGGCCTACAGGAAGAGGAAGTTTGCGAGAAGACGAAATCCAACACAGACGTCTCAGATCGAGGAAAGGGCGGGTGTGTGGGAATGGATGAGAAGAAGATAAAAAAGTTCCGGAGTCCTGTGGCTTGGCTTGGCCCGTTTCGACAACTGCGATGTGGGAGGACGGCGGGATGATAGTATCAACAACAAGATTATGCTGTGAAGAGATAAAGAGAAAGGGAAGGGGAAGAAGAAGCGGAGGGGACGAGATGGTTTTCAATGTGCAGACAACTAGGCTGTCGGATGGGGGGACCAGGGAAGGTGGTGTAGTTTTTGGTGTAAAAGACGGAAATGGTGGGTAGGAGGCGTGGATTTAGCGTGACGGAAATTCTTGACTTTTTTTTTCTTTTTTCGCATCGCCGATACCGAGTGGCAGGGGGGTGTAGCCATACGCCTTAGCCGCATTTGGCTCCGTTTCAGTGCAGACAGAAACGGTACGACTGCAAGCGGGCTGGGAAAGATGACTGGAATGTAGGCTCGGAAAGCGGTGAATTATCTCGTTCCCAGTCGTACGGCATCTGCTGAGACACTGCTGGAAAAAGAGTTGTCGCTCGCGGAAAGACGCCACAAAAAGGGAGAAGCCACAAATAAGAGGAAGGGAGGGCCGAAAAATAAATAAGAAAAAAAAAACTGCGGGGGACGTCGCTGTTGGATCAAAAACAATAAACGCAAAGTGAGCTGACCTGCGATTGAGCGTTATTCATACACAAAAAGACAGGATCAGACGTGTACTATTAGGTAGAACCCTCGTAAGATACGAGATACGGCCAGGCAGGATCAAAGAGGTCCGCCGCTTTGGAAACACTGGCTGGCGGAAGGCGCAAGTCGTAGCGCAATGTCCGTTGGAACTACCATGTACGAGAACTCCGTACTAGCACGCTTTGGCTTATAGACTAGTGGCCCTGTTCGACAGAGCCAAAGCGGAATAGGGCCCCGGAAGAGACATCTCGACTGAGATGCTTGACCGGGCTCGCAAATGATCGCTGAAATCAGGCGGGCACAGCAGCGACACGGAAAGGCGCTTCCTCGAGCACAATTGTGCGGGTGGCCGCATATCAGCGCCCAGGCCATCCAAGGGTCTTATGCACCATTGTGCCGTGTCTGACTGTTTTCTGGTTATATTTTTATTGTGTCCCACCAGGTGGCTCTGCTTCACGACAACGTCGCCAGAATATTCGCTCGACTCGCGCCAGCCAATGCGGCAGGTAGGGCTACCCTCCACAATTCGCCTCCTCTCTGCCTGGACACCCAAAGCGGCCCATTGGCCAGGAGTAAACAGCGGTCGCGCCACCCTGGGCTTGTCCTTCCAATGGATCTGCTCAATTACAGCTGCATTATCGGGCGCTGCGACACACTCTCTCCGTGGCCAATGACACCCAAGAAAATCGCCGCCAAAAAAGGCTGTAAAAGTCATAGGCTAATGATTTATTCTGGATAGGGATGTTTTTGCCCCCGTACGGGCGATCCTCTAGAGCGAAATCCTGCTTGGCCAGTTGCCACTATCGGAGTGAGATTTTTCGTGCTCGTCGTGCTGCAGAATACGCAGAATAATCGCTTGGCGTGTGTGAGACGTGAATATTTCCGACGAAAGCCACAAAGGAGCACGAGCGTAACCGTACTGTCTGTTTACTCAAAGACCATCGACGACCATTGTGTCAAGTCCGCGTGCGTGGGCGAAAACTGTCTCACCGGTGCGAGAAATGTGTTGGCAGCACTCGTATTGCACGTATAGCCTCTACTAGCAAAAAGAAACCATCCCCATAGCTGAATACGGGCTGTGCAAAAGTGATTACAGGGCATTCCTTGTGCTGTGACCTGCGCCCTGCGTGCTGTGACCTGCGCATGCAGCGACTAGGGGGATGTCAAGCGGGGTGGGGAAGGAACGAACGCTTGCAGTCTTTGTTGTTGCGAGTACGAGTACAGGCAAACTTGTGGCTCGGACGAATGCTCCATGCCTTGCGTACAACCTCTACCGGTCGTGTCTGATACTGTTAGGCGAGTGCAACCCCTCTCTCGTCATATCCAGAGGACAAGCATTATTTCACCCTACGAGCAACAATATGAAACGGAAAGATGCATCAATACATCGCACTAAAGAGATAAGAGCATCGGCAGGAAAAAGGAGTGGGGCGGAAATTTCAGCGACTCGGCGGAAGGAGAAGTCGGGGTTGACCGACAGCCCGTTCCATTGGTTTAGACGAGTCACTGCCAAAGCAGTCCGGCGTACATCGTAGAACGGGGAGTGCCACACGCTGCGCAGCCTTCTTGCGCGCGGATGGAGCACCTACTCGTACATTGGATTACGTGTTCGCAACACCAACAAGAACCTCCATGGCGACATTGTCGATTTAGAACATGATCTTAGCCTCTTCTGTCATCCTCGTATGTCGTCTCCGAGGCGCCTACTCCGTATATCCTTCCAGGCCTAAGCCAGCCGGTGGAGCCGGGTCTCGCTCTAAAATCTACGAGTAAACTGGGTCAGGCCATGCACGACAGGCGTGAGGCACCCACCCTTCAGCCGCTATTCGCTCGGGGCCTATTCTCTCTCAATGCAATTGTAAGATATTGGCTAACAGAAAGCATGTCCCCCCTGAGCTTGGACGTATCCAGTTACCCTGCAGGACTCGTACGCATACGGAGCAAGGAGTGCACGAGGCTTTTATCGCAACAAGTACTTTCCGGTTCATGTATGGTATTTTGCTTGGTAGTTTGCCGGCCTCGAACGAGCCATCCGGCACTGCGTGGGGGGGCATTGTAGCTCGAGCTGTCCTCAACATACAAAAGCCGATTATGTACTCCGTATGCTTGTTATTTTTTTGAGAATGGCTGGCCGAAAGACTTATCTGGACCCTCTCGACTTGGAAGCCCAAAAAGGTCGACCTTCCCTGTCAAAAGCTAGCGTGGGTCCAAAATCGAAGCTGATAGGACACTAAAAGATGCACAGAAACTGATGGGGACGCCAATACTATGTAGCCCGGTATGAAAAATCCTTTGAAAGTCCGAGCTGTGCCACAGATCATCGCCCCCTTGCCTTTCTGGCGCGCGCTCCAAAGTTGGCTAAACGGAAACCTCCCAACAAGTTGTGACAGGCTCCGTTGCGTCTTATCGCCCCAACAGCGGGTATGGGGGTAACATTACGACGTTCGAGTGGCGCGGTTGGCTGCCCATGGCCGTTTTGTAGAAGCGGGCCCTGTTTTAAGCTACGCCTACGAGTGCCCTGGGCATCTCAGCCATACAATAAAGGATGCGCGTACGCTGTGCCCCCTGGCTGTCTCCCAGCCTCTCTGGAAAGTGTCAACAAAGGCGAAATGAGAGGGCAACGCAGTCCGATAGGAAAGAACGGACGCGGCGCGGGCTGTGTGCACAAAAATCGAAAAAAAAACGGGTTTGCAGGTTTTCGTGGCTGTGACCATACTCGTACGCGAAAGTGCAGCAGTGGAGCCATCCCTTACACACACACGAGTGGAGAGGACAGAAGCTGTGCCAGTCTTTCGTTTTCAGTCTTACTATGTACCCTCTCCCCCAAAGGGGTCCCCAAAGGGGTCTCCAAAGGGGTAGTGGGCGAACAGGAAGCTCGTTTTCTAGTTCTTTCGATCGCCAACTGGCGTTACTAGCCAGCTGTCATGGGAGCGGTGTGCACGGTACAACCGTTTAAAATTTGGAAATGTTCAAAAAAGTACTCGTTAGATCACGGCCGTCCGAAAGTCCAGCTTGTCCGAGACCGGACGAGTGTCTGTCCATTACGTCTTATCACTAAATATAGCGGAAGATGGAGACGCCAATAGCTGCACGGTAATACTATGTAGTGCATACGGGGAGAGCGCGACGAAAAAACTCCTCCGAGTCAGAAAAATTGGAGGCTCGGCATTATTAAGCTATCTTACAACGCGTATGTAACTGTGGCCCCCCGGGATTGACAGCATTCAAATAGCCCGTACGGAGTATCTGAGAAAGAAATCTTTAACTGTTCCCATTTAAGGTTAACGCCGTTTCGCTGGTGGGGTTTCTTGATATCATGAACTTTCTACTCCGTACAAACGGGGTTTTAGTGACGAAAATGAGGCCATGTACGGAGTACAAGTAGTAATATGTGTATGCATGCAGAAGGATGAGAGAAAAAGGAAGGGCATGGCGACTGTCCGGTACACCTTGGGTCGGTGATTCTTAAGAGCCCGGATAGACGGCCCCTCTCCCTGTCATCAATGTCCGTCAGTGTTCCGGCCTTTCCGAGCTCGCTCACGGAAAGCCATAGGCCTTTACAGCCATGGAACTGTTTGTACACCCTGCTCATCGGTGTTTAATTTCCTGCGAGCGGCTGGCCTCGTCTCCGGTACGGAACAGGTCGTCATGGCTGGACCTGGACCGCAGGAAGGCTGTGCCGATAAAATTCTGAGAACCGGCCACGTCCAAGATTGGCCTAGCACTGCGTAACGAGCGGCGAATAGAACTGTCATCAGACAAAGAGTGTATGCGTTTCATCATACAATTCTTGCGTTATTATGGCGGGCTGCACGGAAGCAAGTGGGGGTGATGTGAGCCATAGCTGCAGTGGTATGACATGCGCCTTGCTGCATCTCGATGGCTGTCCATTCTCCCTCCTTTTTCGACGCGGGGAAGTATTTGTTTAGGAGATGGTAGCAGGCCAATAAACCCCCGGCACCAGGTTGCCGGTAGAGCTGAGACATTAGGAAAGCCGGGAAGGGATTGACCAATATGCGTGATACAAGGGATGCAAGAAATGAGAAGAACAGTGTGATACTTGCTTTGGCCGAGTACAGACACTCGTTGCACAACCGTTTGGCGCTGTACCACAGAAGTATCGCTACAGCTTTCCAAGTAGCTCCACCGTGTCCTATTGGACGGCGTGTAGACGCCTTCTTCGGAAGAACCTGTTTACTTGTGATATTCTTCTCGTTTCTTCTTGCCGTTACTATGTTGCCACATATGTCGTGCAATCATCAATTTTTTTAATGGTAGAGTGCAAATTGTAGATCCTGTAAGATACTGATATGTATCCTACCCAATGGGAGAAAGATAAGCGGCCGAGGGTTGGCTGAAACGGCTAATGACGAGAACGGACCCATTGGGCGTCTCCGTTAGCACATCTTAGTTCCTACCTAATCTTTCCAGCCCACTTGAAAAAAAACCATGTAAGCTGGTAGGCGAAAATAAACCGCGGAAGATGCACCCCCCATGCCTGCAAGCTGCAGTCAAGAGGCACACCGCAGACATTTGTGCATGTTACGGAAGAAGTGCATCGCAGAATGCATGTTCCAGCTGCAGACATAGTCTAGTTCGCTTTAAGGGATTTTGCGCGGCCTCTTTATACGAACAGGACGAGGAAACTCTGTGCCAAGGCACAACATCGTTTCACGAAATGTTTTCTCGATCGCATTTTGATCGCCTACTAAAACGGTACGCTTCCTTTTTATTGTCTTGGATATGCAAGGCGGTTTCTTCAACGCACACCGATGCTCCGGTATCAATTGCATTGTGCTCCGATCCGTGCATTTCAGGATCATCTGGTTTTGTGATTTTTTTTTTGGTGCGCCGGAGTTGCGTGTTATTGTCAGAACGCCAAGACCGTCGAAACTAAAAGAACGGGGACAAGATAAGAAACGGGTGAGCAGGGGCCATGATAAGGTCCGTCCGTAAAATATATAAAGAGATCGGCTGCCTGGGACCGAGGAGCAGAAAGTTTTGCATTGGCCAATAGAATACGATTGACAAGGGCGCTTCCAGTCAGCCTTGCTGCCGTGGCTTACAAATGCGAGCGAGGCTGGATTTGGACGCATCGAAGAAAAAGGCTTCAAGTCCCACACTCGATACAGCCTTGTACTGATCTGTCACATATGTCGAGGATCCACTTGTCTTTCCGTCTTGCCACTAATCAATCCCAATGACAATTCAAAAATGCCACAACCGGTTCAGCTGCGCCACACATTGATAAACAAGGCGATCCTACCGCGCGAACACATACTATGTAGTCTGATGCAGGCAAAGAATCGGAGCTGCTGGCCTGATGGATGTTCTAGAACCGTGTTTGGAACGCCTGCCTGCATTGTGGTGTGAAGTGCTTTCGGAAATGAGCAGATTTACACCGAGCTACAACTCCGAAGTGAGCGAGCTTAGCAAGGATTTAGTGCGCAAATGTCATGCATTTCGTAGCTTGCGTGCGCTTTGACAACGTACTATTCTAATCTACGGAGTATCTTACATTTGTATCTTGGAGAAAAAGGCAGATGTAAAAGACTGTCACATATAGGGTAAAGACTCGAAAACTTTGGCAAAGCCGATAGACAAATAGAAGAATCTGTCCGGAGGGGTAAAACAGAGTAGAGCTCGTGAAAGGGGATCTCGTTTACGGCATCATGTTTCAGTACGAGTACTCCGTACTTCCAAGGTTTGCACCGGAATCGCCAGGAAGCGCAGTGGCAAAACTTGAACTGGGACAGCTTCCCCGGACGCGAGCAGGAGTCGTCAAATACGAGTAGTCAGCACAGTGCAAATGTTCGCCGAGGCGTCCGGGCGTTTAGAGTTCGCGTTCTCGGCTGCCGGTTAGACAAGGCTGTGCAGCGGTTACCTGCAGAAGTGCCCAAAGGACGCGCGATAGTATGGAAATGGCGCGCGATCAACTGCGGTCGCTCGTAAGATGCGCGCACAAAACAGGGCGATGGGCAGGTATTTTGGGGCGACCGATCGATGTTTTGGCATTCGAATCGGGATTTCTGGCGACAGAGTCCCATAAATTTGCCCCTGTCGGCCCCGTAGCATCAAGTTAGGGGCGCGTACTCGTAAGACGAGACCTACCGAGTCCTTGCGTGCTAGAGAAGGTGCCCGCATACTTTACAGGGGGGTTGCCCTAACGACAGTCTACCATCAGCGGATCGTCGCCCGGGTCGAGAACGCTACAGGAAACCCCACTGCACCTGCACAAGGAAGAAAATGGCCTGAAAACCTGTGTACAGCACGCGCGACAGGAAAGAGCTCGACATTGTAGCCAGCGAGGGGCGAAAGCGACCGAACTGGACCGCAACTGGAATGTCATTCCCCGCAAACCCCTATTTATGGCCCCTTGGGGAAGGGAATAGCACGAAGCCCGCGGAGACCGGCGAGACGCAGGGAGGCCGGAACAAAGAAGAGACAGGAGCTATCGCGAGCCGCGCAAAATGGCGCATTTCGTTGGCCGCGCCTGGAAACGGCCAAGGCGCTACGGATGAGCACGAAGTTTAAGATGATACTGGGAGCACGCTACAGGAAGGCTCTTGCTGTTTCTGGCTCCGTTTTGATTCAATCCTCTGCGCCAGTCTGCCGAGTGGATGTGGAAAGAAAGAAACGGTGAGAATGAGGCCTCAGCCCCTGGCGGCCAGCCTTTTTTAGCCCACGGCTCGTAGGTCATCCCCACTAAAAGAGGAAGGGAATGAAGCGTGCCGTTGCAGCATGCCACTTTTCCCAGTCGGCGCCGAAGCGGGCTCGCAGCATCCGTTCTTCCTGCCGGACCCGCAGACGGCCGACCAGGGCGAGGGCCGTGACGGCGACAGCGGCGAGGGCCCAGGCGAGCGCGGTGGCGGAGCGACGGCAAGCCAAAGGAATCCAGCAGGCGAGCACGCCGTCGGTGCGGCAGAGCAGGGCAGCGTTGGCAACGAGGAGGACGAAGACGCCGACATAGCTGGGATGCTGCAGATAGCGGTAGGGGCCGGTGGTGATCAGACGAGGCGGCTGCGCGAGCGCAAAGGTAAAGCTGCTGCCAAGTGAGGCATAGCTGCAAAGACGCAGCGGGATGCCCAGGCCGAGGATGAGGGCCAGCGGCAGAGTCGTGGCAGGCGACCAGGTGATGCAGCCGGATGCAACAGAGGCCAGCCGCCCGCCAGGATCCCGCGACACGGCCGGGTAGTAGAGGGCCAAGCCGGCCGTGTGCAGGGAAAGCAGGCCCAGCGGGGCAACGACGGCGTTGGTGGTGTTCTGAGAGGCCAGATGCAGCTGCCGGAGAGCATCACCAGTTGTCGCTGGCGGTGACGCCTTGCCGCCGTGCGGGGGAGAGAGTGCAACGTAGGTCCCCACGGTGGAGGCGAGCACCGTGGCTGCCAGAGCTGCCTGGCACAGAGACGTGGCAGCCGACATGGGCAGGTCGACTCTGTCAGGCGTTTGACCGGAGAGGACGGAAAAGGGAGGGGTAAGAAGGAAGATATCAAGCAATATCTGACAAATCCGGGTCTCTGCTGTGATTGGTCCAGGCGGCCTCAGGACCCACGCGCCGTGTTGCTCTGCTGCTCAGCGTCTCTCGGCCAGGCTCAGCCATCTCACCATCCGCGGCCACAACCACTACGGGCCAAACACGACGACAGGAGCAGTAGCGCAGCACTCGTACTGTCTGAAAACGCCTCTCCCGTACAGCCAACAAGCGGTGTGCGAGGCCGCTGTCTGATGGGAAAAGGTGAAGATGGGGAAGCTGCTTCGTCGATCATACATATCTGCGAGGCGTGGGGGGGTGTCGGTCTTTGTTGGCCAATCAGCCGTCCTCTCTGGCGCGTTGGCGTGCCTTCAGCTACATACTATGCAGCGCAGAGTGCCGGGCAGTCTGAGGGATTATGGGCGTGGCCATTGGGGGGAAATGCATGGCAATACGAGCCAATACTTGTCCGCTAACCTGATCGGCCTGTTCTGCTCCGGCCTCATGGATACTATGTATTCTGTTCTGCCCTGCGTCAGACGACGGCATGCATGCCTTTCTCGCCTACAGCTGCTCGTACGAGCATCCTCCCTCACCGCTCGACCCGGACACGCATCCGTTTCCACAGCACATCGCTTGGCCGTCCTGTCCAGTGACCACGCCATTCCTCCGGCGGCCTGCCTTGCGAGCATTCCATTCTTCTTCCAGACGCAAACTATGGCCCTTGGGATCTCCACAGCCCCGCATACTGTCTTTGAGAAAGTCTGGGGATCCGCCAGCGAGGCCGCATCCCGCCAGCCATTTTTCTTTTCTTTTTCCTGTTTCTTTTTCTGTTCCGTCACGGAGGCCTTTCACGGTGGCAATTCGCCCAACCTGTTCGATTTGGGCACGAGTCTCGCCGGCCGTCGCGCCTGGCTTTTTCCTTTCCCGCTGGCCAACGCCGGCCGTCTCGACCTAGTCGCTTTCTTGGTTTGTTTTGGCGTTGGGCCCAGCCCGTTCGTTCTTCCATCCCCGCACTGCTCCGTCTCCCTGTCCAACCAACACCACATCCCGCCCGTTCGAATGTTCACGGCCACCGTGTCGAGGAGGGGCGTACGAGTACGGAGTACGGAGTGCATATTGGCCCCTCCTTAGTCCTTGGTTAGGAAAAAAAAAGAGTGATCGACATGACAACAGGACGACGTGGTCCAGATCCGTGCCATCGTATGCCTTCTAAGCAAGGGGGCCACTACGGCACCCTCCTTCTCCAGGCCAAAGTCCAGAGAAAACGGCCCAGCATCGGCTGCCAACTTTTCCCACCTTTTGCTTATCGCCTAGCGAATCGCAACGTCCCCGTGGTCAGAGAATCCTCAAAGTGGCCAGGGAGGCGTGCCACCCTGCCTGGGCAGCAGAAGGCGCTTTCCTGCTAAAACCGGAATCCCAGGCCGCGTCCAGGATGATTGCGTTTTGTTGTGTGTTTCTGTGCATGCCCAACCCCGCCCGATAGCTCAACACGCGTACTCTCCAGCACGGCAACGACGGCCGCCCACGAAGCTGGGCCAATAGGCATGGCCTACGCAGCATTGACGTTGCATCGGGAACCGATACCCAGCTTCTCCCTGTGGAGTGTGGAGGGGTTGGGGCCACAGGAGCTTCCAACCTCACGGCCGCATCTGCTCGTCTGATGAGAAAAAACCCTGCCTATAATGCATGTATGGCAGCCATTGGCTGCAAATGGAAAAAGTAACACGGCTCTTTATCTACTATGTGACTCCTCCGACTGGAAATACGCCGATACGCAGTCTTCGTCCTGCCACAACCTGTTGCGCTGCCATGCTAGCTATGCGTGTCTCACACCCTCTTTGTGAAGCTCTTCCGACCGTTCCCTCCTCGTCCATCTCTCGTCCCTGTACACCGTAACACACGTCCCGTCCTCGCAAATCCTCCGCCGGCGTCGCATCCTCGCAATGCGCCACCACCGGTCTGCTCTTCAGTCGTAGCAGGTCCACTCTTTTTTCTAGTGGATGCAAGCAAAAATCGGGACGGCCAGGTGTTTTGCATCCGGACGTAGGAATGTATCTTATATGTAGTATCCTGCTGACGACAGATGCCGCTGATGCTCAAGCCAGCATCAGGTGGCTTTCGCGCAGCTCTAGCTCCTGCATGCTATTCTCCGTCCTGCTATGAGCTTTACGCAAAGGTTGCCCTATGGTGGGATCCCCCGGATTACGAAACCGTCTCCGGGACGGGTTCCGCCCGACGATCATGCTGATGGTGTTATGGGCACGCCATTGCCGTCAATCAGAGTACTCCAACTCGTACGAGCGTCGTTGACACGGCCGTTATGCCTAAGTGGCAATAGCTCCAACGTCATGATCTTCACTTGGACACCGCCACATCTTGCCGCGATAGCATCGTCAGCCAGATGTAAATGGAGACCGGCACGCTCAGATAGTCGAAGCTATTTGATAACACCTGTTCTAGTGGCGCTGTCTGCTCAAGTTGTATGATGTTGTGTGATGGCAGGAGCAGACGTCGCATTGTGTGACACGGGAAGCCGTATCTATACCCAAGTGGCCAGATTCTGCACGTAAGAAATAGCAGCCAAACAAGCGTCTGGCAGAGCCAATGAGCAGAGCGTGGACGGGTAGGTTACTGCATCCAGGAACTCTGATTACCCAACCCAAAGCGTGAAAGCAAACGGCATCGCAGCGCAACGGTAGCTAGTCACGGTTGGAAAACTTCATGATGGGAGCATTTCGGGTGCCAAAGACGAGTCCGAGGCCCCAAGTGGACATGCAGGATGCGCTTTGCTGTTGCACTTGGAACGTGCACAGGCCGTGCCCCCTTCCAGCCTAGCTGTGTTATGATGGATTTCGTCAAGAGCTGGACGGTGAGCTTTTCCCGTTTTGTACAGAGCGTAGCGTCTATCGTATAGTCCGTGCCGGGGTTAAGGTGAACTTCATGATGGTAAAATCCTCCCTAAGGCTACATCCTGCCTATTCCAAGTTAGTGGCCCAGGAATAGGCAACCTCCTTTTTACCGGACTCCCTCTCGAGCCCGGTCACGGACACAAGAATCGATGGAGCTAATCTAGAAAGAACTTGCTCATCTGGGCGGACAGCCTGCCGGGGTTTGTTCTTACGGATCAGGGATATCATCTCGGTAACCACGTGCTTCTAGCGCCCGTGGAAATGACAAAACTGCATGTATAATCAATCGTACGAGCACGAGCACTCGAGACCGAAAAAATATTCATGAGGCTGTGCGGGCAGCCGCGAAAGACCCTTCCAGGTCTAAAAGCAAGACAAGCACCCCTGATGCCTCAGTCCAAGCATCTTGTCCAAGCAGACACAAAGCAAATGCTTCTTGCCCAACTGTTACAATAGTACTTGTCGTTGTATTGTGTTCTTGGCTCATCGGGCCCTGTCCAGCCCCAGATGGGGAGGTGGTTTATGGTTGTTAGGACAGTAGACTTCTGGTAAGAAACCTTTTCCCTTCTCGATTAGTCTACCACTACCTGAAGAAGAAAGCCGTTGTGAGCCTATGGGAATAGTATATGGCTGTTTACAGCCTGAGAAATGCCCGAGGACATGTTCCGGAGACACCAGAGTAAGCATAGACTGTGCTGCTCTTTCCCAGCACCTCGGAGTTGTACCAGCTTCCTGGATGTAGTGGGTGCCGACAAAGGAGGCGGACTAGGAAGATGTACCAGATGGTTACCGCGACGTAAATTGGATATAGGGCGACATCTTTCTTAGAGCGAGGTTGTTGAGGATCTGGCCGACGGTCGTCTCCCCCTCTTTCTCTGGCCTCGGCACTTCATGAACGATTTCTAGCTTTTACATACTGCTTATAACAAGAAGTATGCTATGCTAATTTGGCTTCCTTGCGTAGACACACAATGCGGCCAAAAAATCAGGGTGCACCTTACAAATGATACTTATGGCATAGAGGTTATTTGTATACTTACGTATAGATTATATACTGCGAGAACACCGACCTGCCTTATATAGGAAAGTTTCTATCTTAAATAACACTGAAAGAGAATGGAGAGCACAGCCTTATAAAAGCACTACGATCGAATAAAACCATATAAGACCCTGCAGTGTTTCTCTTAGTAAAAGTATTGCCATCCGATACAAGTTCTCTATAGATACACAAGTAGACTAATGATCGAAACCTAACAGTACCACAAGAAATTACATTCAGATGCGAATGGTATAGTGGCCAGCCACCACCGCAGATATTGACCCGAATCCAGTGGCCTACGATAAGCACCCGGAAACCAAGGGAAACTGGGAAACGGGCTGCCGGTAGCATGACCAGGATGGACAGCGTGAATTGTATACATCTATTAGTCTGTCAGCAAACCAAGCGGATTATACATCTTGCAACTCATATTCTCACTTGTAACGCTTGCCAACCCTTTGAAACAGACTGAAACGACAGAGCACTTTCCCTGCAGTCACACAACCAGGCAAGTTCAAAAGATTCTTTTAATGTACCTTTACGTACAGAATAATATACAATTGAGTGCAACATATCAATATATTTAAAATCAGCAGCTCCAACTCAGCCAGGAACACGCGGCCGAGCAACCCATGCTCTATCTATCTCCACTCTAATAGCAGTCTGCTGCCTGTGCTCGCGAGAAAAACGTACATCCCTCCCAGTGCCGCAGCGGTGCAGACAGGCCAGCACAGCCGTCAGCCCGCGTCCAATTGTGGCCCGGTTCATTTGAATTAGCCGGTCGTTTAGGAGTCGTTCTCCTCGAGAAGAGCACGCTTTGCCCAGCGCATGCTGTTGGACAGAAGGCTCCGTGCGTTGTTCTTGCCCTTCTTGGTGCTGGTGCTGGTCGCCGATGACGCCTTGGTCTTGGAGGCCTTGCCGGAAGAAGTAGTCGTGGTGGCGGCCTTTTCATGTCAGTATGTCTGCAGTCTCGCGGTCAGTGAAGAGTCAGCTTACGGCGGCAGTGGTGTCGGTCTGCTGGACGGCGAAGCAGCCGCCAAAGGGACCGGCAACAGCGTTGTTGCGGCAGCGAACGGTGCACACGTTTCCAGTGGAGCCACCGCTGCAGTTCAGCGTCGAGGGCATGGTGACGGTGATGTTGAAGTCCTCCTCCTTGGCCAACGACAGGCCGTTGGTGCCGGGGATGTTGTTGGTCACGGTCAGGTTGTGCGTGAGGACGCCCGAGTCGCTGGCCTCGTCGAGATCGCAGCTGTAGGGGCCGGCGCCGTCGGCGTTGACCTGGTGGATGGTAACGGTGAGCTCAGAGCCGGCCGTGACCGAGGTGACGGCACCCGCGCTGATGGCGGCCTCGGTGCTGGTGGTGACGTCAATGTTGCCCGTCAGCTCCGTCCGGCCACACTCGGTGACTGTACCGGCAGCGATCTCAGCATCACGGATCAGCGTCGTGTCCTGCTGGCAGGGCGAGATGGTCGTGCAGTTCCGCGGTAGGGCGTTGTTGACTGGAGACCCCGTTAGCATCGACTCGGTTGACTCTATCTGATATCCAGCAACGTACCCTGGAAGCCGACACTGGCAGGCGAGCCTGCCTCACCCTGTGCAGCGAGGATGACACCGTGTGCGCTCACGCCAGCCAGGAAGGCGGCAACAGACATAAGAGTAGCGGAATGCATTTTCGTTTTTGTGGGGGGTTTAAAATAAAAATAAAAAGGACCGGCCTAGGATATAGAAAGAGTGAAAGAGGGTTAAAGAGCTGCTGAAGAAGTGAAAATAAAAGATCGTCAAGACCTGAAGAAACGAAAATGAAAGTGATGCAAAACAAAGAATCAACTTCAAGTGATGATGTGCAATGATCTTTCGAAATGGACGTAGATGAGACGGCCAGCCGGCTATATATGTATCGTACCTCGTGTCTGTGCCCAGTTCCGACGAAGGCCACGGCAACGGGCATAGCACACGTAATGCCGGCATCCTTGAGACAGGAGCAGCGACGGTGGAGTAGGAGAAAATAGCATATTCACTCCCTCGAGGAATACGGAGTCTGTCGGGCCTAGGGGAGCTCTTGGAACTGGCAGAGTAGGCAAAATAGAGCTCCGTGTTCTTGCTGAGGCTGGACCCAATTATGCATGACGGGGACCTATGAGTGGCCAGCCTTGGTATATTGACATAGCAGCGTTTGGCTGCAAACAGAGGGGGTCGGAGAATTTGCCTTTTTCTGCACCAGGGGTGGCCCATGGCAGGCAAAACGACGCCAAGGGAGATTTGGCACAGCAATGGATCTGAGGGTACGGTAAAACCGTAAATGGGAAAGGGATTCAGCAAAAGACTGGGGCCGCGTCTACGACGTACGGAGAGTGCCCTCAGGCCGAGCGAGAGGAAAGTATTGCCTGGCGATGTCACTGTCAGGGCGAAGCGAAATTGGGGCGGATGAATGTGGTCAATGGGGAAGGCCGATCTGCTCGAACTCGTGGATCTGAAGGGTGATTCCGAGCCAGATTGGCATTTCTTTTTTTTTTTTTCCCTTTCTTTCTTTCTTTCTTTCTTTTCTTCTTTCTTTCTTTTCTTCTTTCTTTCTTTTCTTCTTTCTTTCTTTTCTTCTTCTTTTTCCTCTTCTTTCCCGTTGCTTCCCTTCACCCGCCATACATCCAACCAAGCTCCATGAAGATTCTGAAAACGAGCTCCCCTTTCTCAGCATTGCCCTTTCGCGCCGTTGCGGATCGACGAAACCAGACCAGGTGTCAGAGAGCCGGGCTAGCAGGGGTTGCCCCCAGCACTGCGCTGCAATGCGGCACGCTGCAGCTCTCTCTATTCCGTATACAGGTCTTTCTGCTCAAGGTTTCAGCGTCGCAGCCGGAGTCATCGGCGTGGGCCGACTTCGTTTTGGCAACAGCATTAGAAGAGCCAATAATTCCACTTTGCGAAACGGCCGGCCAGCCGTTGCTGCTTCAGCTCGGCCTCCTCGCCTCCCGCGCTTCCTTTTGCGTTTCAGTCCGGAAGGCAGGTCTGGAAAAGAAGAAACCCGTGGCGTTTCATTCCCCGTCCGCTACCCCGTCCTCTGCAAAGAGATACGAGCGCGCATCCTCGCCAACATCAGGCCACTGCCCCTTTTTCGCCCTCCAGCGGACCCTACAGGCCCTCGTCGATGGAGCCCGGATACATCGGGCACCTCGCCCGACAGCTCTAATTTCGGTACTCCGTACACCTTTGGCATCTTCCTGGCACCTGTCATTTGCCCTCTAGGCTTTGTTTGCGGCTCCCGATCTAGATGGCAATACGAGTTCGGAATTAGCCTTCCCCTATTATGCTTCTCGACAGCGGGATCTAAAACCAATCAAGATCGTCCAGGCTTGAGCCAAGCAATGATCCCTCGTTTCCTGAAGCATGAAACCCACTTGGCAGCCGGGATCACGGTCTCGAATCTGTTGACTAAGCCATGATTACATAGTTCCCAAGATACAAACACAGCACTGTCCCTAGACTTTCTGGTGCGATGGCCCTCATTCTGCATGTCTTACAGAATGTAGACAGAAGCACGTGACAAACAGCAATAGCATCTTCAGTTCGTATGCATAACAGGTTCGCATTACTATGTGCATACCCAAACAACTGCGCCCTCACGCCAAAAAACCACAATCGCCTTTTTTTGTCTATCCCAGCCTTTAGACTTATTGCCCGGGACGTCCTCAGAAGTCCAGTGCCGCCGTCTTGCCTGGGTACTCGACCATCTGCTTCATCTTCTTCAGCGGCTGCTTGGCCACCTTTAGCGGCTGCCGGACAACGCGGCCACGCTTGCGCTTGTCGCCCGCCTTGGTCTTGCTCTTCTTCTTTGTGGCGCTGTCTTCCGAGTCGTCCTCATCCTCGTCCTCGTCTTCATCTTCGTCCTCATCGTCGCTGCCGCTGTCGTCGTAGCCGTCGCCGATCCAGTCCTCGATGTCGCCAAGGTCGTCCTCGCTCTCGTCGACGTCGCTGACGTACTCAACGTCGCCCAGGAGGTCGTCTTCGTCGCCGTCCTGCACAGCCAGCTTGTTGGCCGCCTTTGTCTTTGCCTTGCCCTCCAGCTCGTGTTCAAGCTCCTCTTCCTCCTCCTCGTCGTACTCCTCGTCCTCCTCTTCCGAGTCGACGCCCTTGTCCATGTCCTTGTCCCGGACCGCGCCACCTTCCCGCTCCATCGCCACGAGGACCTTCTTCCAGATGGTCTCGCTGACGTTGAGCGGCTGGTGGCCGTACGTGCCGGACCGCAGCCGCTCCAGCAGCTCGCGCTCAATCGTCTTCTCCAGCTGCGCGGCCGCCTCCGCCTTGCGCTCGCGCGCCTTCTCGCGGCCCCGGACCTTGGGCGCCAGCTTCGGCACCAGCCGCTCGCCCAACCGCTCTTCTTCCTTGGCGATGCGGCGCATGCGGATCGCCACCTGTGTCAGCCGTGTCAGACGCTGCTTGCACTTGTGCGTCATGAATTTGGGCCAGTAGATGAGCCGGGTGTCGATCTGGGATAGCGCCTCGGCGTAGTTCTGAGACAGCCGTATCCGCTCCCACAGCTTCGAAGGCAGATGCGCTCGTTCCACCGTCTTCATGTAGAGGTATACCCGGCCAGCTATAAGATCAGACGGGCGTCAGATGCTTGATAAGATGGCAGACCGGGGGCGGGGATGAAGAAACATACTTTCAGGATCCGCTCGGACAGTGGCATAGCGAGAGTTGGCAAGCGGGCAGGACTGCCGCGAGCAGATACCGGTAACATCTGAGAACGGCGTGTTAGTCGGATCGAAGCACAGCAGGGAGACGTTCAATATGTGCTGCGTAGACGTACTGAATTCGTTGTGGCAGAAACCCTGGCCACTTGGAGCTCTAAAACGGGAAAAGGGTATCAATTAGCATTCGAGTTTCATTCTTCCATTTGGAGGCGATGTACAAAACGCACTTGAGCTTGTACGAGCAAAACTGCTTGTCAATGATTCCCCAGATGATCTCGTCGGACGCCATGGCTGTGTAGTTCCCCGACTCGTCGGGCGCAGTGCTGTCCTGAAGGTGGAAGCAAGCGAGATGGCAGATAGATGCCTTGCAAATTTCCACGCAGAAAAATAAAATATGGGCCTGCAAAAAAAATGTCGATAAAAAAATGGCGGTAACATATATTGCCAGGCGGTGACGCACGTTAGCGTGGGATACGGGGCCAATCGCGAACACTTGCAGTTGGGCTTCTCCAATATGCCGTTCTATTATGGCAGGACGATAGAGCCGACTGACAATAGGCAGACGCTCTAACAGACTGAAAAAAGCGGGAGAACAGTTATTATGATTACAGCGGCTTTCCGTAAATAGGCCATTGTAACCATGAGTCCTCAATTCGGAAGGGTTTATCTTCAGAATGGTGATGGAAGAAATGGGCAGAAATATACCTCGTCTTCGTCTGCTCAAAAGTTGGAGTCTTTTTTGGGTCTTTTTCAAACAAATATCGATATGTGTGATTCTGTCCAATGCCAGCTTGTAATACCTGCTCACCTAATATTTCTAAGATCTTGAAGTCAAAGTTCTAGACTGTCGACAAAATTAGCAAACAAAATCAATAGAACATTTCAGCGTCACGAATAATTAGTAATAATGCTGCTCTCGTGCCAGCAAGTACGACGTACACTGGACGCTGAACAGCGCCTGGGAGGGCTGAGTTTGGCGCGTTTGGCGGACTGAAAGCGGTGAGTCCAAATGCCGTCAGCGGGGTGCACACTGTAATGGGGGATGGTGGGGTTCTCTTCTGGACGGCTGCTTAAAAAAATGAGTGTCGATTTTTCTGCCACACAATTCAGCACAACCATTAACAACCCCCACCGACGACGACGACCATGGCCACGACGGAGGACGGAATAGCGACGCTCGCATCCAACGTGGCGAACGTACACATACAGGATGGCGGCTCCGGGACGGGCACGAAGGAGGGTGGTCGAGGCCGAGGTAATGGCGGCGGGCGCGAGAAAGCAGACCGGGCGACGCGCGACCAGGTGCTGGACCAGCGGACGGAGATGATCCTGCTGCAGATGATCAACAAGGGTCTCGTGAGCGAGCTAGAGGGCGTGATCAGCACGGGAAAGGAGGCCAACGTGTACGCGGCGGTGCTGCGGCCGCTGGGCGACAGCGCAGACTCGCCAGCGCCAGCGACGATCTTCCGGGCGGCCAAAGTGTACAAGACGTCGATTCTCAGCTTTGTGGACCGCGAGCGGTACATTGCGGGTGAGCATCGGTTCCGTCACGGCGACCACAAGGGCAACAACCGCAAGATGGTGAAGAAGTGGGCGGAGAAGGAGTTCCGAAATCTGCAGCGGCTGCACCGTGCCGGCATTCCCTGTCCGTTTCCAATCCAGCTCAAGGTCAACGTGCTGCTGATGAGCTTTCTGGGCAGCGCGCGGGGTGTGGCCTACCCACGGCTGCGCGACGTCGAGCTGCAGCCGGAGGGCCATCTGGGCGCTGCGGGCGGCGACGACGAAGCAGCCGAGGCCAGCGTGGCGCGGCAATGGCGCGGTCTCTACCTGCAGCTGGTGGGGCTGATGCGACGGCTGTACCAGGTCTGCCGGCTGGTGCACGCGGACCTGAGCGAGTACAACGTCCTGTACAATGCCGGGACACTGTACGTGATTGACGTGTCGCAGAGCGTGGGCCACGACCACCCGCAGACGTTTGACTTTCTGCGCATGGACATCCACAACGTCGGCAGCTTCTTCCGGCGCAAGGGCGTCGACACGCTGCGCGACCGCAGTGTCTTTGACTTTGTGACGGCAGCGACGGGTGCGGTCGAAGGGGCGGAGCTCGACGCAGCGCTCGAGCAGCTAATGGCAAGCGAGCCAACGGTCGACAACTCGGCCGAGGGGCTGGCCGCGCTCGAGGTCGACAACGAGGTTTTCCGCAGTCAGTTCATCCCACAATCGCTGCAGCAGGTATACGACGCCGAGATGGAGGCCGGGGCGGTGCGACCGGGCGGCGCTGTCGACCGGCTGGCCGGTGCCGGAACAGATGAGGACGACAACGTGTACAAGAACCTGCTGGCGGACAGCGGTGCGCGACGGAAGGGCGGCCGAAAGACGGACGAGAAGGCAGAGGACAAGGACGAGGGCGAGGACGGAGACGAGGACGAGGACGAGGGAGAGGACAAGGCAGACGACTCGTCAGACTCGGACTCGAGCGGCAGCGGCGTGTCGCTGCACAACTCGGACGAAGAGGAGTTTGGGAGGCCACAGCCGCGGGGAAAGCGGTTCGAGGACAAGGATAGCAAGCGGGCGCACAAGGCGGCGATCAAGGAGGAGAAACGACAAAAGCGACAGACAAAGATGCCGAAGAAGATGAAGAAGCGGCTCGTGTCGTCGACAAAAAAGGCATGAGGTGGGCCAGAAAGCTTCATGGGAAATGGGAAACAGGCAGGGAAAAAGGCATAGAGAAAAGGCGAGAACAAGGGAGGATGAGAGAGGAAAGACACGGCCGCGATCGAATGATGAAGGCACAAGGGCCCAGAGACGCGCAAGACGGCCGACGTATCGGTTCTGGCACGGCAGCTCTCCGGCACCGCCAAAGCCTCGGGCGGCCGGTCCTGCGCGCTCTCACACGGGTCTCCGAGGGCAGTCTGTCCGGGTCCAAAACGGGCGCGGCAGCCTGTCGTGAGGAACAAAGAGAGCCCTGACGATCAGTGGGCGGACGCTCCTCCCCAGGGCACTTTACCTTGTATCTAGTACTATGTGATAGCGCGCTACAGCGAGCCAGACGAATTACAGAAGGGGCTAGCCGACATGTCTTGGCATTGCCCTGAACGGCAGGGACGGACGGCAGGGAAGACCTGTTTTTGAATAGAGTCGTTTCCACGACAGGCAGAGACACGAGAGCATCCAGATGTCGCGACGGCTCGTGTTTCAAGCTGACGCAAGAGGACCCTGTCCGGCTGCATGGGCCGGCGGCCCGTTTGGGTAAGCGGGATGGGGTGCACGATGGAGACGGACAGTGGGCGAGTGTAAATACGCGCGGACGGCTCTTTTGAGGAAGACGGAGACGGCGAGCTGGCGAGAGACCAAACAGCCAGAATACAGACGACACAGACGACACAGACGACACAGACGACAGACGACAGACTACACGATGGTGCGCAAAAAGGCCCTCATCATCGGCATCAACTACACCGGCAGCGCCCACGAGCTGAACGGCTGCATCAACGATGCCCGCAACGTGCGGGATTTTCTCGTCGGCGACCGTGGCTTTTCGGACGCGGCCCAGGACATGGTCGTGCTCACGGACGACGCGGACAACGAGGGCACGCCGTACTGGCCGAGTCGCGAGAACTTGCTGGCCGCCTTTGGCTGGCTGTCGAGCGGCAACGCCGCGGGCGACGCCCTCTGGCTGTCGTACTCGGGACACGGTGGTCCGTCTCTCTGGAGGGTTTCCTGGTTCGTTGCTCTGTCGAGCTGACGAGGCATTCAGGCCAGACAAGAAACGCGCAGGGCGAGCGGGCGTCGGGCTACGACGACACCATTTGTCCGGTGGACTTTGAAGAGGCTGGCCAGATTGATAGTACGACGGTATGTTGTTCCTCTTCTCTTCTTTTCTCTTCTCTTCTCTTCTTTTCTCTTCTCTTCTCTTCTCTCTTCTCTTCTCTCTTCTCTCTTCTCTTCTCTTCTGTCCTTCTTCCCTTCTCTCTTCTCCCCAGCTAACCCCCAGCTCCATCGTGTCATCGTCTCACCCATGAATCCCCGAACCCGCCTGACGATCCTCTTTGACTGCTGCCACTCCGGCTCGGCCTGCGAGCTGCCCTACGTCTTCCGCCCCGACGCCGACGGCAACGTGAGCATTGCCGACACGGTCAAGCGCGGCCTCTCGCTCTTCTCCGAGGCCGAGGGTCTCATGCGCGGCGGCTTCTCGCTCGACAAGGTTTCGGCGGCCGAACAGCTCTTTGCCAGCACCTCGGACTTTTTCCACAGCCTGCACGCGCTGCGCAACGGCGACGGCGACGGGACCGACGAAAACGACGGCCTCACGACGCAGGATGGCCAGTGGGCGTCGGAGCAAAAGGACGTCTGGATGTTCTCGGGCTGCGCCGACGACCAGACGTCGGCCGACGCAACCATTGGCGGCGCCGCCACCGGGGCCATGTCCTGGGCCTTTATCGGGTCCATGCGCGAAAAGGCCGACCTGAGCTACATTGAGATCCTCCAGACGACCCGACAACACCTGGCGAACAGCTACGCGCAGGTGCCGCAGCTCAGCTGTGGCGGCCTCTACGACCTCGACCAGACGCTAGCGGTGAGTGCCGTTTGTCGTACACCTGTTGATCGTGCAGCTAACCGTGACAGCTTTGATGCGTTGCCATTCCGTAGAAGCCCATGTGACGCAGTGTAAAATCCAAGTGTGTCCTTTGCTCTGGTCTCGATCACGTGACAGGTGCCCGTTGTAGAAGTAGACAATTTCGCCAAAGCTAAGCATCGCCATTGTTGCATGCTCGCAAAAAGACCTACAGCACACGGCCGAGGGCAGAGCTTTTCGACCTTGCTTCTAGCGCAGCAGCCGTGATGGACACCGGTCCGGCCCTGAAGGGCGACGTGACGAACCTGCTGGGTACATCTTTCGGGGCGGTGGCTGTGCGTTGGGGCCCTTTTGCTGACACGACGGCACAGACCACGAGGCCAAGCTGGTGGCCAACATGCTGCAGCACTACCGCGAGATTGCACGGAGCGCCACGGTGCGAGTGTCGAACCGGTCGACGGTCGGCGAGGCCGCAGCGAACCGTCTGCGGATGGAGACCGAGGCAGGAGGACTGGTGCGTTGATGCGTTTTTGTCGTGTTTGTCGTGTTTGTCCTGACCGCGCAGATCCAAACGGCCGAGGACCTGCTCAGCCTGACGCGACGGATCCGCGAGCTGTGGATTATCGGTCCTCTGCGCAAGGCCGGCGAGGGCGATGCCGAGGCGGAGACGCGCATCCGCAGCGAAGTCGAGCCGGTGGTCGAGCAGATCGATAGCGAACGGGCTGCCCGTCGTGCCCAGCTCATGGGCCCGCACGGCACCTATCAGGCACGTCCATGGCAGCCACCGGCACCGTCGTCTGCGGAAGCAGCAGCGGTAGGACGGCCTTCACAGCCAGCACCATGACGGGACAGCGGTGAATTGGATCCTTATGCAGGACGGAGGAACACATTACGATAGACAGACGACCCGATGTACGGCCATTTTGTACTCCTTTTTCTACCACAACATACAATGACAGACACCCGTTTTGTTCATCCATCGCCCTCCTCTCCCTCGGCAACCTCGTCGCCCTCGTCCCCAGGCAGGGCAGCCGGTTGTGGCCCAGACAGGCCGTGGCCGAAGCGCTCAAAGGCCGCGTCGAAGCCGCCGGGAATGGCCCACATGTAGTAGCTGGTGTTGTAGTTGTCCAGCTGGTGGAAGAAGGCGTGGAAGCTGCACGGTCAGTAAGCGGATGAGAAGCAGACAGCAAACGAACAACGTACAGATTTTGGCTCTCCTCGACATCCCAGATGCGGGCGTAGATCTGCTCGTCTTTGAAGGTGCGAAAGGCAGCCCCGTACGAGTCAAAGTCGATGGGCTCCTTGCCAAAGTTGGCCTGGGCCCGCAGATTGTAGCTATCAAAGACAGGACGCTCGAGCAACAGGCCGAGGCCGGGCGCACGGGGGATGCTGATGCGCCGCGGCCCATAGCTCAGCTTCATGGCCGGGCCCGGTGCCGTGCCACAGCGCGTCAGCATCACCGCCATGGCCACCATCTTGCGGATCTGGTGCATCATGAAGCTCTGGCCGTGGACACGCAGCGAGAGCCACTGCGTGTCGCCCGTCAGGATCGGTTCCGGGTTGACCACAAACGACTTGATGTGCCGCTTGGCCGACGCGTCCTTGAACGACTTTTGCACCGTGTAGTTGTGGAAGTTGCTTGTGCCCTCGTACAGGGACAGGGCCTCCTGCAGTCGAGCGAGCCGCGTCGGCGTGATGCGGTACCGTCGTTTGGCCGCCACATAGGCCGTCTTGATCTCGCGCAGAACCTGCTCCACGGCCGCCTTTGTGGGCGTTTCCGGCACGATGTCAACTGCTGCTGGGACTGCCGGCTCCGCCGCCACCGTCTTCTCAATGTCGTCCAGGCTGCGGTGCCCGAGCGTCTTGAAGTCGGTCACGTGCAGCTGTTCGACCACCAGCCGCCGCACATCCGCGTCGACCAGGCCGTCCAGGATGGGCGTGACCACGTCGCGCTCGACGGCCGGCCAAAAGTCGTCCACGTCTGCGAGACGGCGCTTCATGTCGTCGTACACGCCGCCGGCTGCGTCCGCGGCTGCGTCTGCCCGTCGCGCCGACGTCACCATCTCGCGGCCCAGGAAGCTGTCCGGGTGCGGCGGCAGCAGCGCGTAGCTCGGCAGCAGGTACTCGTACCAGCGCGAGTCGCAGGCCTGGTAGCAGCTGAAGCTGTTGATCGTCCGCTGGATGCCCCAGACGCGGATCTGCGGCGGCAGGTGGCTGTTGATCCGCTCCACCACGTCGTCGTCCTCGACGATCAGCTTGAGCGAGATCACGTTGCCGGCTGCGTGCACACCCTTGTCTGTGCGTGCACATCGCACCAGGCTCGACTTCTTCGGGTCGTCTGCGTTCGTCTTGGCAATCGCGCCCGCCGCCACAAACGCCGCAAACAGGTCGCCCTCAATCGTCTTCTCGTCGTGGTTGATCTGCATCCCCCGGTATCCCGTCCCCGCATACCCAATCATCACCGCCACCTTGCGCTTCGGCCGCCGCTCCTCTGCCGCGATCTCCTCCGCGCTGAATGGAATCCGCATGTTCGACCGTCGCGGCTCGCCCTCGCCTCCCTCGCCGCTCTCGCCGCCTTTGCTGCCGATGCCGGCCCGATCCTCCCACTCGAACCGTGGCCGCTTCTTCGGCCGTCCGTCCCGGTCGCTCTTGTTCCACGTCCCGTTGTTGTCACGGCCCTTCCTCTGCTTCTTGTTCACGTTTCCCTGCCTGCAC
Source organism: Grosmannia huntii (assembly GCA_019925595.1). Classification (NCBI taxonomy): domain Eukaryota; kingdom Fungi; phylum Ascomycota; class Sordariomycetes; order Ophiostomatales; family Ophiostomataceae; genus Grosmannia; species Grosmannia huntii. Next base: position 109,444 of record JADHKJ010000012.1, read on the forward strand.
ACTCCAGAGTCAGCCAACACAATACCCAACACGAACCACCATTGTCGGAATAAACGTCTGTTGCCTACATACTGTCCGTCTCTCCCGCCCCTGCCCTGCTTCCGCTCTGTCGAATTGCGCTGGTCGTCATTCGGAGCACTGGACTTGGTTGCTGTCGCTGCTGCTCCCGTTTCTGCAGTCTTGCTCGGTGCAGACACACTAGCGGTGCCTGAAGCACTGTCACTGATTTTGTCGACCTCCATGGTACAAGTATGTGAGCCGGCCGCATCCCTGGCTTTTGCTGCCGTTGAACTTTGTTGCTTTTGTAGCCATATCGCTGATGTACCGATTGAACTTTTTTTTGCCTTAGCGCAGAAAGCTTATGTGTTGATTAGTCATCATTTTCTCTTGCGTCATACTATCAAGATCATAATAATGCCAGCATGTAAACAAAATCACTTTTGAAATCTGACTTATATCAGTGTCCATAGTCTTACTTCTCTGCTAAGATCGGCGCGTTTGTGCTAGATGTCTGCAACGCAATGTGCCATGTCCAGCCCATCATGTAACGGGAAGACATCCAGCACCCAATATAAATGCACATATCTCGATCATATCCTCTCCCTTCTTTGGTTTTCCTGCTGCAGAAAATATTCCCCCTTTTCCCTGCCAATTGGTGAGAGGCCGCTTCCAATAGTATCCGCACCCTTCTGGTTCCTCAAAACTATGCTGCCACTTACGAGCGCATTATAATCTGGAACTGACCCTACTGATTGTGACGAGAGCCCTGGAGGCCACGGTTCCGTGCAGGAGCCGGGCGACTATGTAAATGCCAGTAAGCTTTGTGCCAATATACAGCTCAGATGGTCACATACCTGTCAATCTCCATGGCCTGCAAGTTGGTTGCAGTCTTGTCGGCAAGCCAAGGCCGATCCCAACGCTTGACCATTAGTTCATCGAAAGCAGATGTCGGCCGAAGTTCCTCGCATTCTTCTTTTGTGACCTCTCGAACCTGCGGGGGCCCTTCCGACCAGTTCCAGCTCACTGCTTTTCCAGATTTGTTGATTTCGAGAGCTTCACGCACGCCTTTGGGGACATTGGGAGAGACAAAAACACTTCTCTCACTTCCCCGTACGGAGTTAGGAAGCATGGCCTTGTATCCTATATTGCTCCCAGAGAGAGATACATCGCCGAAGGCGTCAGACAGAAGATCTGAATTGTCTGACACCGTATGAGTTGCGCCCCTGCTTAAGTTTTCTTGCACGTGCGCCAAGGCGGATGGAGCAAAGTCAATTAGATTTTCCGCCTGCATTCTTGCAGTCTCTCCGAAAGGTGTAGCCTGAGCTATGTTCTTTTCACGGGGCTGCAGGTTCTCATCTGGGTCACAAATGCATGTCAGTCTATATCGGGTGTCATCTCACGTACAAATATGAATCTCACTCGGTTTGGCCTGGATACCACCCATGTCCACATTACGGCCATTGGTAGGCTGGGGGTTGGTGTGCGTGTCCTTCGCTTGGGACACTTCGCTGTAATACGTGATCACGGGTTTCCACTTATCGCCAGATCGCTCGCCAGAGGCCGTCTGGCTCTTCTTGTCCGGTGTTGGACCCATATTTCCGAACTGTCCGATTGCAGGTGAATCTATCTTTTGTTTCTTTTCCCGTGTATCAGAACGCGCTTCAGGCTTGTGAGTCGAATACGTGCTGTTTTGCACAGTCGGTGTGACCTTGTTATCCTTGGGGTTGGATACACTGTTAGCAGCAGCTGTCGGTTTGGTGGAAACATTTGAAGACCTGGCAGCCTGGACTGGAGTTGCTGTAGGAACAGCGCCTGTGGACGTCCCTGGCTTGGGCGCAGAGCGAAGCCTGGACGGGGGGTGAGGCTGCAGGATGGGTCTTCTGTCCGACGGAGACGGTGCTTGGTTACGGCTGGGTTGCCTGGTAGAGAAGAGAGTCACAACATGCGAAGCTGCTGCGAGAACGTCCTGAGAGACACCCAGACCTGTGTGAGATATTTGTGTGAGCCCAATAACATTAAGGAGATAAGAATCTATTGATGAGGTTTTTACTCTTGGGGGGCAGGGGTCGACAAAGCCCGTCTTGCGGACGCCTCGCCGGAGTCGTTGGCTGAGTGTAAAGCGAGCCGCTTGAACGGTAACCTGCCTGCAGTTGTTTGGCAAGTTCCAGCTGCTCTTTCGTGAAGCCTCCGCCACTCATGTCGAAGGTTTTGTGTCGAACGTTTTCGCGTTTTGCTGTTCTGATAGTTGATAGTGAGACGATAGGTTGATGCTTCGTGTTCAGTGGACGTAGCCGTAAGATTATATTGCAGTCCTATAAGTCGGACCTGAAAAAGAAGCGGATAAATAAAGGATAGATGCAGGGCAGATGCGGATGTAATAAATTTTGAAGGGGGTCGCCTTGTAAGGAAAGAGCGATGGCTAGCACCTGCAGTTTGCTCTCGTGTTGCTCGAGAAGCCGACCGACGTTCTCGTGGATATAATCGACTATGGGGCAAGTAAAGGACCGAAGTGGAACAGGTCGATGGTTTCGGTTGCCTCTCCCATAACTAAGGAACAATAGGGTATGTCGCTTTGCGTGCGTAAACATGGTGCTGTTACTTTAGAGCGACCATAGAGGAGTGCGCCCGTGACATGCGTTATGTGAAGAAAGCACAGCCATGGATTGCGCTTCTGTCACTAGTTATACAACAATGTACGTTCTATACACTCAAGCAAGCACTGGTACGTGGAAACAATTTATCTCGGGTTTAAGTGAATATAGGTCTATTGTGATGTGACTGAGTTCAGTGCCTTCGGTCTGCGAAAAGCGATCCCCACAGATCCCGTCAGACTTTCTTCTTCTTCGGACCAACAGTGACCTCGGCCATGTGGATATTCGTCTTACGGTGATCACCTGCCCGTGCCTCTTGCAACCAATTCATCTTGACTGGCGGCACACAGTCGCGAACAAAATCAACCAGCCCTTGTGACTGCGTGGCCCCAACCCGCAAGGCGATACTAGATACACGTGGAATCCCAAGACAGGCACTGAGACGGTCCTCACAACCATGCGAGAACCCAACAAGGCGAATAGGGTCCGCTTTTGAGGACGGCGATGCAGCAGAGACATCAGGGGGATCGGTGCCGGTTCTCTTACTCTCACGTGAAGCGACGGCCACCATCTGGGGGAAGTGAGAGTAAAACGCAGAGGGATGCCCCGATCGGGCAACAAAAATAACTGAATAAGGTGAAGATGCTGGGAGCTGTGTGCTCGCGCTCTGCACAGCAAGTCCCCCGTCCTTGTCTATCTGTAGAGATAGACTGGCGTTCTCGGCTAGTACCCGAGTAATCTTGGACAGTCCAATGTCGACGAATGCAGCCAGCTCTGGCAGTGGCGGCACATTTCCCGGCTTCGACAGCTGCCCTAAAGGTGCTGGCGGCCCGGCTGTTACGTCTGGGGTATCCCCAAGTTTGACAGCTCCTTGGTACTTCTGCCGTTGTCGCCGCCGGTTGCGTTTGCCCTTGGACGGTAGGACATGATTTTGGCGGTGTTGACCAAGAGGAGCCAACAAACTGAGTACCCATACATGCCTATTAGAGAAGATAGTGACGGTATCAGACGAACTAGTTACTTACGTGCAAAGGAGCTCAAGAATAGTTTCTTGATCTTCAAGCGATATCGCCGGCCTGTCCGTTAGTTTTCATTTTTGACAAGACGACACGACGGAAACATACCATTCTACAGTCGAAAACGGCGTATCGAGCTCGGCTACTCTCTTTTTGCTCATTTCCTCGTTGAACAGAGTGCACCGCCTCTGAAGCTTTTGCTTTTGAGGCTTGGTTTGCAGAAATCTCTACTATGTACGGAGTACGAGCTTGCTGCCTTAGGCCGAATATGCATGTGGTCGGTGCGCCTCCACTTCACCATATGATCTGTCGATTTGTACTCCGTATATCGTGTTTAATTGACCCATTCGCGCGAGTTTAATTGAGCTTTTGGATACACGCCCAGATGAATCATGCCCATAGAAAGGCTTTTCAGACCTTTTCCACCAAGAATTGCCCCGTCTTTTCGGCAGTGCTGACTGATATGCAGTGCGCATAGAGTACACTGTGCTATAAACCGTGCGAGGGGCATGCACCACCGTCTGACATGGCTCAGACCGGTTTATTATCTTAGATCTGAGTGGAAGCTATAGCTCTTTTGGCTGGACATTAGTGGGTTTAAACGCGCGCGGGAAGGACGCGGATCCGTCGCAATTGTGGAAATTCAAAAAAACAAAAACGACAAGGGACGAGTGAAAGTGGGCTGAGAAAGAGGAACAGTTTGTACAATATTTACAGAAAGGACTCTTGGGTTCAATGAAGTTCGTGCGATAGATTAGAGAATGCACAGGCTGGAAACGAAGGGACAAAGCAAATGTGCGTGGACAGCGAGCTTATTCATACAGTCGCGGTAGTGACTTTGCTGATAAATGCACTCGGAGTGCTCCAATATAGCAAGAAAACGGAAAGAAGGATAAGGCCAGAATCTACCGTCAACGAAAAACAGTTTTTTGGCCTTGACGAAGCCAACAGCCTTGCAAAGCTGGCTGCTGTTGCCTAATACCCGTCCCTCGCCTATCTTTTGCCCAGACGATAAGGTACCTCATTTTACTGGCATCGCTACGCAGTTGAGAAGTCACCAGAGCCCACTAAATTGTTAACAGTTGCCCCGCACCAGACACACCTTTTTTATTCTCCTCTTTCTCTTTCCCGCGTCATACCGCACTAAGCTGCATCCAACACAACATCTGCGAACACCAGCTGTGCTTTCAGTACGTGCTTTGTGGAATACAGACACCAAGCCAGCTGCGTTTCCATTCTTCCCCGTTCGCCCTTTATTTCTGTATTCTCACTCAAAACGTTTATGCTTCTTGGCTTATTTTGTTTCGTCTACTTGCCGCTCCACCTTGTATTGTCTTCCTTGGCGGCCACCTGCAGCTTTAGTCACCCACGTCTGTTGACAGCCTTGCTCTACTGCCAATCTGCCCATTGCTTTCTTATGCTCTTGCATTCACCAACAGCCATTCCTATGAATCGCATTTCTACTTTATCCTATACGAGTTGAGAGAGTGGGAGCGCGAGCGATCGGGCTGGGGGCAACGACCGCAGAAACGATAAGACTGGTGGCTGCAAAGCTGCTTCAAACCCAGAGAGACCGAACAGGCCGAGTACAGACAGCGCATCAGCGCCACGCACCGTGCGTTGTCCATGTGCGGAAGAGTGAACGAGTACATGATAAACTCTCCCCTTAGCGATGACCATACCGAAGCTAACTGGATCGTTCCCAGGATCTGACCTATTTCGCCACCAAATTCTTGGTGCTTTATCGCCCGCCCACAGCTTCGAGCACTTGGTATCCCGATGGACCGAGACTCGAGATCCCCCGAGATAGAGACGAGGGAACGAGCTGTCTCGTCTGAGCCTACCGGAACCAGGCCGAATCCGTTTGAGGACGGCGACGAGAGTGCAAGGAAGCGACGTCGAACTTCTACAATCGCAGGCTCTCGCAGCCGTTCAGTAGAAACGGTTCATTCATCAAAGGGCTGCGAAGCTGGCTCGAACACATCCCCCCCGACCACGGCGACCTCCAAGTCTCCGCCTGCTGCCACCGAGGACGGCACCATGACCATCGATACAAGCTTGGAGAACACTCCCGAAAGCGCTCCTCGCACTCCTGATAACACCGATCCACCAGCTCATGTGACGCTTAGCCTCCGCAACTCGGCACATCGTGTCCTGGACACCATCCCATCCTCTCCATTCTCTACACCGCAGAGCCCCATACCTGCTCCTCCTGTCTGGCCGCCAGGCGGCGACGGTGCAACTCTTGAAGCCGAGCCATACGATACTGCCCCAATGAAGCACCCAGCTATTCTCGGAATTGCCGGGGCCCTTGGTTCAGATATTGTTGGGGATACAGACTCTCTGCGAGTCTCCCGTTCCGACACCACCAGCCCGCCCGTTGAGGCTGTTGGTGGTCAGCCAGAAGATGATGCGGACTTTGGCATCGCCCAGACGCAAGTGACGTTATTTCCGGATGAGCAGGACGAACAGGGTGGCGTTTTGATCGACCCATCTGCCAACTTTCCTTACCAAGATGCGGCTGAGACGCATGTGGAAGTCATGGCAAAGCTGTTAAACTTCATGTCAACGGGTAAGTTTTCAAACACCCCGTTTCTCGTCCCCAAAGCGTACCCCGACTGACAGGACTTAAGAGGTGCAATTCGCCCAGAACATCAGAACGTGGATAGACAGCTACCTCCTCTTCGCGAAGACCACTCCGTTTGACGTCGTTCTGGCATCGTATCGCCAACACCGTGCACTCTGGTTCGCTCTTCCGGATTTGGTCTGGGGTGTGACCAATCTGCGCTCTCCCACTTTTGCGATTCTTGACGAAGTCTTACGTGAACGACTCCTAGACTTCTGTGAATCGTTTGCTAATATCACCGCATATTTCGTCGAGTTTGACTTGAAAATCTTGCAACAGAGCCGGTCCCCCGACGAGCTCCAGCCAAGAGACTTTATCTCCTCTCACTACCTCAGCGCCCTTTCCAACATCACCAGAAGGGAGGTGTTGCCAAGAGACGACGATAGGATCCGTATGCCTGAGCACGATGAAATTACCGACATCATGGACCGGTTTATATCGTTCCATGACTTTCCCCCCTGTGGCACCCTTTCACTGCTGGATAGACTTCTACAAGCACAGATTGCGATGATGCCGACTACGCCAAGGATCGTTGAGAATTTCGGCCAGATATGTGTCATGGCTTCTTTTGTCATCCGGGAAGCCGTCCGGAAACTGGTGTTTTCCAACCATCGGCTGCCTAGTGCGACTATGCTGAACAGTCGCATAGCATTAGGCCACGACATCTTCAAGACTGCATCCGCTGCGCTGTCGACCATCATCGAAAACCACATCACGCATCTCACGTACGACAATGCAAACCAACAGATTTCTGCTCTTGGAGACATGATTCTCCTGTGTCTCAAGGCAGACAACACAGAGGCTGCAGTGGTTATCGAGGAGTTTCAGTCAGCACATCCGGACATCCGGACCGAATTCATACCCGATGTCTATGCTATGGAATGGCGCTTCGGTATGTTCTGTCGCCTCATCATGTGCAGCCAAATGCAGCTGCGTGTCATGGCCGTCACGAACCTTTGTCAGGAACTTGTTTCATGTTGGCGCCGGTACGGAGAGCATCTTCCGGAGTCTGCCCGCGGAGCCCCCGTGTTGCAACTGGTCTCGAACTATCTTGCCGCCACAGGCGTCGTTGTCTACCTCCTCGGGCCCACGTGTCACCCCGAGATCACTGCGGAGAGTGGTAACATTATTGGCTTCTTGGCCGTAACACGGACATACACAAATGAACACACCGATCTGTTCTGGCAAACTGTCACCAACACCCAGGACCCGAGAATATCCGAAGCCCTGCTTCGCATGACCTGTCGCATCACGCATCTCTTTTCCTTCGATGCCGCCATGTACTTGTGCCATAAGTTTTCTGAACTACCAATTTCGGCCTACAATCAGACAATGCGGGAGTTCTGTGATGCAATCCTTCGCCATGTATCCAGTAAGGCCCCCTTGGAAGGCCCCCCACTGGACACAATACCATTTGCAGTGTGTCTACACATCCTTCGCGAGTCCTCGGTCCCTGGCCTAAGGGCCCCAACGGCGTATCCCGAGCTACAGAGTTTTGCTATTGAAAAACTTGGCGAACTGCTAAAGAGCATTGGAATCGAGCCGGATCAGCGCCAAATTCTGTACCGGAGCTGTCTGTCGGACATCAGGGAAAAGTCACCGACAACCCTGGGCAGCCTCTGTGCTATCAACATCATTAATCGTCATTTTGGAAGCCGGGATCTGGCTGTATTGACTACCGAAAACAATCTGACAGAGCTTCTTGTCAACAATATTGAAAACGCCGTCATTGAAGGTCGACAACTCGGTTCTCCTGCCGTAATAAGTGGCAGCACAAACTCTCCGCGCCGAGACACAATCTTTCAGATTGTTGTGTCTCATGCGTCAACACTGACGCCCGAACTCAGCGCCCGTCTGTGGAACCTGATGGTTGGACCAGGTGCTGCTTGCACAGACGACAGGAACGCCTCCTGGAAAGTACTCATTGCTTGCGTAAAGCGGAGTCGGATCGACAGCAACCCCTTTCTGTCCCTCTGTTTCAGCAAATTTCTTCCTGTTCTGCCGCCGAGCTGCTTCTGCGAGGGCTTGCTAGAGTTTGTACAGGATAGCCTGATGCCTTTGGTCAACGATAGTGCTAGCATTGTATTGGACGACGAAGATGCGAATGTCAATTGCAGCATCCTGGAGCAACTATGGCGGATCGTCCTGACAGCTCCTCCCGGAACGATTGAACTCGAAGCTATCAGCTTGTTGGTGAAGGATGTCTACATCGAAAGCCGATTGATCCTGTCATTCCCCCATCACAGAGCACGCAAGGTCCATCTGGCCTTGGTAAACCGCTGTTTACGACATCTTTCCTCTGCGGCCAAGAATCTGAAGCTATACAACAACGATGGCTCATCAAGTGGAGACGACGAGTCGCTGGTTGTGGTACCCTCTGATTCGCATATTCATGAACAGGAGGCCTTGTTTGTGCGATCCCTTTGCGTCCTGAAAGAATTTCATCGCCTTTACCGCACCAAACCATATTTTTCCACTCCCGATCTGGGCTCGTACCGGTCAGAGAGTCCTGAAAACATCAAGGGTGAGCCGGCCCAGCTGAAATACCAATCATTCGACGGTGTCAGTCAAACAGAAGTGAAGCCGCTCAACATTGGCCGGCGCAATACTGCCGGATCTCTTCTTGCCAGCCTCAAAGAGGCAACCGGTTTTGACAACTATCGTGTCTTCTATCGAGGCCAAGCTTTCATGCCTCGGGAGAGCGATATCTGCAGGCCGTTAGAGGAGCTTCGAATCCACGACGGTCTCATTCTAGTGAAAAAGGAGTCCGACCCACAGACACCACCGCCTCAAGTACGGCCTGGCACATCCCCAGTGGACATTGAAATTCTAGGACACTTCAAAGAGCTGTGGGAGTACCTAAGCATGGAGGAGAAACTGGCTCGAGAGATCCACCGATTCCTGTCTGTTTTGCCTGTTGAGGGCAGCTTTCTGCAGAAGTTTGACAATCCCGACCTGTCATATAAGGAGATTTTTCCCATTGGGCAGCCATACAAATCTCTGTACGCAGTTTACGGATTGCGGGAATTCCTTCAGCTACATCGCCGGGCTGTTGAGGCTTTCGCGAACTTCACTGGAAGCAACGGGCCGGATGAGACTCTGACGGGGTTGCAAAGCAAAGAACAGACTGATTCTCGGGATCCAAGCGAGGAGCAGAAATCCGTGAAAGCATACAAGGAGGCTCTAGCTACGGCAAAACGACTGTCCATTGCAGCGATCTGTGATCCGGACGTCACCCAGTTCTCTACCAGTGTCGATCTGCAGATATCCCTTTCTTCTGTACTGATTGATATTTTCGGATTCGTTCTCAACGAACCCCTGGGTTGCCGTCCTCATTCCGACCTTGACGGGACGCTTTCGAACCGGCTGATGAGCATCCTCCGCGTCGCAATCGACGCGCCGTCCACAGACTCGTCAGTCCGACTGGTGCGGCTTTCTATCGAGGCTATCATGGATTCTTGTGCCGTGAGCAGTTCGTTTTGGAAGGCTTTCAAGCAACATGAGTCCGTCGGCCAGATCTTCGGTCATCTTCTTCTTGAGGATCAGCGGCAGCACATCCGCCAGCTTGTGGCAAAACGGCTTAGGGGCCAGTTTATTGACGAGCGCCTTTACAATGCCGTCACATCCTCCGAGTTCCGCGAATTTTTCTGGCCGATCATCGAAGGCCTCATCCCCAAGGCTATGCGGCATCCTGAAAAGTGCGAGGACGTCTTCAAATTGACGTGCAAACTCTTTCATATGATGCGCGGCAGCAAATCTCCCATTTTGCACATGCCGTCGTTCTCGGCACGGATCAGCAATCTGATGCTGTCATATACGACCTTTGAGGTATGTTGTATCTCCCGAGGGCAGTCTTAAACGTGCTGGACGGGATTTTCTAATGTGGTGGCAAAACTACAGGATGTCACGCAGCCCGACATCACAGACAAAGCTGCGTCTGGACTGCTTCAGATTCTTTCCGCCATCATTCGAACTTCCAAAAAAACGGATTTTAGGGATTGGTTCCCCGCGTAAGAATCAGAACGTTTTTCTTTATCTTTTCTCTGGCTGACTTGTATGCATAGAAACTTTGTCAACAAGTTATTCTGGAAACACCTCTTTCCACCTTGGCAATTCAAAGCCGAGAATGAGGAAGATGGTGTTTATTCGAGCCAGTCGACGTTTCCTCGCGTGCTGATCAGCCAAGCATCGAGAACAGAACTGATAAGCATCATTTCAGAGCTCATGGACGCGGACAAGACCCAACTTCCGGCTCTTACTCAGAATCTTGATCAATTGGTCCCATGTGAGAAGTCGGATGATGATGAACCATACCACTACGATCTTCCTCAGCAGTTTGACCGAACCAAGGCCCTCCGAGCACCATGCGGCTACGTTGGGCTGCGAAACCTGTCAAACACATGCTACCTGAACTCGCTGCTCACGCAGCTCTTCATGAACGTCGAGTTTCGGCGGTTTATGATGAATGTTGAGATCCGCGACGAGAACAATTCCCAGAAACTCCTGTTCCAGACCCGTCTGCTTTTCAGCTTCATGCAGGATAGTATCCGCCGGTATGCGGACACGCAACAGTGCGTCGCTAACATTAAGACATATGACGACACGCCCATAGACATACACAGCCAAATGGACGTGGACGAGTTCTATAACCTTCTGTTCGACCGATGGGAGGGCCAGATGGTCTCGGCTGAAACAAAGCGGGCCTTGCGGAACTTTTACGGAGGACAGCTGGTGCAGCAGGTGAAATCGAAGGAATGCGAGCATGTTTCTGAACGACTGGAGCCCTTTTCTGCCATCCAGTGTGATATCAAGGGAAAGGCCAGCCTCCAGGAGAGTTTGCAGGCATATGTGGATGGAGAGATTATGGAAGGCGGTAAGTTCACTGCACCTGACCTGATTCTCGATCCAGTTCGTTGCTAATGGCCACAAGACAACAAGTACAAATGCTCCACATGCGACCGACATGTCGATGCTGTCAAACGGTGGGCCTAGCCAACTCCCAGTTTGTATTGGGGGCTTCAGAGTGCTAAAAAACAAACAGGGCGTGTCTGAAGGATATTCCGGACAATCTCATTCTTCATCTGAAACGATTCGACTTCAACCTCCGGACTCTGCAGCGCAGCAAGATCAACGACTACTTTTCGTTCCCGCACGAACTCGACATGCGCCCATACACTATTGATCAGCTGAGCAGTCCATCGGAGAAAAAGTCGGCAGACATCTTTGAGCTGGTCGGTGTCCTCGTACACTCTGGGACGGCCGAGTCGGGACACTACTATTCCTACATCCGCGAGCGTCCCTCATCCGGCACGGAGGCAGGCTGGGTCGAATTCAACGATGACGTGGTCAGCACATGGGACCCGTCGCTCCTGGAGCTGTCTTGCTTTGGGGGTGTCGACCGCAGGCCAAGCCATTTCAGCGGAGACGGCGGCGGAATATCCATCGACAAGCCGTACAGCGCTTACATGCTCTTCTACCAGCGGGCGTCATCCCTCGCGAAAGAACAGGAGGCGCTTGCGGCTTCGAAGCGGTCGAGCCCGGTCCGTATGGAGGTGCCGGCTGCGATTGCCGACCACATCCGCTTCGAGAATACGTCTCTTGTGCGGAGGCACTGTCTTTTTGATCCGCAGCATATTCCGTTTGTGAACAACGTGCTTGGAAGCGTCAGCAGGAAGTGTTCGGCTAATCACAGAGTGGAGAGTCTGTCGATGCAGATGGCTCTCAGCCACCTCGACCAAGTCGCATCGCGTAATCGAGATCTTCCTGACTTCCAGTCGCTGCTCAACAGCATCTTGATGATCTGCCAGAGATGCCAGACCTGCTATCTGGCCGTATTCGAATACTTTGATGAGCGACACGATGTCCTGAGGCAGATGATCCAACGCAGCCCTGAAGTGATTGTCCGGCAGGAAGTGAGCAACTTCTTGATACACACTCTTCAGGCGATCAAGGAGGCTTTCCCGGAACGATATGGGTTCGTCATCGGGGCGGACGAGATCACCTTGTCTTCCGAGCAAATGGAGCTGGACCAAAATAATAGCGTTTTGCGAAGCGCTGCATACATGATGCAGACGCTCTGGGAGCACATGCACGTGTCTCTGCGGTCGTGGTATGAGACGTTTGGGTTCATGGTTGCGTTTGTGCGAATGGGTCGTCCAGAGCTGGCGGTCTTTCTGGATATCAACGGCCTCCGACGGGTGGTCATGGCGATTTCGGCCGACAGCAGCCTGTCGATGGAGCCACAGTACATTCGCATGTTGCAAGCGGTACAACGCCGACTTCCAAACCGGCCGCCGTCGTACGAGAACATGATTGCCCTGGCCGACACCTTACTGGCGGGCATGTACCCCGACCGGGCGGGCACGCGATCTCGAGATGAGCTGTTTGTGGATGACGGGGTCAGCCGGTTCATTCTGTCGCTGAAAGGTGCCGACGGGGACCTGCCGATGTCGAGGACGGAACTGCTCCTCATGAGTCGTAACTGGACCAACGGATACGGCAACATCTTTGTGGAAAAGCTGATCAGCATCAACCAGAACACGATGGCGGCCGACTCGATCATCATCCGCCTGATGGCGTCGCACCCGGCAATGGAGGGCAAGGTGCTCACAACGCTGATGGCGAACATCTCGTCGGACGCGGCAGCGCATTACCAGGAACCGTTCCTACGTGTTGCCAAGATCTTTCTACGCCATGCCAAGTCGGCCGATCTGGTCTTCCAGCTGTCAAAGCACATTTCGGAGCAGTGCCGCGGGCTCTCCAATACGGATGGCAGGGCCTTCTTCGAGGCCCTGGGAGAGCTGTTCTACGGCCGTGCAAACGGCACAGAAGAGATCGACCAGGCGGCCCTTATACGCGGCCTGCACTTGCTTCCATTGTGGGTTCCCGGACTTCTGGGCTACTACGACACATCGGTCAGCAACGATGTGGAGATCTTCCTGCGAGAGAACCTGTTCCAATTTGGCACGACGCCGCAGTTTGAGGACAGCCAGGGGGGTACAGAACGGTCCATGGCCCTAACATCGGCGGCAAGGCAGCTTGGTCTGGAATGCCTGAAGTATATCAAAATGTTCTTTGTCGACCGGGGTGTGCAAGTCAGTGCCAACGTGGTGACGGCGTTCCAGCGGGTCGTCGCACAGTGCAGGCCGTACTACCTCGAAGACGATGGGGAGGACGGAGTGGCGGATGAGTTCCACGCGCTTGACTCCAGTACGTTTTCTCCGCTATGACGATGCGTGCTTCTTGAGGGCGGCAGCTAACAGACGTAGCCGTGCCCGAGCAGCTCAAGCGGCTGGTGGTCGAGGACCTCGAAGAGGATGCTTCCGGTAGGTCGATTCCGCTCAGACGAGCATCAGAAGCAAGACGGACTAGAAACTGACCATGTGAGGGCTTGACGATCAAGACTGGAACAGCTCGCACTGCTCGTCGGAGCCAGTTGACAGCCTCGGCGATGTCAGCATGCAGACTGCAGCGGACCTCAACGACATGGACATGCCGTAGACCTGTTTCGAAAGGGAAGTTTTTTTTATTCTACTTGTTTTATGAGTTTTTGAACTCCAATGAGGATGGAGACCGACGAGGAAACGGAATAATGGCCGTGAGCGCCAAGTCATTTTCCTAGGTGTGTTTCCACTGGAGATGGGCATGGATGGACAGGGGTGTGAGGGCATAGGCTGCACTATGGCTCGTTTTGGCCCATGTATTTCTTTGTGTGGATCTGCTTTGTTCTCTCAGTGGTTACGGTTAGCGGCGGCGTCTTGGTTCACAGCTCAGCAAAGAACGGAGGACTGGGAATGGAGGAGGCGCAAAATGGACACGGCCAGTGCGCTAAGGAGATAGTATTGAGATGCGACGTGGACTAGGAAAGGACTGCGTTGCGAGTGATTAGACTGCACTGAATGCGGTCAAGGCTGAAGTGGCAGGCTATTTTTACGAAATTGCGGTATTTTCCCGTGTTATTTTTAAGCCTTGGCTTATGTTGACATGCTATATCTTGGGACAATCGATATCACACTACTATTTGGCTATTTGGTGGAACCCGCTGAATAGCGCTGTTGTTTAACCGCCGGAGTGCTGTTATCACCCCGCATGACAGGCATATGGCCAGCCAATCAGCGCGATGGAGCGGTCCCGCCAGTGCGGAGTCATGGCTAAGAAGCTAACAATACTTAAGGGCGGCCGGACGAATCAGGCGTGTGGCTGTAAGCGCTGAGGTATGGCCTCGCAGGCGTGCCTGTGCCGTGAGAGGACAGCCGGTGATGCAGGATGAGGTGGCCGGCAGGAGGGCCGGTCTCTGGGCGGGTAGCCAATGGCAGGCCGGAAACGGCTGCACTCCGGCTCCATTTCAGTGGAAGATTGCGGCCAACAGACGAGATTTGGCCTCTCCGGGTTCCCTGTTTCTTTTTTGGGGATCCCTCGTTTTGCGCCCGTTCTATTTTCTGCAGCAGCGTTGGCTGGGCCATATACCGTCTCCTGGGTTTCATGACGGTGTGTTTCAGCATCCGTCGGTCCTCGTGGCTTTAGACTTTGGAAACACGGCAAGAACGGCCTTGTCTGTGACGGGGTATAAAGGCGGAACGTGCTAGTAGCCTGCCTGGCTGCCGGAGATTGTCGTCGGATTGAAAACGGGGTGGCCTGCCCACTTTCCCTCTCGCTGTCGCCCTTCCTCTCTTTCGTCACGATCGAACCGGATTTCCTCAGCCAGCGGCGACGCAGAAAGGAGACAAAGACGTCAGACGACGGCAGAAGACGCACACACACGCACACACTCTCTTGTCCATTTCCATCTGCACATACGTCATGTCGCTCAAGAGTCTCATCTCGTCGCCTCTCGAGGCCGGACCGTCTGTGCTGGATGCCCACCGGCTGCCGGCGCAGCTGGACGCTGCCCTGGAGTACGCGTCCCGCCGGCTGGCGCGCCGCAGCCTCTCGATCGACCTCGTCGTCATCCGTCGCCAGTACCAACTGCCCCAGGCCTGTGCCGAGGCCGTTGTGCCGTCCTGCCCGAGCACCAGCGCCGACGACACGCGCATCCGAGACCTCGCCGACGACGACAACGACAGCGAGCCAGCCGCCCTGCCCTACTTTCCGCAGCGACCGGCACAGGCCAAGGCCCTCGGACGACTGCCACCACTGCCGCCACTGCAGCCGCCAGCGGCTCGATCCCGCTTCACGTCGGCCATCAAGAGCCTCGTGCGGTCCAGCACGCTGCCGCGTCTCCGGTCAGCCCCCCCTCCGGCGTCGTTATCCGTCCAGACGGCCTCGCCCTGCTCGCCCTGCTCGCACCAGGCCTACGGCCGCCGTGTCGATGCTGGCTGGCCCTTTTCGCCCACCAGCTCGGTCCTGCCATCGCCATCGTCCTGCTCAGACTCGCAGACGTCCGGCTCGGTATACCCATCGACGCCGTCAACGCCGGGCACACCGGCCACGCCGGCCCTCACGGTCGACTCGTCGTCTGGGACCAGTGCCATGGCATCAGCCGTCGGGGGATGGCGGCCTTCCGGCCACGCCGACACGTTCGTCCGGCTCGTCCATGCTGACAACTTGCTGCCCAAGGAGGAACGACAGCTGCAGCAGGTCTTGGACAAGGCAGCGCGCAAGTTCCATCTCTGGTGGGTTTTTGGGGGGGTGTTTTATTTGTTTCTTTTCTTTTCTTTTTTCTTCTTTTGCTCTTCCTTGGCTAACATCACAGCCCTCATCAGTTGACCCCCCCCGTGGCTGCCCATACGCTCGGCCTCCCAGACGGCTTCCTGCGCGCGTCGGTCGAGCAGAACGAGATGCTGCTGGCCGGAAGCGACGGCGGCTTACGGCTGCGCTCGGCCGACCACCTGTACACGTTCAAGGCCGCCCTGTGCAGCTATGCCCAGACGGGCGACCGGTTCCGGCTCGAGGACGCCGTCGACGAGCTGCGGCGCTATGTCCTGGCACGCGGTGGCCGACGACTGGCCAAGCGTGCACTGCTGCGCAACTACCCAACGTTGCGCTTTGCCGAGTCGGACCTGGCTGACGTCCGACACATGTACAGTCGCGCGTACGGAGGTGTCGAACGCGACTGTGGCATCGAGGCCGACGGGCTGAGTTCCTGTCCACTGGACGACGGCAGATCGGCGACCATGTTTCTGAGCGGATGGCTGGATGGGAGTGCAAAGGAAGAGGGCAAAGTAAAAGGAGAGGATGAAATGGGTGAACATGACGGAATTGACGAAATCGACGAGGAACAGACAACACCAACAGCCGCCACGGCAGAGAGCGCGGTCTCGACCTGCTCGCCCACAGCCTGCTCGCCGTCGACGCTGTCGTCGCTGTCGTCGCTGTTCTCGCTGTCGCTAGCATCGCCATCCATCGTTCTCGGCTTGGCAGCACAGCAGCGACGGCGACAGCGCAAGCTACAGGTGCCGTTGGAGGAGGGGGTGCCCACAGAGCCGACTTCCTGGCTAGAGATGGACGACGACGACGAGCATGTCGACCGAAGAGAAGACAAGCTGCTGGAAAGCGGCGATATCGAATCTCGACTCGTCATTGTGGCCCCCCTGCCTCCACAAACAGCCGCCGTGGCGCTCACACCGGGCCCCAAGTCGCCCCTGCTGCCGGTCCTTCGACTGCAGACGACCTTTGACAACAAGGGACAGGCCGGTTATGGAACTATCAGGTGCAAGGCTCTCGAACCTGCTTCTGCTTCTGTTTCTGTTTCGGCCAAGGCCGCGGCTGTCGTCTGCGACAAGACGAGAGACGGCGAAGAGGAGGACGAGGACGAACAGCTGACGGCACGTCCGGACAGCCACAGCAGCAGCAACGTCTGGTGGGCGGTCGCAAGCATCGGCGAAATGCTGCAGGAGGAATGGAACAGCAGACGAAGCGGCGGCAGTGGTGGCAGCTTTGCCACAGCCGAACTGGTTCCGCCAACGCCCAACCGCTACGACGACATCTCGCCCATCACGCGCAGCGAATGGGGCTTCCTGATGGGCGGCCAGCAGGGGCGGCAGGTCGCAGTGACGACGACATTGTAGGCGATGGGATGGAGAATGGAGCTCGGAGTACATATTAGCCTCGTGGACAATTTGGTATAAGATACACAGTCACGTGCCCTTGGATATTTTGTGGATTATATAATGATTACATAAGCGTAAAACCCACCCAAAGCTGCCATTCGTCTCCATCAGATCTGCGACTGTAACCAACGCGTCGAACTACAATCATGGGACTGGTAGACTACGATTCGGACTCTGGGTCCTCAGAGAGCGAGCAGCCGGCTGCCACACCAAACGCGGCTGTGTCTGTGACGACCGCGACAGCGGCTGCTGGTGGCAAGAAGCAGCCGTTCCAGAAGCTCGTCGACCGGGCGAATCCAGGAAAGATTGTCGTCAGCCTGCCGTCGGCGGCAGCCGGGGAGGATGCAGAAGCAGAAGACGACGGACGGCCGGCCAAGCGGGCACGGGTGGGTGCCGCAGGAAGCAGTCGGTTCAGCAGTTTTGGGTCATTTCTGCCAGCACCGAAGAAGACAGCAGCGACGACGAAGCCATCGACAGGAGGAGGAGTAGAACTACCAGGGACACCGCGACAGAGCGTGAATCTCAAGACGAGCGCCGAGGCGGCCTTTAGTCGACAGCGGTCGCAGACGACAGCAGACGGTTCGGACGGAACGTCCATGTCTACGAGAATGACCCTCCCACCACCGAAAGCGCCGTCGATTCCGGAGGGCCAGAAGGCGGCCGAGGACGTGAAATTGGTGGGCAATCCGCTGATGTTCATGCCGCTGTCGGTGTCGCGCAAGCCGGGCGGCAAGAAGAAGACGGGCGGCAAGGGGGCTGCCACGGACAAAAAAGCCGGAGCAGCAGCAAGACCAGAAGAGGTGCCGGCGCCGGCGAGGAAAAGGGTCTCGCTGTTCTCGCTGGGAGTCGATGTGGAAGAGGAGGCCGCGGCCGATAGGGTCGTGGAAGACGACGTCAGCCTGGCGCCCCACGCAGACGGCACGTACCAGCCGCTCTTTGCGACGTATGAACCGGAAGCGGTGCAACAGGAGCAGCATCCACAGCATCAACAGCAAGAACAAGAACGACAAGCGGGTGGCTCGCTCGACACTCTCGCGAACGATCTCCGACTGACCGCACGCGAGCGGCGCGAGCTCTTTGGACGGGCCGGAGCCGGCGCGGCGGTGGCTTCGGCGACGTTCAACATGGACCAGGAGTACCGGCACAACGAGAAGGTCCGGCTGGCCGGCGAGGCAGACCAGCGGCAACAGGCCCACAACCCGGTGCGCGCGGTGCAGCCGGGCAAGCACAGTCTGCGGCAGCTCGTGACAGCAGTGCAGACGCAACAGGACGCGCTGGAGGAGACGTTTGCCAAGAACCGGGCAGCGCAGAGAGAGTCTGGCAGCCGGTACGGATGGCGATAGAGGGTGTAATGGAAGAGTTGGGGTGCGGATGGGCAGGGGTGAGGACAAGAGGAAGGCGTCATGTCTATGGCTGTACGGAGTACGGAGTGCAATTATGTCAGACTCTTTCAGCGCGCAAGCAGTTGCAGACACATAATGATACAAAGTGAAGCCCTTGTCTGAAGAGTTGTCTTCCAGCTGATACAGTGTGTGCACAGTGCGATCTACCCCACATGGCTTATCGGACACGAGCTGACGGTGGAGCGGCCAAACACGTCTGGGCTCTCTTTCCAAGCTGCAGTTGACTCCATGCTTCATCCATCGAGCTGAGGAAGCTTCACGCGGCCCTTCCTAGGGCCCCACACAAGCAGCAGCAGCAGCAGCACCGACGCATTCGACGACTACCTTTCTCCCGTCTCACGAGCCTGGGCTCGTCTGTGATTCGACCATGTCGGTGCTCCAGATTGAAGAGTACGTTTGCCATGTTGCGGGATTGTGGATTCGGACGGACGTATATGCTAACGAAGCGTCGGTGTCGGTGCAGTCTCGTGTCGTACCAGCTGCGGGCGTCATACCTGAGCGAGTTTGCGGACGGTGTGGGTGAGCGGCTGATCACGCTCGACGAGAGCATTGTGCACTCTGCGCCCTTTAAGGCGGCAGGCTGGCGGCCCAACCCGGGGCTGATCAAGCGGACACACTCGCCGCCGATCCCGACGGTGGTAGCCTCTGAATACTTCCGGGCGCCACGGACGCTGGGGCTGACGCTGGAAGACGAGCCGGACAACAGCAGCGGACTGCTCGGCGGCGGGCCAGGAGGGGGGGGATTTGGGGGAGGAATAGGGGGCATTGGCAGCAGCAGCGGCGTGGGCGGACAGATTGGAGGGAGCAGCAGCCTGGTGCTTGGCGGTGGTACGAGCAGTGGCGGTGCAGGCAGCTCGTCGATGACGGCGGCGACGAAGCGACGACGACGACGCGAGCAGATGGAGGAGGAAGAAGACAGCAGCGACCTGAGCGACGAGAGCGACGACGACGGGTCAGCGGAGCAGCGGGCAGCCCAGCAGATCAAATTTGCCAAGATGCCAACACGATTCCGGTCCGGATCGTCGCCGCTGCAGTCGTCCAACCTGCGACAGCCGCCGATGGGACCGCCAGACTCACCGACATCCTCGACGGCGACGGGCGTGTCGGTGTCTGCATCGGTGTCGGTGTCCGGCTTTGGAGCAGGGGCTGGGCTGGGGACAGGGCCGGGGGCCGGAGTTCGACGGGGATCACAGTCTGCCCTGGAGGCAGTCAAAGAGCGAGCACGACGAGACACGGTGACGAGCAGCGAGATGTCGTCGGAGAACGAGTTTGACGCGTCCGGCTTCCAGCGGCTGCGGGAGCAGAGGGACGCGGGAGGGGGCAGCAGCAGCAGCGGGCGGACGAGCCGGACGACGACGACAACGACGACAGCACAGGGCCGATCTAGAGGGACTGGCGGTGGCAGCAGCAGCAGCAGCAGCAATCGAACGGCGGTAGCAACAGCAGCAGCAGCGGCGGCAATGCTCAAGCGACAGGACAGTGATCTGCTGGAAGAGGAGCAGGAAGACGAGGACGAGGAAGACGAAGAGGGCAGCGAGGACGAGTCCGAGGGCGAAGACGGACTGGACGGACTGGACGGGTTGGACGGTGACGACGGATCAGACATGTCGTCGACGTTTGCAGGCAGCATCGACTTGTCATCGATGCTGCACGCGGGAACGACGAACCCACTGAACGTGCCACCGCTTCGAGAGCCGATCATCGGAACGCCACCACGGCAGTTTACACGCACAGCGACGGTGCGGCGATCACAGCGGCCGGCAGCACTGCTGCCGATGGTCGACCTGCCGCCGCCACGACCGCTGAGCACGCTGCGGCCGCTGAGCATGGCGCCACCACGGAGTCTGCTGTCGGCGGCGCTGCAGGCGAAGAAGGCGGGAGCAGCAATGCCGTTTGACCGATTTGCCACGCTGTCCGGCAAGGGTGATCCAAACCCGATCATGGTGCGAATCTACGCACCCTTTTCAGGGCAGAGCACGCGGCCGTTTGAGGTGCCGATCCGGCGGATGGTGCAAGAAGCAGGAGGGGGTGCAGAGAGAACGGTCACGGTGGCGGACCTGATCGGACTCAGCCTGTGGCGATACACGGAGGAAAAGCGGGAGCCAGCGCTGGCGGCGAGCCGGCTGCACGTCAACTGGTGGACGCTGCGCATGGTGGAAGAGGGCGGCGAAGTGGACGACGACTTTCCGCCGCTGGAACGGACGCGACCTCTGGCATCGTTCACGACGGCCAACAACAGCAGCAGCGGTGGTGGTGGTGGTGGAGGCGGAGGTGGTGGAGGTGGCGGACGATTCCGGGCGAATTCCAAAGTGTACGACGACTTTGCACTAGTGGAAGCGAGCGCGAGCGAGTTTGCAGAGAACCAACGGACGACGCCGCAGTTTTCGGAAGAAAAGGTGGGCGAACAGGAACGACAGGACGACGGGACAGCGAGAAAGGCGACGGACAACGAGGTCGACAACGACGGCGACCGGACGCCACGCAACGCGACACCGCAGCCGGGAGCTGGTGGCGGTCTGATGGGCGGACGGTTTCCGTTCCAGCCGCTGGACCAACCGCGGGCCAACCCGATCATCACGACGACGTTCCGTTTCAACGGGCCACACGCAGACGACCCAGCCGTGCCGGCGGCGGCGCCCAACACGGCGCGTGGTCGCAAGAAGCTGCTGCGCGTGCACGTGCACACGGCCAACGCGCCGCCAGGCCAGATGGTCACGGTCGAGGTGGCCACCGACACCTATCTCGAGCAGGTGCTGGATATGGTTTGCAAGCGGCGGCAGCTGGACAAGGCGAGTCACGTGCTCAAGCTACCGGACAGTGGGGCCGTTGTGTTGATGGACCGGACGGTGGCCTCGATTGGGGCGCTGGCCGACCTGGATCTGTACCGCAAGCGGTTTGCCGACGGGAGCGCGACAGGGTCAGTTGGCAGTGCCGCTGCAGGACTGGGAGGAACTGGCATTGGCATCGGTGCGGGTGGCCTCACGGGCGTGGCTGCCGGAGCCGCAGCAGCAGCAGCAGCGGCGGCCACGGCAGCAGCGGCTGCGGCCGGCGCATCGCCCAAGCTGATTTTGCATGCGGGCTATGGCTACGGCGGCAGCAGCACGAGCCACCGTCATCGCGGCGTGATCCATCCGCTCGCGCGCGAACGCATCGAGGCCAGCGATGCCAGCTACAAAAAGTACACCGTCTGGCGGAGACAAGGCCTCAAGCTGATGGGCTCGAGCGAGCGGGTCGTCACGATTGACGGCGAGTACGTCCACATTGGCGGCGCGTCCACCGGCAAGGTCACGACGGTGCACTTTAGCAACGTTGTCGGCTGCAAGGTCTCGCATCGCCATCCGACCCACTTTAAGCTGATCGTCTACAAGGCCACCGAGAGCAAGCGGTACGACTTTCTGGCCAAAACGGCCGACGAGGCCGCCGAGATCGTGTCGGAGCTGAAAAAGGCCATGTCGCCGTATAGGGATATATAGGAATGGGAATGCTTCATTACTTCGTACTGGAATGGATAAAGTGGCCCATGTGATTAGTCATTTATGATTACGTAAAGTTCTTAGACGCTTACTCATTACTGCTTACGTACACGTTCCCGCGCCTCTGTCCAGAGCTTGTCGACAACCTGGAAGACGGCCGTGACGTCGCGCAGGACGGACGGATCGACGCTGCCACCGAGCCTCTGCTGTATCTTGTCGGGGTGCCAGCGCACGCGTTCGTCGCGGAGTCGCCGGAGGACGGCCTGGCCGTCGTCGTCGTCGTGGAGGGAGAAGAAGGAGTGGGCCTCTTCAGCCAGTTTGTCGCCAGTGGGTCGAGTGTGTGTTTCGGCGTTCACCTCCACCGGCCATGGAATCGTCGTGGCCGCGGGGCTTGCTTCCCAGGCCGTCCAGGCCTCGTCATAGCGACGCTGGCGGTCCTGTGCCGCCCGTCGTTGCCGTCGTTTGTCGCCGCGTCGCAGGCTGCGTTCGACATCGGCCCAGCGGCGGCGGTCAGCGTCGGCGGCAGCACTCTGGGCGGCGTCGGCCTGACGGCGCTGGCGGTCTCGTTGGCGTTCTCGCTCCCGTTCGCGGGCCTCGTCAGCCGCCTGTTTCTTCAGGGCCTCGCGCCGGCCCTCATGCGAGCGCTCCCACATGCGCCGGCGCACATAGTCGACATACGCGTCGTCGGTCATGGCAGCCAGACCGTCCGTGTTGGGGTCTGTCTGTCCTCTCGCCTCCCGCGCGTACTCGTGCACCGGCTGGCCATAGACGGCCTCCCAGTAGGCCGCGCCCTCGTCGTCGGCCATGGCGTCAAAGAGCGACTGGCGAAAGGCCGCGTCCGGGTCCAGCGGCGGGTCCGCGTACGGATCCTCCTCCTCAATGGCCGTGCTCTTGTGTCCCTCGGCTCCATATCGGCGCCGCTCTGATCGCGGCTTCTCGTCGTTGCCGTGTCGTCGCTTCCGCCGCTTCGTCCGGTGGTGCTCGTGTTCGTGTCGATGTTCATGGCGATGTTCACGTCGACTGCTGCGGCTGTCTGTGTCGTTGGTCCGGTGGCCTTTCTGCTCGCCATCTCCGTCTGCATCGTCCCCTGCCCGGCTGCCGTCCGCTTCGTCCGTCTCTCGCCGACTTCGCCGCTTTCGTCGGCCTGCATCGTCATCTTGGCCTTGGCTCTGGCACGATGGCCTGCCGCCCGGTCGCCGACGTTCGCCCGGCTCGACAAACGGGTTGATCGATGCCAGGATGTGCGCCCGCATGGGCTCTCGCCGTGTGTCCATTCCGGGGGAGAAGGTTGGCATGGAGAGAACAGAGACTTGGAGTTGTACTTCGTACATGGAGAAGTCTAACCACAGTCATTACTGCACTAGTCCGAATTAGATCACCGCCTATTTCTGCCGTTGAATATGCTATGCACGCCCTGCTATCTTACAATTACACTAATGACGTAGGCACTGATTTCTGGATATAACACGTAGATACGCCCGACCGTCATTCTAATGTCAAGTTCTTGGCCGGATCGAATGCATGGTCCTTCTTTCTTTTTGATTGGTCGCTCTCTTGGATGGCCCCGCTGCCTGGAATAACATACCCTCTCTGGTTGGCCACCAGTCGGACGCGGTCCTGGACCACATCGGTCGAGTAGTGAGTGTGGCCAAAGACCCAGACCTGCACGCCCGGCCAGTCGTGCCGGCCCAGGAGATTGGTCGCAAACGCCGGCGTCCACGGGTTGCTGGCGTGCTCCGGCCTCGATGTGCCGTCCATACTGGGGGCGTGGTGGGTGGCGATCAGGAGCTGTCGCCGGGTGCTGGCGTCACGGCTGTCTGACGCGATCTCGGCCACCTGCGCGCGCAGCCAGGACAGCTCCTCGGCGTGGACCTGGCCGTGGCGATGAGCGGACCAGCCGCCGATCTGCTGAAAGTCCTTCACCTTGGACTCGACCACGCGGCATGCCTCCTCCGGAATGGACGACCACAGCGTGCAGCCGAGGACGGTCAGCCGTGAGTCCGGGTCGTCCCAGCGCGCCCGGTGCAGAAGAACCAAACGGCCGGCCAGGCTGCGCTCCCGGGACAGACGGATCGCTTCGGCCAGTCCGGCCTCGTAGTCCAGGCCGTACAGCTCGTGGTTCCCGAGCACCAGAAAGACCTTTTCGTACCGCGCCGTCTGTGCGGCGAGAAAGTGCAGGTACCCGTCATAGTCGATGAGGCGTCCAATGTCGCCGGCCAGAAGGAGCAGCGGTGCCGAGACGGGAAAGTCAAAGGTTGCATACTGCTGGCCAACCTCGAGATGCAAGTCAGAAAGGACCTGAATTTGGGGCCGCGGTCGCGGGTGGGGGAGTCTAATTCGTTTGAGAAAAGCTTCCATCATTTCAAGGGGAAGCAGACAAAGTGAATGATTCTGCAATTCCAGAGGCTGGAATCTCGCGTCACGAGTTATACATGTTTGTTCCTCCTATCAGACAGATAATTTACCCGCTCGCGTTGACGAACTTAGAGGTTCGACTGGGGACGGTGATTGGCCATTAATTGCCGTGTTAAAGGGTACCAGACGGAAGAAATTTGCCTGTAAAGCCTCCATATGCATGATAGTGGGTACTCCGCAAGAGGTGGGGCTTATAGAACATGTTAAGTAAGGCCTTCCTAGTCTGCATCGCAATGCCACAATAAAATACTGCTCCTGCCGTCGCCATGAATATCACACCAACAAAAGCTGCGGTTTTAATTCTGAGACATCATGGAATTCCTCTCTGCATCTCGGGAGAACTGGCCTTGAACTACTACAATGTTCCTCGGGTTTGTCATGTAGGTCCCCTGCGCCGCAAGTCTGCCTCGCTCAATGCTGATAGTGCTTAGAATCTAGAGATCTGTGTCCCAAAGGCAAGCCTGTTGGTTGCAGCAGGCTTGCTTTGCACAACGGGACTGTTCGAGGCTAGCGATGTAGACGAGTATAACATATTCACTGAGTACCAGCGCGGATTCCCGCGTCTGACTACGACGAACTGGGTATTGCCCTCGCAGGTCGTCATGCTCTTTCCAGCTGCTTTTTTTGGCCTAGAGCCTATTGAGGACATTGTCATCTCAGATCGCACACGGGCAGAAATGAACATCAGCAAGGAGTTGTCGGACCTGGAGCGAGAAGACATTGCCAGTTTGCCCCTACCTCGTCTGGCGCCGCTACTCCAGGGATGGGCGCAACGGTTCCTGGACACGAAAGATGATATCGCCATGATTGCCGTGGAGCAGCTCGTGGATGGTATGAATCTAGATGAGGCCTGGGCGGTGCGGAATCTTGGCCGGGCTGGGCCAGCGGTTATGGCTCTGATCACAGCGCAGATTTACAGCAAGAAGTCGAGGATCGACTACTTTTCAGACAACAAGATCACCTGTTTTATTGGGGGGGAGGAAGAAGCACGAATGGTTCGGCTGATTCCTGGTTTCGAATAACCTTGGTTTGCTAGCGTCGGCGTTTGTCGCAGTACTGTATTGTAGATTGATTTTCTGCCTCTGTTTTTGGTTGGCTGCGGCCTCTGAATACGACCTTTACACGTTCAAGAGCCAGCAGAAGGAACCTAACAAGAACATGTGATGTCCTACTCCTTGTGCCTGTCGCTTTCCACGCCACCCCAAGCGCCCAGTATCTGATTCGTCACGGTATTTCCTGTCCCTGCTGTTCTAATGCGCGTGGCTCGAATGTGGACTTGTATGGAATCAAACCTCACAGGCTCGATTCAACCGGTCTTTTCCCACATTACCCCCTCCTCCAACACCAGACAGCGTGCGCGACACTCTCTCCCCTTTCCCAAGACTCTTCTTATCAACGGTCGGCATGATTCAAGAACGGCTCAACGACGCCGCTATTGCGCTTCACCGCGTACTTGGCGAGGCTCATATCACCTTTGGGATATTTGGTGGCTACGCTATCGGTGTCATGGTGGGTGTCCGGGAGACCAAGGACATTGATTGCCTGGCTTCTGTGTCCAAAGACCAGATAATGCAGCTCCTGAACAATAAGGACGGATTTCGAGCAATTCCCCAAACCCGGCAGGACTATGTGGCCTTTTTCTGGTCCGACGATGCCAACAGAAAAAGCGCTGTTCTTGTCGAAATATTCTGCGAAGAGTTTCCTAGTAAGAAGTTCCATTTTCTTATCACATGCACGTTCCACACCCGTTGACCGACCTCACATAGACTGTCAGTTCTCCATGAAAGACGTCCCGAGACAGACCATTGCAATCCAAGGTCAATCACTTGGCCAGGGATCTTCTTCCTTCTTCGACCCTTTTTACTTGTTCAAGGGAAAATTGCGCGCAGCAGCAACCAGGGCGAAATTTCACGACGCAGCAGACTCGAGAATGCTTGTTAGCAGGTTCGAGTCCGTTATAAAGCCACGCAATCGCGAGCTCAACTTGGAGTATGTTGGGCTTGCTGTCAAACGGTACGTGGAGCTTGAGCTGCTCTTCGAAAGGCTTGGGGTCAACTTGTCCAAGGCAAAGCGAGTGACAGAACATCTCAACCTCGACAGTCTTCCCCCTCCTACTATTGGGGATGTCCAGCGTGGAATCCTGGGATAAAAACGGTGCTGCCACCTTTGTAAGCAAGTACTTAGTTAAGCAGTTAAACTAGTATTTCACGTTCAAACTCCTGCTTACATAAGTTTCAGTCACCGTTCCTGATTCATAACTATGCTGTCCGACTCATGACTCGTTACCTCCCAATGCGGAAATAAGCCCCTCTCTGTTCCACTAACCACTTCAACAGATCGTACCCTCAAACAGATTGTCCCTCGATCAAACCCTCATCAAACCCCTTCAAGACCCTCAACACCCTCTCAGATCGTCAACCAGACCCCCCCTCAATCAAATAAATCGTCATCCTCCTCCATCTCGCCCACCACCTCTTCGGCCGCCTCGTCGTCCATCATCATCGAGTCCGTGTCCGACTCCAGCTCGCTGTCCCGGTGGTTGCTCACCACCACAATCTTGTTGTCCGACAGCTCCACGTGCGCCGTCTCGCCGTCACGAATGCTGCCGCGCAGAATCAGAATCGCCAGCTTGTTGAGCACCTCCTTCTCGATCAGCCGGGCCAGCGGCCGTGCACCGTACGCCGGCGAGTAGCCCGCATTGCCCAGGTAGTCCTTGGCCGGGTTCGACACCACAATCTCGACGTGTCGGTCATTGTCGTGCAGCCGTTTCTGGATCTCGGCCACGCGCAGATCGACAATCGTGCGGATTTCCCGCCGTGTCAGCCGGTTGAAGATCACCGTCGACGAGATCCGGTTGAGGAACTCGGGCAGGAAATAGTTGCGCAGCGCCGTCATCACGAGCTCACGCGTTGTCGGGTCAATCTTGCCATCCTTGCCGGCTGGCCGTGCCAGAAACTCGGCGCCCAGGTTCGACGTCATCACCACAATGCAGTTCTTCGCGTCCACCATGCGGCCCTGACCGTCTGTGATCCGGCCGTCGTCCATCAGCTGCAGCAGCACCGTCAGCACCTCCTTGGCCGCCTTCTCGACCTCGTCGAACAGCAGGATCGAAAAAGGCCGCCGCCGTAGCGCCTCCGTCAGCTGGCCGCCCGCATCGTGGCCCACGTAGCCTGGTGGTGCTCCGATCATGCGGCTCAGCGAGTGCCGCTCCTGGTACTCGCTCATGTCGAACCGGATCATCGCCTTGGCATCGTCAAACAGAAACTCGGCCAGCGCCTTGGTCAGCAGCGTCTTGCCCGTGCCCGACGGCCCGCAAAAGAGGAAGCTCGGTGGCTGGTTTGGGTTCGACAGTCCCGATCGTTGCAGCCGGATCGCGTTCGAGACCGACTGCACAGCTTCGCGCTGGCCCACCACAATCTTGCCCAGCGCCCGCTCCATGTGCAGTAGCTTCTCCTTCTCCGACGTCTTAAGCCGTGTCACCGGGATGCCCGTCCACCGGGCCACGATCTCGTTGATCTGGTCGGGGCCGACCACGTCTGTGATCATCGCACCGCCCGCGTCCGCTGATGTGTTGCTGAGCGCCGCGTCTGCCGCTGCCTTTTCGTGCTCCAGGTTCTTGATGATCGTCTCCTGCTCCGGGATCGCGTAGAACTTGAGGTCGGCCGCCCGTCCGGTGTCGCCCATCCGCGACGCATCCTCCATCTTGACCTTGAGCTGCTCCAGCTTCACCTTGGCCTCCTGGATGTCTTTACCGCGCTTCCGCTCGCTGTCGTACTTTTCGCGCAGCGGCCGCAGCTCTTCCTCCACGTTGCTCGCGTCCTGCTTCGCCAGCACCAGCCGCGACTTGGACGCCTCGTCCTTTTCGCGCGACAGGGCGTGGATCTCAATCTTGAGCTGCTGCAGCCGCCGCTCGAGCGAGTCGATGATCTCGGGCTGCGACTCTCGTGCCACCCGCACCGCTGCTGCCGCCTCGTCCACCAGGTCGACTGCCGAGTCGGGCAGTCGCCGCGACGTGAGATAGCGTGCTGCCAGGTTCGCCGCCGACACCAGCGCGCTGTCCGTGATGTTGACGCCGTGGTGTACCTCGTACTTTTCCTTGAGGCCGCGCAGAATCGACACCGTCTCCGGGATGGTCGGCTCCTTGACAATCACCTGCTGGAACCGCCGCTCGAACGCGGCGTCCTTCTCAATGTACTTGTGGTATTCGGCCAGTGTCGTCGCGCCGATGCAGTGCAGCTGACCGCGGGCCAGCATGGGCTTCAGCAGGTTGGCCGCGTCCATACCACCCTCGCCCGATGAGCCGGCACCCATCAGCAGGTGGATCTCGTCCACGAAGAGCACAATCATCTCCTTGGACTCGGTGATCTCCTTGAGCACGCCCTTCATCCGCTCCTCAAACTCGCCACGGTACTTGCTGCCGGCCACGAGGGCGCCCACGTCCAGCGAGAGCAGCTTGCAGGCCGCCAGGTTGTCCGGCACGTCCGCGTTGACGATGCGCTGCGCCAAACCTTCCACCACCGTCGTCTTGCCCACGCCCGGCTCGCCGATCAGCACCGGGTTGTTCTTGGTGCGCCGCGACAGGATCCGGATCACCCGCCGGATCTCTTCCTCTCGTCCGATCACCGGGTCAATCTTGCCCTCGCGTGCCATTGCCGTCATGTCGATTGTGAATTTGGTCAGGTTCTCGTTCTCCGCCTCCGTGTCGGCCGTCTTGGAGTCCACCCGCCGAGTGCCGCGGATCGCCTGCACGGCGTCCTGCACCAGCTTCGCCTTGGGGATGTTGGCGTCCTTCAGGCTGACCTGCACCGACGGGTCCTCGGACAGCGCCGAGATTAAGTGGTCGACCGCCACGTACGTGTCTTTCTGGATCTTCTGCAGCTCGGCCGCCTTGCGCAGGACCGAACTGAGTGACGGCGAGAACGACACCTGGTCCGGCGGCGGGTCTTGGCTCGGCAGCCGGACCAGGCTCTTCTTGAGGGCCCGGTCAAACAGCTGTGGGTCTCCGTGTGCCCGTTCAATCACCTGCCGGAGAAAGGTGGTCGTGCCTTTGGGGCCGTTCTGCTGGTCCTTGGACTCGTCCGGCGGTGGGTCTAGCAGCGAGACGGCCAGGTGGATGGGAACGACCTGCGAGTGGCCATACTGTGTGGCCAGGCTGATGGCGTCCTCGACAGCCTTTTGTGCCCGGTCTGTGAATTCCATCTTGGAGTTCATTGTGTGGAAGGTGTCTGATAGATGGCAGTTTTTTGTTTTCTTGTTTTCTTGTGGTCTTGTGTTTGTCGAATGCAAAGAAGCTTCACCAGTTGTGAAGCTGTTTGTACAATGCTCTTCCAGAGTCTTCTTGTTTCGTTTGGGTTTCACTATGCAGAATAAGAGAGAAGAAAAGCCTGGAGCCGAAGAAGCCGGCAGGATGTCAGTTATATGCTTTTGCTGACCGGGTGGAGAGCGAACAGTCCTTTCCTGACACTAGGAGAAGAAAGAAGTGGGATGATGGCTTCGAACCCAATGGGTGCCGGAAGCTCCTTCGAGGAGTTGCTGTACACTAACAGAACCGTCGAGAAGCTGCAGGTAAGCGGTTACCGAAACCAGTTGGGCATCCAATTTTCGGTGGGGCAGAATGGGTGGCTGACTCATGCCATGCACTAGTGGGTGTGGCAACACTCGTGTGCGGTCACGTGTTGCATCTCAAATTTTCCGTGACCAGCTCGTGACAAGAGGACGAACCAGACGGAACGGCTCCAGGACATCGACACCACAACGATGAACGGCCTCCCGATGCGCTGCCTCCGCCAATTGGCCACGAGTGGCTGGCTGATGGCGACCACGGCCTCTGCGGCGTCGTCTCTGGGCGTCCGGGCGGCGTCGACGTTTAAGCGCTTCCATCGGCCCAACATGGAGCTGACCAAGTTTCCGGATGGCCATGGCGAGCAGATCTGGATCTTTGACAACATTGCAACGAACCAGGTGGTGTACTCGCATACGCCTATATTGCGGGTGAGTTTCTCTTCTCTTTTCTCTCTCTTCTCTCTTTCTTTCTTCTCCTTCTCTCTCTTTCTTTTCCCCCTCTTCTTCTCTCTCTCTTTCTTACCCCCCTCCTCTTCTCTCTTTCTTCCCCTAACATCTCAGAACAACCGGGCCCTCCGGCAGCTGCCCTTCAACGGCAAGCAGACCAAGCCGGTCAAGCTCCGCAAGGACTACTGGCGGCCGCTCGCTCTGATCCAGTTTGATGCCGGCGCTGGTGTCGTCGGCCGCTCCGTCTTCCAGAAGCTGCGCGAGTTCCGCCGCCGGCACGAGCTCTCGTGGGGATACCAAGCCGCCGATCTCTACGCCATGGACCGCAAGGCCCGCGGCGCCGTCCTCTGCGACCAGCGCGCCAACAGCATCGCCGACATGGCCGCCGTCCTCGCTGGCGCCGGCGCCGGCAACCGCATCCGTCTGTCGGCCGACAAGACCACAGCAGCCTCGCCCTCGACGACTCCGGTCACGCCGGCCAACCTCACCGATGCCACCGTGTTCTGGGCCAACGACGCCGACATCAAGATCGCAGAGTCCTGGTCCGAAAACGTCATCCATGTCGCCGGCATCCCGACGCTCAAGGCGACACCAGAAGCTGCGGAAACGGCCTGAGCTGGGAAGGAAAGAAAGAAACAAAAGAAAGGAAACAAAAGAAAGGAAAGAAAAACTAGGCATTGGACCAACCAGGGACGACTGCTACATAATGGCGAGCATGTACAACATTGTATCGTACAAACGTCTTTACGAATTTATTGGATTTCGCCACAGCTTCTCTTGCTGACCAGATACATGCCAATACACGTGTTCGGGGCTAAAACTTGAGCGAGAAGGACTTGAGGTACTCATAGTCTGCCGTGTTGGCAGTGACGCACTTGCGGATGAGCTTCTGGCCCTTGTCGCCGTACTTTTGTCTCCACTGTTCGTCCTCCTCCTCTTCCGTGAGCTGTTTCTGCAGAAAAGGCGGTCAGCTATGGCAACGAGGACCAGGGATAACCAGGCCACCGTGAAGCATACCCGATGGCTGGTCCGGGCCTTGAGCCCGGTGCTGGCGAGGGCGTCGTCGTGGAAGCCAGCCCACT
Organism: Grosmannia huntii; assembly: GCA_019925595.1. Lineage (NCBI taxonomy): Eukaryota > Fungi > Ascomycota > Sordariomycetes > Ophiostomatales > Ophiostomataceae > Grosmannia > Grosmannia huntii. The sequence continues at coordinate 141,107 of JADHKJ010000012.1, forward strand.
TTTCGAACGCGGTCGCGGCGATCTGCTGGTTCCTGTCGTCGTCCCAGCGCATCATGTCGGGGGTGAAGTCGAGGCCGACGTGGCGGCAAAAGGCGCCGATGGCCTCGGTGGGCCGGTCGAGCATGTCGTCGGCGTCGATGACGACGAGGGGGACGTCGGGGCCGCCGACGACGTGTTGGGCGCGCAGGTAGTCGAACAGGCGGCGCAGCTCGGCGTAGCCGGCCTCACAGGTGAGAAAGTCGTGGAACGCAGTCGTCTCGACCAGCGGCGGGACGGTGCAGCGGTAGTACGACGGGATGGAGTGACGGGGGTGGCGGATGAGAAAGGCAAAGTGGAACTGGCGGAGGATCGCGAGCGGAAGGACCGAGGGATTCTGGTCGTGGGGGCTGCTGTTGCTGGCAGCCAGTGACGGTGCCACCGAGGCCGGCTGGCCGTGGGGCGGCATCACATAGTAGGCCATGTCCTTGATGAAGACGCGCTTGTGGCCGTTGCTGCTGTCGGCAAAGCGGTCGAGGACATCCTTGTAGGTGACGTCGGCAAAGCCGCTGCGGATGCGCGACTCGTCCTCGGCGGCGAAGCGGTGGCCCAGGCGCTCGGGGCCGTAGTAGAAGGCGTCGCCAAAGGGCTCGTGGGCACAGGCGATGTCGTCGGAGCGGGTCAGGAATACCTGGAGTTGGGTCAGCTACAGCAGCTTCTCGGCCAACTGGAAGCTTCACTTACCCGTTCGAACGCCGTGGAGCAGGACCGCGGATGGGTGGCCACGAAGATGGGACGGCCAGACATGATGGAGGGGGGTGAGTTGAGGCGAAGGGGTGAAAAAGGGGGTAAAGGTGAAGTGAAGAGGTAACGAAGCTTGCAGACAGCAGAATTAATACAGCACAGCTTCACAAGGACAGATCACAGACTCGTTCACAACCAATTGGGCAGGCACGTTTACCTGTCTGTCCTTTGGTCTTTGCTTCCCCACGCCAGGAATAGACCATGAATACGACATGGCCTGTTTCGGCAGGTACACCTGGGCAGACGCGACGAGACGGTGTACAAGACCTGTGCTGAGGTCATGTACCTCTTGCTTACTGTCTGCCAGGAAAGCTCTGCGCCAGGTTTTCCTTGGAACCCGCGCTACGTCACCGGTGGTTGTGAAGCCCTTCTTAGGCTAGTTTTTAGTCCTACTAACAAGGAGCGATCGCTGAACCAAGTGCCTACCTCACTTTTTCCCCGCTACATCACCAGATAGGCTCGTGCAATCGCCATGGCCGCCTTTTGGTTGCCGGCCAGCAGGTAGTATGTCCGCAGGTTGTAGGCGGCCTCAGTCCGGAGATCTGGCCGCGCATCGTGTTGGCCCTCCACGGCTTCCTCTTCCTCGCCCGTCTCGGCCAACACCTTGCCGTAGTACTCGGCCGCAAGGGCATGCAGTCCCAGTAGATGGTATGTGCGGGCGACGTTGTAGAACGCTTCTCGACGGGCATGTGCGGAGGGGGTGAACTGGCCTGTCTTGTCTCCTCCCGTTCGCCCTCGCACATAACGGAAGAGAAAGTTGAACCCCTGCAACAACAAATACTGACGGTTCTCGGCCTGCCGTTTGAGCGCCCAGTGCACGTACGAGAGCCCGATGCAGAGGCTGATGACCGGGTTGGCCGGGTCGACTGCCAACGCCCGCTGGTAGTAGTTGAGCGCAAAGTGGTAGCTGGCCGACGCGAACAGAATATGGCCATAGGTCACGAGCAGACAGACGTCCAGTCCGCCGGCCGCTTCAGCACCGGCTGGGTCCAGACCAGCCTCGCGGGCCTGTCGTGCCAGTGTCTCGTCGCGCTGTCGGATCTGCCGCAGAATGTACTTTTGCGCCGGACTGGCACTGAACCAGGCCGTCGTCGTTGTCGTCGTTGCACTCGTTGCACTCATCGCTGTCGACGACGACGCCCGACACAGTCGACACATGGCTGCAAACAGACGGTAGCAGTCTGTCGTGAACGGCCGGTCGCGCATAAAGTACCGCGCCACCGCCACACACGTCTGCTCGTCGCCCGCCCGCACTGCACACGAGGCCCACGTCAGGTGGATCAGAAACGCGCTGTCGTGCTGTCGGTACACTGTCGAGTCGTGTGCCGCCTGGCAGACCGCGTACGCCTCCGTCGGCCGCCCGGCGTGGGCCAGTCCCAGGGCGTATTCCAGGAACAGTGCCAGCCAGTCGTCAAACGGAATCCCGCGGAAATCCCGTCGTGCTGCCAGCACCTTGTCGCCGCTGCTGGTGTCGGGTGTTAAATCTGCTTAGTCAGCATCGTCATGTGCTTCTCCTCTGTTTACATCCACTCACTCTGCTTCAGCCTCTCGGCCAAGGCGGTCAAATCTCGACTGCCCGTGTCTGTCATCCCCGATACTCCTCCTCCTCCGGGCACTGTTGCTGCCCCCCCCTCTCCTTCGCGGTCCTGCAAAAAGTTGTTGTACCCCAGAAACTGCACGTACTTGTCCCACGTGTAAAACTCGCGAAACGACCGGAAGTCGTCGATGAGCTCCTGTGCCGCGTCCATCCACTGGGCTACCGCCGCCGCGTCGCCGCCGTCTGCCCGTGCCTTGACCTCGCGGCAGAGCTGGTAGCGGGCGCGCAGCCGTGCCGTCGTCTCCGCCTCGAACTCCGCCTGGGCTGCCGGACTGGCAAAGAACCGTCGCGCATGGCCCCGGACCACACGACGATGCGCCATCGGGTTGCCGTCTGCATCCAGACCGCCGCTGCCACCCCCGTTGGTGTCGCCGTCTTCGCCGTCGCCTGCCCGTCGTCCACCGCCACGTCGTCGCCGTCCGCTGCCTCGTTCGCCCCGTCCGTACTTTCGCCGTCGTCGCACCACCTTTCCGTCACCGTCCAGAAAGACCCGGTAGGCTGCCGTCTCCAAACTCGCCGCGTGGCCACGCCGTCGCCCTCCCGCCTTGTTCGTGTCCATGCTCGTGTTCGCGTTCGTGCTCGTGCTGATCGCCATGCTGTCCTTTCCCATGCTCAGCCCACTGCTCTTCTCTGGCCCCTGGCCGCCTCTCTGGGCCTCCAGCGACAAGGCCTCGTTCACCAGGATGAACGCCTGCTCCTTCTCGTGCACTTGTTCATACATCTTGGCTAGCTCGAACCGCGCGTCCACGTTCTCCACGTCTGCCTCGATCGCCGCCAGGAAACACTCCTCGGCTGCTGCCTGGTCGTGCAGCTCCAGGTTGCATTTTCCCTGCACCACCAGCGCTTCCGCATCTTCGTCAAACCCTTCCTCACCTCCTCCCATCCCACCTCCACCGCCACTGCCGCTCCCCTCGATCACATCCCCGTACTGATTGTACTCCACCGTCCCTGGCGCCACTACCGGCCGGTTCAGCATCCGGTATAGATCCAGATACTGCAGCGCCAGCTCCGATCGCCGTGCCGTGTGCAGCTCCACGCCCACATCCTTGAGCAGGTGTGGCATCACCCGCATCGTCTCTGTCGTCCCCGCGTCCTGTGGGTCCAGCCACGACAGGTGCTCGATCGCCTCCTCCTCGTGCCCCAGCTTCAGTCGGTAGACCGCCAGCTTCGTCCGCAGGTCCGTTGGCAGGCCCTCGCCGTATGTCGATGCCGGATAGCGCCCGCGTTGGAACCCGCTCAGGCCAACCCGTCGCGGCTCGTCGTGTCGGTCCCACTCGCAGTCGTCGTCTCGTCCTGTCTCCTGCTGCTGCCGCTCCCAGTATCCCGCCTCCTCTGCTGTCCCGCGGCCCAACATCCAGCGCGCCAGGCCTTTGAGCACCGCGATCGCCTCGTCGTACCGCGCCATCGCCGCAAATAGCTCCACGTAGATCGTTACGTCCATCCACGAGAACACCTCGCCGTCTTCACACTGCAGGTCCGGCAGCTCTACCAACTGCCATTGGTACTGCCCCGTCCCTCCTCCCCCTTCTGCACTCTCCGCTTCTGCTGCTGCTGCTGTTGTTGCCGCCCGGCTCCGTCGTTGCAGGTGTCCAATTGCCCGTCGATATGCCGCTATCGCCGCCCGGATCGTCTCTTCTCCCCGCACAGAGTCGTACGATGCTTCGGCCAGGTTGCGGATCACCTGCAACGCATATGGCCGTCGCTTCAGCACCCGCACGTATTCTGTCGCCGCGTTCGTCGCCTGTCCGAATTCTAGGCACACGTTCGCCTTTCCCAGACGCGCTGCAATGTTGTCTTTGTCAGCCCGAATCGCCCCTGAGTAGCAGAGTCGCGCAATCTGCAGGTTCTGCAGCCGTCGGTTCTTTCGTCCACCGCCTCCTCTCCCGTCCTCCCTCTCGTCGTCATCCTCTCTTCCCTCCTCTTCCTCTTCCTCCTCGTCTTCCTCCTCCTCGCCGCCCGCTTCCGCCAGGGCATAGTCCGCCGTGCTCAGCCATCCTGCCACCCGCTTCGGTTCCAGATGTGCCGCAAATACCATCGCCATGATCGCCTCGTCTCGCCGCCCCAAATCCTCGTTGATCGATGCCAGTAGTGTCCACGCCGAATGCGTCTCTGCGTTCACCCGGATGATCTCGTGCAACGCATCAAGCGCCTCTTCGTATCGGTGGTCCATGAACAGCTGGTGCGCCTGTTGCAGCCGCAGCTTGACCTCTCCTGTCGGCTCCGCCGCCTTGCGTGGTCCCCGTCGTCGTCGCACCGCTCCGCCCCCAGGCCCGCCCTTTTCCTCGTCTGACGGCCGGTAGTCTGGCCCAAGGTGCTCCGACAGAAACGCCTGCCGGCTCGCGTCCAGTCTCGCAATGTCCGCCTGCAGCTCCAGGTAGTCCGAGTCCGCGTCTGACACGTCGTCGCCCATGTCCTCGCCCTCTTCCATCGCCCCGCCTCCTACGCCCATCTCTACCTCGTCATCGCGCATCGTCGAGTCTCCTGCTTCCAGGTACGTGGAATCGTCCATCTCCATGTCGTTGTCGTCCATCGTCGCTGCTGTCTTCGGCCACCGGATAACTAGAGTCTGTCGCTTCTGCCACTCTTCACATCTTTCGATCGCCGCAGTTGTGGCGCCGTGTTGCACTGCCAAAGAAAACAAAGTTGACGTTCAAATGCAAAAAGCGGGGCCTCATAATCGCTACAGAGCTCCGCTCTAGCCTTGTCGCTTACTAATCTCATCACTGGCACTACTGTCTCGTGCAGGAATTCACTATTGACACATCTAACTTCTAGCCCAGCACGTTAAGACGCCGTCCATCGTGTTCAGTCTTCGAACTTAGGCCTGCGGTGCCTTGTGTCTTCTATAAACTGGTTTCCACCTCATCCCTTTCCCATATCCTCCAAGCATGCAAGCATCATCCTGCGACCTTTTCAGCCTAGCTCTCCCATCCTATCATCTTTTAAAATATATAAGTGCGTTTGAATCACACGGAAGCGTCAGAGATTCTGAAGAAATTCAACTGAAATTAAAATTCAAGCGTCGCAGCATGACACCTGCTTTGGTTGGCGTTGCTCTGCAAACTGCCCACGGTCTTGCATCGCCAGGAGAGCTCGCTTAGGACGAAATCTTGCCGTCCGCTTTCGCCTCTGCAGTCACTGTTAGATTTGGTCGTGAAGTTCACACACTCGGGCCTGAAACGTACCTTTCACCTGCTCAAACACCTTGAGCATCTTCCGCCTGGCCCCGAGCGCGTTCACGCCCCGCTCCTCCAGCTGTGCGTCATCCAGCTCGATCAGATCCGTCCACTTCATGTCCTTGAGGTTGTCCGTGTACTTGTGCAGACGCAGGCTGCGGAGCCAGCTCGGAATGTCCTGCAACAGCGTCGGGTCCGTCGGGTCCTCAGGCGGCTTCGAGCTTCCGCGCCGTCCACGCGGCGACCGCCCACGCACCATGTCTGAGTGGTCTGAAAGGTATCCCTCGTGGTGTCCTCCCAGCCCGAACTGCGACAGCCCCAACGCCATCCCGCCGGTCAGCAGCGGCGACCCGTCGTACGCGCTGAGGAATCCGTTGTTCTGCGGCGATGTGAACGGCATCCCGCCAAAGCTGCCCTGCATCGCAATGCCCGGTGAACTGGGCCGCGACCGATGAGCGCCAAAGCCAAGCGGCGACTGGGCCTGGAGCCCCATCAGATTGTCGCTGCGCACAACCTGGCCGTGCTCGTTGACCATAACAAGCGTGTTGCCCGGCAGGTTGAGCGTCGGTGCCCCCGGAGACAGCGGGTTCTGCGCGCCCGGCGAATCGTTCGAGCGTGCACGGCGGTACTTGCGCACGTCGTCCAGTGCGAACCGGTTGTTCACCGTCGACAGAGCTGCAAGCTTCATGGCCGTCGCGTTCGCAACCATGTCCGCCTGGATGCCACTCTGCTGCGGCGTGTTGAAGTTGGCCACCATCGGCGTGTTCACCATCGACGCCCAGTTGCCGCCTCCTGTATACGGTGACAGCATGGGCAGGTCCGACTGCTTGTCGGCCGAGATGGTCGTGCTCTGAATCTGTCCGCCCGACGCCACCGCAGGCCGGGGAGACCGCAGACTGGCTGATGGCGGTGGCTGGACGAACTGGCCCATCGGCGGCTGACCGGGCGACGGCGGCGGGATGCTGGGAGTCGCTCCCCACGGCAAAGGCGGCACCTGTCCGTTGGCAGCCCCGCCAGCTGCAGCACCAGCAGCCGCGGCATCGCCAGACGTCGTGATCGTCGGTGCGACGAGCGAGTTTCTCGGGTCCACCGTACTGTTCCGGTTGGACACAGGCGGGTTACCCGTCTGCTGAGTGAACTTTGCCTTTTCGGTCGCGATGGCAGCAGCCGCATCGGGGAACATGGCATTGATGGTCGAGGGATCCAGACCGGATTGCCGTCTCGTCGAGAGGACCGAGTTGCGCGCCATCGAGTTTCTCGTCGAGTCCACACTGAGCCTGTTCATCGCGTCACTTAGCCGGTTCGACATGGGGTCTGTGGACATGTGTTAGTCATAGAATACCGGCAGAGGAGAAAGGGGAAATAAACGAACCCCTGTCGAAGTTGGACGGCGAAAGAACTCCAGACATCGGGTGGTTCTTACCCATCTGCCGCAAGACCTGAATGAAGAACCGAATCTGCACCTGGGTCGTCTGCTGCAGTAGGGCATACAGCGCCGCGGTACGCTCGGCCTCGCTCAGGACACGAAACCACTGCTCGATGGCGCTGAGCTCGTCCTTGAAGTCCTGGTCGAGCGTGGCCGCGGCCATCTCCTCCAGCGTGGTCTCATACTGATCGATATCGGCAATCCACTCTTGAGCAAGCTTCTCCTGGGGATCAAAGTCCCCGGACTGGCCTTGGCCAGGCTGCGTCTGTCCATAAAAGTCCGACGACGGCCGGATCCGGCTGGTTGCGCTTGTTCCCGTCAGGGCAGCCACATCGGCAGAAGCCCGCAGGTGGGCGTTGCTGCCCACTGCACGTGAGGACGGCGGCCGCAGCGTCGTCTGGCTGGCCTCGGGCGTGCTCATCCGGTTGCTTGCAAGGTTCGACATGTTGTTCATATTCGACAGTGCCAAGTGGAGCGGCGGTAAGGGTAGCTTGGCTGCTCCAACAAGAAAGATGGGATGCCAAGAGTATAGGGGCAGACAAAGGATGGCAAGGGCGAGGAGAGGAGTAGAGATGAACGGACGCTGGCAGCGTAGAAGAGAGGAAGAAAAGAATAAAACAAAACACGGTATGCAACTCGTAAAAAGAGGAGCCGGGAAAAAGAGCTTTGGCCTTTTGGAAACCGACTAAGATAAAGGCCGATTTGCTCAGATGAAACAGGACCCGACGGCTGTTCGCACAAAGAGGCGTTGGGGTGATCAGTGAGTGGCCTGCGAGAAGCACTGCGTGTTTCGAGAATGTCCAAGGACCCCTGATCAATGCTCAAAACGTTACCGGGTGCGCGGACGCAGTCGCACGATCTGCGGACGGGTGAGTTGGGGATGAAAGAAACGAAGGTGATGAAGCTCGGATTCCGATCAAGGCCGGAGTGATGGAGTCAAGAAAGAGTGTTCGATAGTCAATCCAGCCGGCGTTGCGGGAAACGAGGAAGGAATGGGGATGAATGTGTATATGGCAGCAGGCTGCTTCTTTTTTTTTGTTTGAGGGGTTTTTCAGTATTATGTCGATGGCTTGTTTTACTGTGCTCTTCGGTCTTCAGTCTCGTTTTCGAAAGCGTTCTTGCAGCTCAGCTGCCCTGCGCACGAGAAGATGGTTTGGAGGTGTAGAAAGATGCTAGACAGGAAGGAGAAAAAGGAAGGCAGAAGGGCCAGAGTTAGCGAGTACGACTCCTCGCTAGGATTGTGGACACCAGATGGCGGCTGAAGCCAACCAAAGCCCAGGCACAGAGGGCCACCAGGGTGGGAAGGAGAAGCGGAGACCGTCCGGAAAGGAGGTAAGGATAAATATAAGGGCTGGTCGGACTAGGGTGGAATTGTCGTGGGTGCAGCCGGCGCCGGCCAGTTCGCAGGGCAAAACGAAAGAGCAACGGGTGATGCACGTTACGAAGCAGACGACTTACAGGACGATGAGCCAGCAGCCCAGACCAGGCTGATTCGTATCTCGGGAGCTTCAGTGAAACGCAGGGGATGTGCGAGACGGCGGGGTGGGGACGAATGCAAGCTGGTGGAAATGAAGATGCCAAAACGGATAGTTGAATCTCGAAAGGCCCCGTCCAGGAGGAGGAATGCGGCAGGAAAAGAATCGAGATCGGTCGGCACAAAGGGCACGAGAGGATAAAGAGGGGGCGAGGGCGGGGAAGCCGATATCCAACAGGACTCGCCGCGTGAGCAAAGAGCAAGAGAAGGGCAGCTGGAGGAGAAAAAAACGGAAGATGGATGCAAATGGTGGAGAGAAGGGGCAGTCGGAGAAAAAAAAATAAACAATCCAAACGGTGGGCTCAACGCCGGCAGACCGCCTATTAGAGCACCTAGCGCACAGGAGAGGGCCCTGAAATGCTAGGGGGCGCTCACACCAGATCAGCCCGATCGTGGGCAGGAGTCAGACACCCGGAGTAAAACCCGCTACAAAGCACGGTGAGTAACGTCATGTCATGTCTTTATTGGAATCTTGGAAACAAGCGTGAGCAGGGGTCACGGAAGGGGGTTTAATTTGTTCGTTCGGTGCCATCTGGAGGCTTTTCTCACTGTGTATTACTATGCCCGAGTACTTTGGAAATGTAGTGCGGGAGCTACAACGAAAACCGAAATATCATCTCTACAACTCCGGCTCTGCAGCTGTGTCGACTGCCGGTCAAACCAACTGGTTTGGATTACGTAGCTATTGGACGTCGTGGAGCAGACCTGCACCGTCTTGGCGATGTATTCGAGAGCAAGATCAAAAAGCTCAGCACAAACCGGCTTGGTCAAAGGCAATGTTTGTCCCCCGTCATTCATGCACCCGTTTGCAGTTGGGAAATATAGCAAGGGTGTTTGGTAATAGTCGGGAAGAGTTTCCTCTTAATCTTGGCACGAAGAAAAATCCTTCAGCATTGAGCAAGGGAAATGAAGCTCGCTGCTGTACACACTAATGCCGTATGTTCTCTTCTCACATGAATGAGCTTTCTCCTCGAACAGAATTGGTATACTGCGAGAAAGAATGCGTCGGTGAGGTAATTGAGGGACAAGGGAAAGGGAAAGGGCTTGGGATTGCAACAGCCAGCCAATCCTCTCGCATCGACACTCGCTTCGAGGACAGAGCGAGGTCGCTGAGAGCCTGCTGGTCGTCACTCATGGTCACGGTCTCGTCAACGCCACTGCAAGGCGAGGAACGGGCTGCCACAAAGGAGAGGGCGGCCTTGTGTTGATAATTTGTTTGGATTCTCCCCCTGGGTTCTCATCGGTACCGTTCCCGCGCAAAAGAACTCCCAAAAAAGCAACGAGCTTTGAAATATTTTCCTTATTTTTTGTTATTCACTCCGATATCCGTGCACAGTCGTCCATCTCGTTTATGCCGACTCCCGCTTACCCTCCTTAAACTCCTTCTGTGAAAATGGTTAGCAAGACGGTCGTCTTTCCCGACTCGATGCCGCGGTCGCGGAACAATGTCGAATGGGAGGGTATGCTCGTACCAGAGCGCGGGCAGTGCCGTGCAGAGCATGTCTGTGGTTTCTTCGGAACTTCGGGTCGGTACCGTTCAGCGAAGGGTAGCGCGACGTCTTCGGCTTCTTGATGCTGCGAGGTGAAATCACTGGTCAGTCTTCCGTTCTCGTCCCCTTTGCTCTCCTCGTTTCTCTGCATCAGATGTATGTCGTTCTTCCGCCTCGCATCGAGAATCGGCTCCAACGTACCCGTTCCGGTGCGCCTTGCGCGACTGGTTGTGTTGCGACGAGTTCTTGGATTCTATGGGAGGGGAATGTCAGTAGACTGTCATACACAGCATTGTGAGTGTCTTTGATGCACATACTGGCCATGGCGACTGTCTTTTCCTCCTTCCTTGATCGAGAATTGAGAAAACGTTATGTTGAAAGGAAGTGAGAGACTAGGGCAGAATATGTAGGAGAATTTTGATTTGTGCGAGAAAAGGGCAAACCTCGAATTTCGTGTGTGGCTTGATGCGGACAGCCACATATATCACGTGGTGTAATTGTTGGTTCGATTTTAGCCCTGTGTGGGGAACCGACTTTTTTACGATTATCACCGCCTTTGCTAATATCCCATCTCCCGGTTATATGTAATGCATAGCTTGCTCGCGTTATTTATCTAAGACTAATGAAACTACTTTACTTACAGATACTCAATAAAGGTGACCAGACAAGCCGCGAGATGTATACCAACCCAAGTCCACGATACGAGCTAGCCCCTCCGCACAGTCGAATCCCGTCCTATTGTACATGTGTCTATTTGGTGATGCTGATGGGTGCAATCGTGTTCCGAAGAGCAGCGGCAGCGCCAAGTCTGGCGAGCTGCTCGGACCGAAGCTTGCGTATATACCGGACAAACAGGATAAAGAGGAGTTCCACCCTGCAGCAAGGTTAGCGGCCACGACAGTCAAAGCTGCGGAGTGTTCCATACCTTTCCTTGGCCATCATCAAGAAGCCCTGAACCAAGAGGCCCTTGAGTATCTGGGGGCCGATGCCCTTGAACAGGCCGAGCGGGCCCTCGTTGGCAATGATGAACTGCATGACCTCGACAAAGCTCTTGAACGGCTTTCCATGCCGCGCCGGTGGCGGCTTGGACTGCAGGCCAACCTTTGCCACGATAAGGGGTTGTGTAGCAATCGTGGCCAGGGCCTTGGACATGGCGCCCAGGACTAGATGGGGTCAGCAGGGCGAGGCGAACTGCGCAGAAGGGCATGTACGCACCAAAAGCCTCCCACGGCCGGAGGCTGGTCCTGCCGGGAAACAAGATCTGTTTCAACCGCTCGTAGGCGCCGTAGGTGATGGCGGGGTTGACGACCAGGACGAGGCTGGCCTTGAGACCGCGCCAGAGGCCGGAGACGCCGTCGTCGCTCTCGACGACCTCCTTGGCGGTGGCGAGCAGGCCCTTGCGTTCCTCCTTGGACTGCGTCTGCTGGCGCGTGGTGACGACGGCCACGGGGATGGTGAAGATCTGCGCAATGGCGCCGGCAATGGCGCCGAGCGACAGCTCGACGGCAGTGGACGGTAGCGCGCCTGACTGGGCGGTGCGCTCATGCAGCGCCCGCACGATGGAGTACCAGTAAAAGTAGGCAAAGTTGGTAGAGGCGACACCGATCAGGGCGCCGTGGATGCCGGCATACAGGCCGAGGGCGCCGTCCTGCTCGACGATCTTGGCGATGGCATCCCAGGTGGAGGCGTAATGTGGTGTTGCACTGGAGCTGCTGGTGGCGACCTCTTTTCCCTTGTCTTCATCCTCGACGGCCGGCTTCACCTGCACCTGCAGCCGGGTCTTGACGCTGCAGGCGACGTCTTGTTAGCAGAGAGCGGACAGCAGACAGCAGACAGCAGACAACAGCACGGCAGATAGGCGCATACATATCTAGGGGATACACCAAGGCGTTGGCAACCACAGCACCAGCAGCACCGGCCGTCGCCTTCCCCCACGGCCCTATGGCCGCCGGCTTGGAGTGGGCAGGCATATGCTCGTATGCTCGTGCGCGCTGGTCATAGAACGTCGTATCCAATGAGGCGGCAGATGAAGGACTCGTGTAGATGAACTGAGGGAAGGGTGGTCCGCAAGAGAGGTATCGACGGCCGGAGAACAGAAAACGATTGCTGCAGCTCCGTCGAGAGGCCCTTTCGAAGACGAGAAGAAGCAATACCCCAGAAGGAGAGAATAAAAAGAGAAAAGGAAAAAGGAAAAAGGAACAAAGGCAGAGGATCCGGGCCGGGTGAATCAACCGAGGAGTATTATGGCAAAGCGGCCACTAGGAACATCTGGGGAATCAGTGTCATCACTGCCGCGAGACCTCGGCCATATCTCACATGTGGTTGGGGTAGTGGGCGCTGGAGCTCTGACCTCCACACCATAGCATGGCGCCATTCCGCTTCGAGTTCCAGTGCGCTACATGTGCTGACTCAGCTGTCTACGGCTGTGCTTCCCCGCCACAGCCCCACAGAAACAGCTTCGCCGGTTCCTAAGGCGGAAAGCAACGCGTAAACGGCATTGTGCCTCGGTGTGGCACCGATTTGGTTGGGAAGGTGCAGTCGTTGATCTTGTTTGGCGGCCAAAAACCGCAGCTAGAGCAATATGGAAATGCAAGAACACAAGGCTGAAACCTAGCAAAGCCCAGACTTCAAACGACCCAATCCAGACGCCTTTCCCAAGCCCGGTTATGCATCCTCTCGAACCCATCGAATATAATGTCAACGATACCGGCAACTTGAGCTGGTGTCCTTTCTCTTCGATGCCACCGGACGTTATAACCCCCAGAAAAGATACTGACGACGCGAATGGAGGCACAAGCCAAAGTGCGCCTCCGTTCTTCCGCAACACAGAGCTCTAGCTGACCGTAGAACAGGAGCGGGAAGCGCTGGCGAGCCAGTCTTCAGGAAGGATAGCGTTGGACCACGTCATTGCCGCAGTAGAGCTCTACATGAATGCCGTGCAAGAAGCCACGAGTCCGGCAGAACGAAGCCGTCTCCGGCGAAAGTGCAAGGAGCTCATAGCATATGGAGAGCGCCTTAAGGCGGCAGCAGCTCCAGTAGATGCGGCCATGTCCTCTTTGTCTATTAACCCCAACAATTCCGGCCCAAAACTATATCGACAGCTATCGAAAAAGGAGCAAATCCTCCTCCTCCGATCATCACGCCTCCATGGATCTGTGTTCCCGCCTTGGGAGTCAGAACCGCCGAATGATATGTTCAGCCTCTCTAGCCCGGGTGGCGCCCTTTACGAGTATGTTTACAGAAGCCCTGCAGGGTGTAGATGGCAGCTACCTTTCTCTTGGATCTGACAGTATCTCGGCAACACTGACAGGGACAATGTGGAATTTTCCATGTCACAACAGCAGAACGCGGTGTTCGCAGGCTGGAGACGGCCAGATGAGCTGTTCCCAGAGCACAGCGCGCAAGAATCGCAAAGCAACATGTTCATGCTGGCAAACCAAGAGCCCGACTTGGTACAGGACATCACAACCGACTGTTCCGTCGTGGCGAGCATATGTGCCATCGTAAGGCACACGACGTGCCACAGCGGGCGGCCATCGCTGCTGTCCAAGATCATGTACCCGTACGACCAGTCGAATGACCGGCCTCTTCTTTCGGAGAACGGAAAGTACGTCTTCCGCATGTTCTTCAACGGAGCCCCACGCCGAGTGGTTGTCGACGACAGGCTGCCGTCATCGACATCACGAACGCTTTTTGTGGTGGACCGGCAAAACCCGACTCTGCTCTGGCCAGCACTGCTGGAGAAGGCGTACCTGAAAGTGCATGGCGGTTACGATTTTCCCGGAAGCAATTCAGGAACGGACCTCTGGGTCCTCACAGGGTGGATTCCAGAACAGATCTTCATCCAGAGCAAAGAGGAACAGCCAAATCTGTTATGGGACCGCATCCAAAAAGCCTACGACAACGGGGACGTGATGCTGACCTTGGGAACAGGCCGTCTTTCAGCCGAGGAAGAGGTTCTTCTCGGCCTCGCTGGCGAACACGACTATGCGGTCCTGGACATGCAGGTGGACGTGGCGGGCAACCGCCGGATGCTTGTGAAGAACCCGTGGTGCGACAATCTCGTGTGGCGCGGGATTGGCATATCCTCGGACGCGACACTGTCCGGTGTGTCCTCCTCGAGCACCGTTCCGACGGCGGCACCTATGACGGGCACGTTCTGGATAGGATACGAAGACATTGTGCAGTACTACGAAACACTGTATCTGAGCTGGAACCCCGGCCTGTTTGCCCATTGCCAGCACCATCACTTCAGCTGGACACTTCCGTCCAAGGCAGCGGCACATTCGCTCACGCACAACCCGCAGTATGCGTTCGAGCCTGCCGACGACGGCACAGTATGGATTCTGCTGAACCGACACTTTCAGGATGCCGATCTAGACTATGCGCGCCAGAAGCGGCACTCGGAGCCAGCCAGCAGAACGGCAGAGGACGCGACAACCGGCAAGCCAGGCTACATTGCGCTCTACGTGTTCGCCGTCGACGGAAAGCGGGTGCAGCTGGCGGACCGGCCGCGATGGACGCACCGGGTGCCGCTGGTGGATTCGCCACAGACGCTGCTGCGGTTTGAGGGTCGACGGGCCACACGATACACAGTCGTGGTGACGCAGGCACAGTTGCTGCTGGCGACGTACACCTTCAGTTTGGCGTTCTTCTCAACAGTGCCGCTGCAGGTAGAGCCAGCCGTGGACGCGCTGGCCTACTATGAGGAGGTGGCAGATGAGTGGTCGATGGAGACGGCCGGTGGCAGCGCAGCGTCGCCCGACTTTGTGCGAAACCCGCAGTATGCCCTGACGGTGCCGACGGCGACACCACTGTCGCTGCTGCTGTGTGCCGACAGTGACGACGTGCCGCTGCGCGTGGACCTGGTATGGGCGCGGGGCGGTCGCGTGGCCTCTCTGGCAGTCCGCGATCTGGTCGTGTCGTCAGGCGAGTACCGTCGTGGCTCGGCCTTGGCGCTGGTGATGCCGCGAGGAGTATCTGCCGCAGGCAATCCCGGGAGCAATGCCGGGGGCAGTGCCGGGTTTGGGCCGGGGGCCATTGATGCCGGCATCTACACCGTGGTAGTGTCGACTTTTGAGCGCGGCCAGCAGACCCGTTTTGTCCTGCGCGTGGGCTCAGCCATTCCGGTGACCCTGCAGCCGATCCCAGCAGAAGACTCGGGCAAGCTGCGGACAACGCTCGAGCCACTAATGCTAGACGGTGAAGGCCACGACAACGACGACGACGATGACGACACGATGCGCTGGCAGGCCATTCTGGAGGCACCACGACCCAGCACGCGCGTCAGTCTGGTCGTGCAGGCCGTCGAGAGGACAGGCCGCGCGTCAGCCACGACCACAACAGCAGCTGCGGCGGCCGCGGTCAGCACAACGGTCGTGCGGGTGTCGGTGGAGCGAATGACCGCCGACAACAAGCACCAGAGCAGCAGACGGACCCGCGGTCACGAAGTGCTCGCTTCTACCGGCAGCGGACAGCTACAGGCCATTCCTGTCGCCGGACTGCGCATCAGCGACGTCAGCCTCGGAAGGGCCTCCACGGCCACGGACACAGTGCCCGCGTTCCGCCTCGTCGTCGAAGCCCGCAGCAGCAGCGGCGGCGGACGGCGGCGGCAGCAGCTACAGAACGTCGGCATTCGAGTCGACGTCTTGAGCACCGATCGAGTGCAGATCCAGCCCTGGACAGCTGCATAGCAGGGCATAGCAGACGACATGTAGAGTACCACAAGAGAGAGCAAGACAAACGTACTAGAGTTTAATCATCATTGTCGTTCCTCGTGTGCATATAAAAGTTGGAGAGAAACTGGAGCGAGAACCAAAAAGGCCGCCAAAACGCCATGCCCTACCATGTCTCCATGCCGTTTCCGAGACATTCTTGCCGCCTTTCTTTTTTATCTGCGCCATGGCTATCCCTTGAATGGCCCAGACACCAATCCGCCTCCCAAAGAGAAAAGAAAAAAGAAGAGAAAAGGTAAAGGTAAAAGAAAACAGAGAAGAGAAGGAGCTAGATGTTTGTCACTATATACATCTGAAGTACGCAAATTGGCGAGTCTATACGTGAAGAGAAGAAAGAAGAAGGCAACGGATAAAGGTGAGGGTATTGAAAACGCATATAAAGTACCGTCTGCCAGAGCGGAATAGGCGTGAGACGTAAAAATAGAACGAAGAGGTGAAAAAGGAGAATAAAAAGGTACGAGTACAACTCAGGAAAGAGGGACAAAAGAATCAGGCAAGGCGCCGCCGTCGCCTCTGGCTTGCACCATGCGGTCGCTGGGCCAGGACATCTCTCAGCATCGGGTCATCCTTGGCTTTGTCTTGGTGGTGTGCTCGCACATGTCTGCCATCATGTTAGCGGGTCAAACAAGAGGGCAACAGGAAAAAGAGCACACCTTTGCAAGTTGTCCGGACGGGGGTACTTGTGTTCCCGGTCCGGACAGAATGGGCAAATGTAGCCAGGCGAGTCATGCACCAGTCCGTGACGAATCATCTCGTTTTTGCGCTTGAAACCAAGACCTGGTCGACTGCGTGGGCACCCAGCAACCGAGCAATAATGTGGTCGAGCCGACGAGTGCACGTTTGCGTGTGAGTTGAGCAGATACTGCGTCTGGAAGGGCAGTGCTGGGCAGCCCGGCTCCCTGCACCTGAAGCTTCCGGGCGCCGTATTTTCTGTCGCCTGCAGATCAACGGACATCTTGTCGCCTTCCGAGGCGCTTGGGGCGTCGTTGCCTTGTACTGATACCTGCCTGGCTGCGTGTGTCTGCGCTGATGCTGGTGCTGATATTGGCACTGGTGTTAGTGTCAGCGCTACCGCTGATTCTGCAGCTGCTGTCACCTCTGGCAAATCTGCCATGGCCAGTGCCAAGACCGGATGTGCTTGGCTGGGTGTCGATATCACTGAACCTGTCCTGTAGATGGCCGAGTTGCGTCGGTCATAGTCCGATCCTGGAGGTCTGCCCGTGTTGTATGCAGGACCGTAACACGAGCCGCCGCCGCCCGTCGTGCTGCTGTTTGGTGATACCAGGTCACTATTGCGGCGGTATGAGGAGATGGGCGACATAGGAGGGGAATGGCCGTAGCCCATTGACGATAGACTTGGTAGGCCGCCGCCTGGCACTTTCGAGTGGGCATACGAGCGCCCGAGCGAGTCGGACGGGGTGCCGCCGGTGCGGTGGTCGTCGGAAGCCGAGTCCGTTCCAAGCAGGTGCAGGTCGCGAATAGGTGGAAGGATCATGGCCTTGTCGCCAAGGCTGTTGAGGTGAGTAGGACTGAGCGGCTTTGTGCTGTACTTCGCATCGGTGTATTTGGATCCGTACGGCTGGATGGGAGGCAGGTGGTTCGGCAGTCTGTGGTTTGCGAAGCCGGGAGACGGATGTGGATATGCGGAAGGATTGTTAGGCGAGCTGGTTGATGACGGTGTCGCCCACGACGGCGGGCCCTTGTTGACGATCGATCGGTCACCCCGTCCCGTTGCCATGCCTGTGCTCTCCTGGGGCGTTGATGTCGATGCCGGTGTCCGCAGCTGGGTGTTTGTCTCCGTATACTCGAGCGTATATTTGTGGTTGCCACCGGCCAAAGAGCGAAAGCCAGGAGTGTTTGCGTCGCTGACGGGCGACCGCTCATCAATGCTGCTCAGTTTCCTCTCTTCGAGACTCAGCGCACCCAAGGCCATCACCTTTGACTTCGACGGACTGTTCTCGCTGCTGAAGAGCCTGGGTTCGAACCGGGCTGTCGAGGTCGCATTGGCAAAGGGCCGGTCAATGTCCATCTTGTCCTCATGCTTCAGTGCGTCCGGGTCTGGTCGGGCTATCGACTGCTGTGCGGTCAAGGCCAGTGTGGCCATAGTCTGTATGCTGTAGCTTCCAGAATTGACAGGGCCTGTCAAGGTGTGTGGAGACGCCGTTGATGCAGGCCCGTTCAGGTCCGGTCCGTCGTGCTTGGAACGGGGCTCTTCCATGATATCCACCGGGCCCATCATCTGCTCGTGTAATGACGTCGACTCTATCTTCCGGGGCTTCTGTGCTGCATCGTCACCCTTGCAAGATTTGTCATTCTTGTGAGCATCGGCATCCTCCTTTTCGACCCAAATCTCCTCTGCATCAACATCGTCCACCTCGTCCTCAGAATCCGAGAAAGGCTGCTCACTAGCCACGTTGCCAATGTCATTATTCCGGTAGTTTCCCATGTACTGGATCAGGACAGCATCGCCGCGGGACGGTTTGACCTTGCGCCGACGATTAGATATGCTTTGCCCGGGGGTTGTATGTAAGGAGTCACTGACTTGTGCCGGGTCTGGTGATGGACTTCTAGACACGACAAGCTCTAGCTTCCGGGCCTTGAGCATCGGGCTGCGCGGTCCTGCTTCGTCAGGATCGAAGAGGGATCCGAGCGTAGGAGCATTTTGGTAGTCCAAAGAGCTCATTGCTTCGCGGTTTGTGGGAGTTGAATGATTGTGGTATTTCTGCGGGAAATGAAGGGGGAGGAAGCGCTTGGCGAAGGCGAGCCGTCGGTGTAAAGTTGGCCCTAACCATCCATGGAGGGATCAAGAGGGCGAGCCAGCGGGAGATTCGGTTGGTCGTAGAGGGGGCTGTTCGAAGAGCGGCACGGTGCAGCGCATGGGTAGGACGAGAGGTAGAGAGCGTGACAACGGCTGCGGCAGCAGCATCGGGATGCCGCTGAGAAGGTGTGGGATGGAGGTATGAAAGAGCAACAGCCGGGTCGAGCAAGGGCGGAAGAGAGGGCGGGCCCGACGACAAGAACGACAAGGACGGCAGTCGGCCAAGCTTCTGCTCACGTACGCAGCCCTGTCGGATGCTCTCCTCGACCGAGGCTGCCCGCAAGAGAATGTCGGTGCTGTTTCTGCACCTTGATCACCAGGGTGCATCCGTATCCGCGTACAAAGGTACTCGTGTGCGGCTCACTTGGAGCGTGTATCGGGGGGCTGCGTGGTGGGCGGTGTGTGATGGGTGATGTGGTGTATACTGTGCTGTGTGCTGTGTGCTGTGCGTCGGGCGTCGTTGCGATTCGTAACGGCCAAAGAAGCAAAACAAACGTCGGCAACAGGCTGTCCTGCGGTTTCGGGTCGCACCAAGCGCAAGTGATACGCGAAAGTTATTGCTGGAAGAAAGGACCTGTGTCTGGGGATCCGGGGTGTCTTTTTCGTATAAGATTCGTGGGGAGAGGGGCGGATGGGGGATTGTGGTTTACGGAGCACGGTTTGCGATGGGCGGATCAAAGTCACTCGGTTGGGCCCTTGGAATAATAGTGGGTGATCCTCTTCTCAGAGATGGAAAAATCTAACCGGGATGGGAGATACAGAGCACAGCGCCAGAACGTGGTGCTGCAAAGGTGGAGACGACAAGACGTATGAGCAGAGCCCCAGATGGCAGGTGCGATCAGTACTCCGTACTCGTCTGCAATGTGCGAGTGCTCGTATACTCGGACTCGGGTGTTGAGGTCGTGCCGCCAGCATCCGAACAGGAAAGAACGGACGGTTGGGCAGAGGGGGTGGGCAAGAGCGACGGTCACTGTGGATATTACGGTGTGAAGATTGTCAGATGCTCAGGCTGGTCCTGGAGAAGGAGCGTCGTAGGAGGAGGGGAAGGTGCGATTGGATACCGGTTACACACACGTCGTAGATTCCTAAGCAGTGTTAGAAAGAAGAAAGAGCAGTCTAGAGAGGCTTAGACAAGAAAGATTTAGGAGAAGGAGCGACAAGCCGTGGAAAGACAACAGGGGACGGGGGCCTGTGAGAAAGGAATGTGATGCCATGGTGATAAGACGGGACAATGGCGTAAGAACTAAAGGTATTATGGACAACCGCACGATACGTACATAGTATCCACGGGGACCCAATCTTACGTGGGCTGCAACGTACTCGTACTTGTCACGAAGTGGCTTTTCATTATCACTATTATTATTACGTCGTACTCCGTATTAGCAAATCCGCAACAGTCAGTCGTGTCGTGCGCGGAGAGGCCTGCTTCACGGCAGTTGGGCATTGTCATGCATGATATGAGGAAAAGGAGGCCGACGGTCACGGCTTGCTTCCATTATCAGGTACGAGCAGCATTGTTGCATGACCGGTCTATACGGCGGCTGGGAAGAGGCGGCCAGAGGACCAGGGGTGAAGTGTGTGGGGCAAGATAGTATGTAAGATACGTCGTACTTACGGAGAACATCAGTGGATCGTTGAGCCGCTTATTAGAGGCCTGCTGTACGGAGGGCCTGTTGGGCAGAGAGAGCAGCAAGGAAAATGGAGTCATACGCAAGAAGGCAGCCACTAACAGAAGCCACTAGCAAAGCGGCTCTATCCCGTTTGCGCGTCGGCAGGCGGCAATAGGCAACTGGCCAACTGGCCAGAACCGGAGGTCATACAGTGCTGTTTGGGGCGAGCGAGAGCGATCAGCTGTGGCGGCCAGGACAGGGCGCAGGTGCATTGCAGGCAAGATATGTGTACAGACTCGGTGCGCAAGAGCCGTACGGCGTAAATTACAGAGTACGATTCTTACATACGAGTAGGAACGAGGGGTGGGATGGGGCAGCCAGGGGCAGTCATTAGGCCGCGAGTCAGCGTGTCCGCTGCGCAGAAAGTCCTTACTGCAAGAAGAGTAGCGGCTGTCGACACCGAAGAGGACACGGACGGATGGCCTTTGGACATGCAGATTGCAAGATACATAGCTTCAAACGAGGGGATCGGCGCTGACGCAGAGCGAAAAATGGACATGGCCTCGCTTCAGAGGAAGATCCAATTTGCCGTCGAGTCAATCCAGACGGGAGTCGGGCGCATGGTGCATAATAGCACGTCTCTGCATGTACTTGTACGAGCACTCGGATGGAGTGTGCCTGTATACGAGCCGCAATCGTAAGACAAACCTGCTCGCGCAGGCAAATGAGACGTGCATATCCAAAAAACAGCCCCCACCCGACTTTGAGGCTCATTTGCTGCCAGTGGACAAATAAAGTACTGTGCCCCCTTCGTGCCCAAACTAAGCGGTGCGGCAACTGTTGCCTGTGCGCGCATCTCCACCATTTCAGAGCTGAAAATCCTGGACATCTGGTAAGAGCAGGCAAAACAATACTGCGGGAATAACACGACAGAGACAGAAACAAGAATAGCATCAGATAAAACATGCGCCCCCGCGGAGTCGTGTGCTGTTGCGCACTCGGTCACCCCTGATAAACGATCCTTGGGCCTGTGACCGCCTTTTCAAACAAGTCAGGACAGGGAAAAAGGCCTCCTGGGACACCGGGGCAAGTGTCAGTGATCGGCCTATGTAGCCCCCAGTCTTTCCTCCGTCGATCGGCGTCCCGTGCTATGGAATACAGGGCCGATCAAACAGAAACAGAAAAACAAAAGGCAGCGACCATGGAAATGGGAAGATACGGTCAGCGAAACACGGTCGAGTCCTGCTTTTGCTTTCTTTTGCTGCATATTTTCTTGTTTCTCTATTCTCCTATTTTCCTTGCTTTTGTTTCTTTTTTACTTTCTTTTTTCTCTTCCTTTTCACTTTCTTTTCTACTTTCTTTTCACGTCCACGAAAGGCGAAATTAGCTTGCCATGGCAGCCCGATTCATAGCACGAGGGATGATCAAGAGGGGGCGTACGAGGCGAGTGCACTTTACCTGCAACATCCTAGCGCTGCAATGAGTGCATGCCAATGGGATACATGCAGGTCGACCGAGACATCAGCACGTTGTCCGCTGAGCCGCAAACACGGCCTCGCCTTGTCCAAGCACACTGCATGCACATGTCTCGTAATGCCACCAATGCTGGCACGTCAACTGACCGACGACCGGAGTACTCGTATCTTACATACGACGTACTCGTGGTATTTGGTAAGGCGGCCGACGCCTGTCTTGGGAAATTGTCCCGGCAGCGGATGTTCTCCCCATTCGCAACTTGAAACATTTTAAACATAGGATCCCTTAAACATCTCGCAGGGTGGGGAAGGGGACTCGTAAGATACCAGCAGCTGCAAATTACGAATATGGGCTGGGGTTGCTTACGACGCCGTCCCCATAGTACGGAGTACATACAGAGTAGCGACTCTGCTATGTACGGACAGAGTCCGAAGAAAAGCCCTCAGCAGATAAGGATGCGAGGATGGGAGGGGCAGGGGCAGGGGTATGTCCGCCCGCTTGTTTCGTTCTTGTGCACGAGTACGCCCTGCATCAGCCACTGCCCAACACAGGTGAAGCTGACGATGTCCGAAAGTGCTTAAGACGGAGTTCATATTGCATTATGTATATGGAGTACGTAAGCCACTCGCCCTAGAGCCCCTGTCAGCTGCCCCTGCCGGTCTGTCGACCGGTCTGGCGGCTGCCAAACTTCTCTCCGGTCCCGTGACATTGTCAGAGAGGCAGTTAGCCGCGACTAGTTCCGAAAACGGAATCGTCTACAGCTTCATGATATTCAATGAGGGGTTATGGGGCCGGGGTGAGCTTTCAATAGACGAAGATATGGAGAGAAGAGAAAGCCGGAAACCAGTACTGAAAGTTACAAGAACACACAGCCCAACAGCACAATGACGACAAAGACCATGAAAGCGGTCGTCTTTGACGGCCCGCACAAGATCTCCGTGCAGGATCGGCCGGTACCGCAGCGTAGGTCCTCCGTCCATGAGCCAGATGTGCCTCTGACTGACCGCGTCCCGTCTGTTGCAGTGCAAGCCGACAACGACGTCATCGTCCAGGTCCAAGCCACCGCCCTGTGCGGATCGTAAGCGGCACGTCCGTAAGAAGATGGCAGAGAGAGTACGGACTGACTGACTCAACTGCCCAGCGAACTGCATGTCTTCCGCGGCCTCGAACAGACCACGCCCGGCTTCATCATGGGCCACGAGTTTGTCGGCATCGTCGTCGAGGCTGGCTCGGCCGTCAAGACGGTCCAGGTGGGCGACAAGGTCGTTTCGCCCTTTACCACGTCCTGGTTTGTCTGTTCCTGGACACGGCTCCTCTGGAGGCACCATGCTAACGCCCCCCCTCGCCTTCATCCAGCATGGAGTGTTTCTACTGCCAGCACGGCTTCTCGTCGCGCTGCGAGCACTCCGTCCTGTTCGGTTGTCCACGGCTGGACGGCGGCCAGGCTGAGTTTGTTCGTGTTCCCTGGGCGGATGGCACTTTGTTGCGGGCACCGGCCGAGGTCGACGACCAGACGCTCGTCCTAATGGCCGACATCTTCCCAACTGGCTTCTTTGGTGCTCGCAGCGTGTTCCAGCTGCTGGCGCCCAACGTCGCGCCAACCGAGGCCGTCGTCGTCGTTGTCGGCTGCGGTCCCGTCGGCCTCTGCGCCGTCATCGCTGCCCTCGAGTACAAACCTCGACACGTCTTCGCCGTCGACAGCGTTGACAGCCGTCTCGAGCTGGCCCGCCAGCTCGGCGCCGAGCCCCTCAACTTTGCCACCGGTCGCGACGACATGATCCGCCGCGTGTTCGAGGCGTCGGGCGGCCACGGCGCCGATGCCGTCATCGAGGTCGTCGGTCTCAGCCCAGCCCTGCGCACGGCCTACGACTTGATCCGCCCCTTTGGCGCCATCAGCTCCATCGGCGTCCACAATGCAGAGGCAAGTCCCGTGACCCGTGACAAACCTCGCTCGCTCGCCCGCTAACAATCCCGTCCACCCTCTTGCTCAGGTCCCATGGTCGGCAAACGATGGATACAAGTGGGTTTTCCCTTTTACTTTAGTCGACATTCGTGCATCCGTGGCTCACTCTTCCCTTAGTAAGAACGTGCGTTTCCAGCAGGGACGCTGTCCGGTGCGCTCCATCTTCCCAGAGGCGCTGGCGATTCTGGCAAAGAACCAGGAGAAATTCGGGTATGCCTTCGTTATCCGCTTGCCGGCCCGGATTATGTGCTGACCTCCTAACGCCAACCGCAGGTTCATGTTTGACAAGATTATGCCGCTGACGAGCGCCGTGGAGGGCTATGATCTGTTCGACAACATGAAGGTGCAAAAGGTCGTCTTCACGCCGTGAAAGAGCATCGCTGTGGTTGGCAGCTGTGAAATAGGCACAGACATCGCGTATTCTCTCGTGCCATCCTCTACTCAGTTCTGTCTCGGCTTCACAATGCCATCCTGCATGACATAGTAGACAACAGTCGAATCGTCCTGGACAATGGCCAGCAAAAGACGCTTGCCCCGTTTAGCGTTCCGCCACTTCTTCCACCGGGCTGCTGTCTCCTCTTCCTGCCCCTCGTCGGGAGATGCCGCTTCGGCCTCGACGGCCGCGGGTGGAAGCGGATCGATCGAGTCGAAAATGGCAGCAAACTGGCTGATCGTAGGCCTCTCGGTCAGATGCATGGGCAGCACCCACTCGTACTCGGGCGGCTGGACAATGCGACGGCCGTTGCCAAGGGCTCGCTCCGCCCGCATGAGCTCGATCTGCTCGTCTGGGTGGATGTACACTCGACGTGGCGGGAGACCAGAAAGCAGGATCCGCTTGCCGCCAGCTCCGGCACCACCACCGTCGTCCTGCTCGTTGTCGGGTTCGTAGTCATCGCCATGGGTCTGTAGCTGCGTCCAGTCCTGCTGGTTTTCCAGGTTGTTCCGCACCACGTTGGCCAGATGCCGGAACTGGCGTCGGGAACTTCCGGCTGTCATTTGGAGAGGCGTTGGGAAATGTCGAAATACAGTAAACAGGACTTGGTTAGCATTAAGTTCAGATCTTTTCGTAGACTAACCAAGTTTTCCTAGTATCACGTGAATGTCTACTAACCCGTTGACGTCAGGGCATTCTGCATTCTGCTCTGATAAGCGAAGTTTACAGGGGTACAGGGCCACGGCGTACGCCGTGGTTGCATGCAGCGATTTGTTATAGCGCTACAGGGGGCGCGCAGCACTATCTTGTGCTAAATTCTCTGCATTTTTCGCAAATGGAAAATTGTCTCGTCAATTGAGGTCAAAAAAGAAACAAGAATCCCGCGGTAATCCATCAGTTCGGGTCGCACTCTTTCGCATCGCCGCGTTTCATTCTCTCCGTCTCCTCTCTTTGCTCAGTTGCGGCTTGTTGTCCTGCACTCCTGCTTGATTGCTCCGCACCCCAGATCTCAGATTGCACCCCTTATTCTTATTTCCTTCATCAACCCACTTTATTTCCCGTCTATATTACTCAGAACCTTCCAGTATCATCTCGTCCACTGGGCTCCCTTATTTTTTTTTCCGCTGCACGCCACACAACGGTCGTCAGGGTCACGGAATTGACGGCACACGGCGAGTCTTTCTCGCTTCCTCGCCTTATCGCCTGGTTGAAAGTCGCCACCGCGCCATGGCGACACCAACTGGTTCTGGCTCGGGCTCAGCCTCTCCGGGTCTTGACTCGTTCCCCCAGGTTGCCATTGAGATGACCCCGACGGCCGGTACATCAACCCCTTCAGCCGCCCTTGCGAATCCTGTGCGCGAGCGACGATTCTCGACGGCCTCCTCCATCCCTCGCCGGCTATCCAAGAGCTTTCAAGAGGCCGAGCTGCCCACTGGTTTTCTAGGCGCCACGGCAGACATGACATCGTCCGTGTTTGTCGCCGGCCGTACACGGTCGAGCAGCGGCCGCACGCGGTCGAGCACCGGTGGACGCACACGGTCGTCCGTCTCCAGCGCCACCGACGACAGGACGCGGCCTTTTGCGCAGCAGCGGCTGGGCGCTGCCCGGACGGAAGACACGACGCTGGCCATTCTCGAGGAGCACCAGCGCGTGTCCATGTCGCTCGATCAGGCGCGCAGCCGAGGCGATGGCGAGAAGTCAATTGCCAAGTCGGACGAGGCGACGGTCCTCGCCACGAGCGAATCGCACGAGGCCTACAGCGGACCGGACGACAGCACGGACATCAGGCCGTCCGCCAAGACGGTCGCAGCCGAGGTCGACGAGGGTCGAGAGTACGACAACGGCTACCACTTCCCGCCGCAGTACTCCAAGGGCGACAACTTCCGCCACGCGGCCATCGCCTTTGGCAAGTACATCCGCACGCCGGTTGGCTTTCTGGTCCTCGTGTACGGCCTCAACGTCGTCGCCTGGGGCGCCATGCTCTTCTTCCTGCTGCTGGATGCCAGCCCGGCCATGTGCCATCCAAGCTGCAGCAACATCAACTCGCCGCGGCGCGTCTGGGTCGAGATCGACTCGCAGATCCTCAACGCGCTCTTTTGCGTCACCGGCTTCGGCATGGCGCCCTGGCGTCTGCGCGACCTCTTCTTCCTGTTGCGCTTTCGTCTGACCAGGAACCTGCTCGCCCTGCGCCGTCTCGCCGGCGTCCATCGTGGCTGGATCCGTCTGCCCGGCTCCGAGATCCTGCCGCTGGACGTCGGCCCCACCAACATTCCCGCCGACACGCCGCTGGCAGCCGTTCCCTTCCCCGTGTCCAAGATCCCCGACGTGCCGCTGACGGGCGAGCGTGCTCCGCCGACGGCGCTGTGGCGCGTCGACTTTGTCCTCTGGATGAACGCCGGCAACACCTTCTTGCAGTGTGTTCTGTCTGGCTTCATGTGGGGCATGAACCGCCACAACCGGCCGTCCTGGGCGACCGGCCTGTTCGTGGCGCTCGGCTGCGTCTCCGGCGCCGTCGGCGGCCTCGGCATGTTCTACGAGGGCAAACGGGTAAAGGGCATTGAGGGCGTGCCGCTGACCCACGAAGACTACGAAAAGCTGGCACAGGATCGCGCGCTGGGGATCAACCACTACAACAACCTCGACGGCAAGAAGCCCAAGGAGAAGGTGACCGACGTGGAGGCGGTCAAGGAGCCGGTCAAGTAGTCTGTCGTTTTTGGTGGCATTTGTCATAGCGAGGCGTTGGTGTTTGCTTGCGGTGGTCGTCTGTTTTCGTTTGTCAGTGCAACTTCTGAGTTCAAGGAAGGGCTCGTTTAAAAATAGTGTTTTATAAAACTCGGTTTCTTATGCGTATAGGCACAAGGTGTTTTGTGGAATTTTGTAATACCAATGGCTCTCGGGTCATGTTCTGGACCGAAATATACTGTTAAGGGGGAATGGTATGGGACTGTAAATATAGTCCCACATATGTAGAGGGCAACTCTGTACTCCTTGAATTATCACGTGTAACGCCGTACTCGTATGTCATTTGATATGATCTCCATAGAATTACGTACTCGTATACTACGTGTTTCTTAAGGCTGTCGTAATGGGGCTTAACTTGCTATTATCGACAGACTCAATATTTGCAGGCAGCAGCATTGAATTCCATCCACTTTACTCCGTACTCTGTACATGGTTATTCTAGTCTTACGCTGTGAGAAACATACGAGTTGAACGTCTGGAGTAAGCGTAGCCAAATTTGAATGCGTTGTTTTATGAAGAAACTTGTTCACTGGAACATTAATTCCTAATTTCACAATAATTGGGAAAAACCACTCTCCAAGGTGATTATGCGTACACGGGTAATACTCTCAACTAATTTGAATACTCTGTACAAATACGGGATATCCTAAGATACGAAACAAGAAAGAAGAGGTACGGAGTATAAGTTGCTTATAACGGACAGCCTGGACAATTGACCGCCGTCCCATCCAGGTTCCCACCCTTATCGCCCAAAGTGGCTTGGGCCCACTTCAGCCACAGTAAGAAGATACGAGCACCATTTCAACCATCCATGCTTCAGCCAGCCTACCTTTCCCCCAGCTCTCTCCGTCCCGCAACACAGGTCACCATTCATCGGGGATCTGGACAAACTCACAAGACAAGCAACAACAAGATAGACCCCGAAAGAAGATAGTGCGACAGTGCCAAGCAGGACTAGGCACTCACTGCACAAAGGGAAGCTGATTGCGGGCGCTCCTGATCGCTTTGTCGCTTCCGCTCCCTTGACACCCTTATCGAGTCCTATTGAAGCTCGCTTTTGCTTCCACGCTTCATCACTACGTGGAGGGAAAGCCCCCCCCTTTACTTACAGAGTCGCCTGCTGTCGGTCCTCGTTCGAAGCATCGGACAATTCCGACATCATGGCGTCGAAACCGTTTGTGCCCGTCCTTGTGGCGATGATGCTGCTCACGGGCGTGTGCAACACGCTCCTGACCAAGTACCAGGTCGGTGATATGTGTGCAGCACTGCCATAGAGAAGACGGACCGCTGACAACCCTGTGCTCGCCGTGCAGGACAACCAGTGCGTGCGCAACTGCGACGACCCCGACCCGAAGAAGCATGTTCTGTTCGAGCAGCCGGTGCTGCAGACGGCGCAGATGTTTGTGGGCGAAATGGGCTGCTGGCTCGTGATCGGGCTGCTCTCGCTGTACCGTCGTTATGTGGGCGGCGGGTCAGCAGCGACGGCGGAAGACGGATACGAGCCGGTGCAGACGGCAGACGAGAATGTGGCCGACGACAGCGCCAGCATCCACTCGACGACGGCGCTGAATGGCAGCAAGCCGGCAGTGCGGGTGGCCGGCGAGCTGCGCGGGTTCGCGCTCCTGTTGCTGTCGCTGCCGTCGATCTGTGACATCATGGGCACGACGCTGATGAACGCCGGCCTGCTGCTGGTGGCGGCGTCGATCTACCAGATGACGCGGGGCGCGCTGGTGCTGTTTGTCGGCCTGTTCAGCGTGCTGTTCCTGCGGCGGCACCTGTACCTGTACCAGTGGGTCTCGCTGGCGGGCGTGGTGACAGGCGTGGCCGTGGTCGGGCTCGCGGGTGCCATGTCGGCCGACACGTCGACGGACGCGAAAGTGTCGACGGCGACGGCCGACCCCGGCACCGAGGCGCTGCGGGTGATCATCGGGGTGCTGCTCATTGCGGGCGCGCAGATCTTCACGGCGACGCAGTTTGTGCTGGAGGAGTGGATCCTGGAGCGGTCGACGGTGGCGCCCCTCAGCATGGTCGGCTGGGAGGGCCTCTTTGGGCTGTCGGCCACGGTGCTGTGCATGGCGGTGCTGCACCTGACCGTGGGTCGCACCGAGGCCGGCCGGCTGGGCTACTTTGACATGGTGGCGGGCTGGCAGCAGATGACGGCCGACCCGCGGATCCTGCTGTCGAGCCTGCTGATCATGATGAGCATCGGCGGCTTCAACTTCTTCGGCCTGTCGGTGACACAGTCCGTCAGCGCAACGTCGCGGTCGACCATCGACACGTGCCGGACCCTGTTCATCTGGCTGGTGTCGCTCAGCCTCGGGTGGGAGACGTTCAAGGGCCTGCAGGTCATGGGCTTCGTGCTGCTGGTCTACTTTACCTTTACCTTCAACGGTATCGTGGAGATGCCGGGACGGATGCTCAAGCCACCGCGGCCGATCGAGGAGTTGCTGCCAGAGGAGCCGGTGGAGCACATGTAGGGGTGGCAGTGAGGCAGTGGATGGAGGAGACAGAAATGAAGAAGAACAGATTGACCGATTGGCAGACCGACAGACGTTTTACTTATAGAGACAGACGAGCATTGGCAGAGAAGACGAGGTGGAGAGAACAGACTTTGTGTATTAATTACTGTATTTGGATAAACAAGAGTGCTTTGATTGCATTATCATGAATCTGTGCTTTCTGGCTGCATCTAACCTTCAATCTATCTGTGCATCCCAGGAAGGTGCAGTTGGCTGTATAAATGCAGCAGCTCGTTCCTTCCTCCACGTACGGCCATAGATACTGGAAAGCACGGGATCCCGTCCGCTCTCCCCTAGTTAAACCAGTAATCGGCGGATTAGTAGTTGGGTCGGTGACGACCAGCGAATACCCGCTGCTGTACGTTTTCCTTTTGCCATTGACCTCACAATAATCTCCCCTCTCGCGATCTTGTCCCCTTACTTCCCATCCCTTGACTTGCTGTCATCCACCTATGCCCCTGTCCTTGGCTGTCTCCATACTATGGAGTTCTTTCGGGACCGAACGCTCTGGAAATGGCCGGGCATATTCCCTTTGCAGGATCAAGCCCACTAAACTTAAGGTTGAGCTGGCGTTTTGGCGCGTTTCACCAGGGGCAAACAACCAGGGGAAGCGCCTCTCTTTTCGGCAAGAAGCAGCAAGCTGGAGAGGGCTGGCCAACAATGTTTCAAGCAGCCGAACGCCAGGGCTGATTCTGGACCGAAAACGAGGCCCCCTCCAGCCTCAGGTGTCGATATTCAGTGCAACCTACTATGTATCCGAGACAGCTGACATCTAGGACAAATATCGAGTGGAGAAGTCCTCTCGGGTCTTTCCACGCGCGATGATACCTCAATCCCGAGTAATGCAGAGCAGTACGGAGTATGACGGACAGTCGGAAAGGACGTGAAGGCTTTTTGTTGCCGATCCCTGCATATGAAACACGGCTTGCTTCTGTCGGCGTGCTTGTTCTTTCTCGCCATCTTGGCGTGCCAGCGCCTAGAACGAGCCCCTGGTCCACATCGCAAAGGACGGATCGTTGTCGATATCCACCCCTTGTCGGACACGATTTTGCCCGCATTGGCTGTCAGGCCGTGTTACCAACGGGCTGAGAAGACAGGACATGAGCAGTTAGGAACTCGCCGCTTCAGCTTAGCCTGTCCGTCTTTGGCTGCCAAGTCTGGATGGCATTCAGACTTTTAAGCCCTTGCTTGGCCTCCTTTCTGTTAGCCCATTTCTTCGCGTTCTCTCCCCAGGCTTCAACTTTTCGTGGCTGGCCGCTTTCATTCTCCCGTCTCTCCTGGACAGTTCGTTCTCTGCGCATTGTTTTCGTCTTCCACTGTGTTCACTCCTTGCCAGCTCGAAGCAAAACTTGCCCTCTTGTTGGGTATCATTTCCTTTCACAGAACTGCCAGGCTTGCCTGCCCAACTTCACCTTCTTTGTGCTCCGGTTACAGCACCTTGCTCTCCTTGGCCTCCATATATCAGAGTCTCCTAGACACACCACCAGCTCTCGAAGCTTACGCTCCTTTCAACTCAATCTTGATACATCAACAGCTTCGCAATGCAGCTTCCGACCACTCTGGCCATGCTGATGGCCACATTGGCTCCCATTGCCTCTGCCAAAGACTCGCGCACGTTTGCCGTCTTGCACTTCCACGGCGATGGGCCGCTGACACAGGGCCGATCTGACCCCATTGTCGATCCGGGAATGGCGGCATCACACGTGCACACGATCCAGGGTGGTAATGCGTTTGGCAACTCGGCGACGGGCGAGTCCATGCTCGAGTCGACGTGCAGCACGGCCGACATTGCGGCGGACAAGAGCGCGTACTGGATGCCGTCACTGTACTTCCACGACACCACCAACGGTTCGTTCGAGCCGGTGCCACTGTTCTACATGAACGTGTACTACTTCTTCGAGGCCACCAACGACAACATCACGGCCTTCCCGGTCGGCCTGCAGATGGTCAGCGGCGACGCAACCAAGAAGACGGCACCGGCCACGGGCAATGACGTGTTGGACCCGGCGGACGGCACGATCCAGCCGGCACAGTTCACGTGTCCGCGGTCGAGCTTCGACCCGCCGTCGTACCCAGTCGGCTCCAACGGCTCAATGGCTGGCATCCAGGATACGAGCAACAAGGGAGCGGGCGCGGGATTCCCGTTTGCCGAATGTGACGGCTACGCGTCGCCGCTGCGGGCAGACCTGCACTTCCCGTCGTGCTACAATCCCGAGGCCGGCCTGACGAGCTTCCAGACGAACATGCAGTTCCCCACGGACGCAGGCGACGGCAAGCAGGATTGTCCGACCGGCTGGGTGCACACGCCGCACATCTTCTTTGAGATGTACTGGAACACGCCGCTTTTTGTTGACCGCTGGACGCCCAACGAGGACTCGCAGCCGTTTGTGCTGTCCAACGGCGACGCGACCGGCTTCTCGCTGCACGGCGACTTCCTCGCTGCCTGGGACACGGACGTGCTGCAGCACATTATCGACACCTGCGACGCCGGCGACTCGGGCATGGACAAGTGCCCTGGTGTCGAGACTGTGTTGGAGGGTGACTGCAGCATCCCCAACCCGACGCCGGAGGAGATTGGCGGCTCGCTCGCTGCTCTGCCGGGAGACAATCCTATTTTTGGGTGGCAGTACGGCACGGGCTCAGATACGGTGAACAAGGTTTCGACGACTGCGACGATAGTTGAGACGGCAGCTGCTACGACAGCTAAGACGACAGCTGCTGTTGCTTCTTCTTCCTCTTCTTCTTCTTCTTCTTCTTCTTCTTCTGTCTCTTCCCCTGCGTTTTCTTCTTCTTCTTCTTCTACCACAGCGTCATCGGCTGCTGTGGTCGTCGGTGCTGTTGTGATTACGTCAGCTTCTTCAGGGACTGGAACTGTATCATCCACCTCTGTCTCGTCCTCTACTACAATAAAAGCCGCCGCTCTGTCCAGCCTCCCCTCATCCAGCACAGTCTCAAATACCAGCACTACATCGACCGTCTTCGTCATCGTCGGCCCAGCAACCTCCGAGACGCTGCCCACGTTTGCGACCTACCATCACTTCACCAACACATCGTTGCCTGCGGCTGCTACCTACAAAGAGAAGCACCACAGCCAGACGGGCAGCGGCTGCCGGCCGCGGCCGACAACCACGGTGACGTACACCTTTACGCCGACGACGACGCTGACGACGACGGTCCAGCGGACGACAACAACGACCGGGACTCACACGCCGAGTGGCCCGTTGCTGAAAGCGCGGCAGGAACACGTGCGCCGCCACAAGCACCTGCACTTCTGAGCAGTGGACCGTGTTCTCTTCACTTCTGCTGTGTATTTGCTAGTTCTAGTTGGAGTTCATGATGTCATGATTGTGATTGGCGTCTCGCCTCCCAGTAGGAAGACAAAAATGCTGGTATAAGGGAACCAACGCCCCCCTTCTGGTTTTCCTCTTCTCGCGCTCATTTATACGCAAGTTCCACGTAGCCCCTTGAGGGGTGTTTTTCTTCTTCTTTCTTGGCCCCGTCTCGAGGCATTATATTTGGATATTTGTTTCTGGATCACAATACAAAGCTACACGACCTTGCTTGATATGACAGCTGTGATTGTGATTGCATGTGTTTCAGTCGTCGAAGCCGCCCCAGTCGCTGTCGCTGTCGTTTGCAGCAGCAGCAGCAGCCGCTTCATCGTCGCGGACAAACGCAGCCACAAAGAAGCCCATGATGCCGCGGTCGGTGTCGTCTGGATATGAGCGGATGCAGGCGTCGGCCATGGCCACGGGATCGATCGTGCTGTCATCGATGCCATGGACGTTCTGGGCAGCAGCAGGATCGCCGCGTACTGGCCAAGCTCGCATGCCGGAGACCTGTTCATCGCGGCGCAGCAGACGCCAGCCGGAGCGGGCGGACACGGAAGCCAGGGCGCGCACGACGACCTGCTCGTTCTCCTGGGCGTGGATAGAGCAGGTAGAGTAGGTGATGCGACGGGCGGCCGGGAAGCGGAAGGCGTGCAGCAGCAGTGTGAGCTGGAAAGCGGACAGAGCAGTGAGGCGGGTCGTTTCTGCTTCAGTCTCGACGATAGACTTTTCAGCAGCGGCAGTGGTGTCAGCCATCTTGGCGACGTCGGGCTTTGTCGCCTTGTCGTCTGGCTGTCGAGCGGCAGGTCGCTTCCGTTTCTTGTTGGTCTTTGGCTGGTTCTCGGCCGTCTCCTCGGTCCCGTCTTTGGGTAGATGGAGGACGGGCATGGTATCGCGACCAACGATGCCGCTGCCTGAGCAGCTGGGGTCGAGCAGCAGGGCGCGGACGTTGCGGTAGCGGTTGTCAGCAGGATCGACCTGTAAAAAGTCCTGGGCGGCGCCGATGGTGGTCAAGTCAAGGGCGGCGGCGGTGTGCAGCATCGCGTGCAGCGTCTTGGCGCGACGGGGGTCCTTTTCAAAGGCAAAGATGCAGGGCCGCGGCCGGTCGCGCAGCAGCGGCCGTGTGAGAGCGGCGAGGTGGCTGGTCTTGTTGCCGGGGGCGGCACAGGCGTCGACGAGGTCGACATCGTGATCGTCGTCAAAGACGGCAGCCGGGTCGAGCAGATAAGCCGGGAAGCAGGAGGCCTTGTCCTGGAAGATGATGGCGCCGGAGCGGTAGGCATCAGAGCGGGTGAGGTCAGCGACGGGGGAGGCGGCTGAGGACGTCGACATGGGCACGGCGACGAGATCGGGCACGTTGTCGTCGACAAAGATGCGGGCGTTGTCGTCATCGTCATCCAACTGCCACAGTTCCGGCAAGCTGGCCACGCGGCGGTAGGTGGCAAAGGTGGTGGCGAGCTGGACGGAGAGCGTGGTTGTGAGCGTGTTGATGCGGATCCAACGCGTGGCCGGAGCGCCGGCGTGGGTGCGTGATGCGCGAGCAGCCGTCTGTTCGACCTGGCGGCGGAGGTCGTCGAGCGAGGCGGCACGGCGACGCAGGCGGGCGCGCGTCAGCTCGGCAGCCAGCCGGGTCTTGTGGCGGGCCACGGCCGCGTGCAGCCCGTGCTCGGCTGGCAGCCGCACGCCCGACCGCGACAGCAGCAGGTCGTGCACCAGCAGGAGGGCCATCACGGGCGACGGCAGTCGGCGGCGCTCGAGCACCATCAGGCCGGCGGCGTCGACGACCTCGCTCAGCACGGCGCTCCACTTGGCCGTCTCGATGGCAAGCGCATACACCTGGGCGGGGGGTGCCTTGGAGGCAGCCGTTGAAGCTAAAGAGGCTCGACCCTTCTCACCCGCCTTTCGTGCGTCTGGACCGCTGCGGGACCCGAAAATGCGCGTCTTGAGATTTCCGCCGTCTGCCGCCGGGGCCATCAGCGCGGCCGCTGCCTCGTGATAGAGCGACATGGTCTGTGCGGTCGTGTGGCCACGTCCGTGGTGGCAGAGGAAGCTGTCGTGCCCGTCCATCGTGAAGATGAACTTTTTTGCATGTTAGCTAGTTTCCGAAGACGGACTAGCGTAATAGTCACGTGCCGTACGGCTACCAGGGTCACATGCCAAAGAACCTTTTGAGTACACCACAATTTCCCGACTATTATTCGGCTATATAGCCCAACTCTATGTCTGAATCTATTAAAAGTGTGTACCAAGTACATGAGCTATCTGATCATCACGGCGCCCTTCCCCTCCCGAGTCCATGTCGACGCAGGCCCGAGCAGGGTATTGTACTTATTTCTTCCATCCAAATAACGCCGGCTGTGCAATACAAGAAAGTCTATGCTGTCCCGTCGCGAACCCGGCGGAAGCTCCAAACCAACAAAGCACTGATGATATAGCCGCCCAACCGTTTCTGCTGACACATAGAAGAGAAAGGAGAAGAGCGAAAGAAAACAGGAGGATGTGGCAAGAGGGTATGGTTGAAAGAGACGAGTGCCTGCAGTTTACTCGCTCGCCTTCTCTGTGTTGCCGTGAAGGGCCTGCGACAGACGACGGCTGATACGGCTGGTTCGGCTGGCGCGACTGGCGTGGCTGGCACGGGTGAGACGGCGCTCCAGCTCGTGGGCATTGACCTCCTGGATAGCAGCGTCCTCGCTGGGCGGCGTGGCGGGTTCAGCAGTGGCGCCCTGGCGCATGCGAGCGAGGATCTCGGCAGCCTCAGCAGCGAACTTGCAGCGCATGCGAATCTCCTTGCCATAGCGCATGAAGAGGAAGGGGAAGGGCAGGCAAGCCAGCGCGAGGAAGGCAGGGATGGA
The DNA here is from genome assembly GCA_019925595.1 of Grosmannia huntii. NCBI lineage: Eukaryota > Fungi > Ascomycota > Sordariomycetes > Ophiostomatales > Ophiostomataceae > Grosmannia > Grosmannia huntii. Next base: position 176,587 of record JADHKJ010000012.1, read on the forward strand.
CGCGGCCCAGTGAAGACCAAGGTTTTGGTACATGTCTGATGGTCAGCAGGCAGAAATGGAGGATGTGATGGAAGGACAACTCACAAGTGGTGAACAGCGGAAAGGCAGCACCAAAGAGCGAACGCAGGACGGCGTTGGCAGCCAGACAGGAGGCAGCAAAGACGACATAGGTGTCGACCAGGTAGTTCATCAAGCTGAGGAAGACAAGGACGAGGCCAGCAGCAAAGAAACCAGAGCCAATGATGGGAACGACCCAGTGGACAGGCGGCTCATTTGTCCAGGCGAACCAGAAGAGGCCGGCGGGAATGAGGACAGCGCCAATGGCACCGGTGAAGAGACGGGCCTCTGGGGGAGCAGCTCCGTTGTGGGCGACAGCGATCTTGGCATAGCGGAAGTGGTTGTCGATGCCGGCATAAAAGACAGCAATGACCATGCCAACAGCAATGCCGAGGAAGGCAAGACCACCAATGCCAGCAGACCAGCCACGGACCTCCTCAAAGACGATGGGGAAGGCATCGAACATCATGTACATGGTGCCATAGATGATGGCCATGTAGAGCGAGATGACAAAGACGATGGGCTCGGTGAAGAGCAGGACCCAAGGACGAAGGAGGGCGGTGCGAAGCTGGTGGCCGACAGTGGGCTTTGGCGGCGGTGGGCTGCCGTCCTTGCCGGGGACGTAGTAGTGGGCGTCCATGCGGGAGACATAGTGCTTGCCGGTGCGGCGGGTGAGTTCCTGGGCGCGCTTGCGGAGGAGATAAGGCGCATAGGTCTCGGGGACGATGAGGGTGCCGACGATCCACATGACGCCAGTGAAGATGGCCATGAGGCCCTCGACCCAACGCCAGCCCTCTGCCTCACCGAGGAAGCCAGCGCAGATGGGACCAAGCGAGGGACCGAGGAAGGGAGCGGCAGCAAAGATGGCGGTGGCCATGCCGCGTTCGCTGGCGGAGAACATGTCGGCGATGACGCCGCCGGCGTTGGTGAGGGGGGACGAGCCAAAGGCGCCGGCGAAGAAGCGGAGGATGATGAGGGTCTCGATGTTCTGGGCGCCAGCGCAACCGGCGTTGAAGGCGGTGACGATGGCGTAGGTGCCGAAGAAGAGCATCTGGCGACCAAAGTACTCGCTGAGGGGGGCCCAGATGAGGGGCCCAACGGCGAAGCCCAGCACGAAGAGGGACATGCCAAGGATGGCGACCTCGTCGGAGATGTGGAAGTCGCTGATGATCTCAGAGATGCCGCCAGAGAAGGCAGAGCTGACAAAGGCAATGGCGAGCGTGGCCGAGGCCATGGTGAGGGTGTAGAGCCACTTCTTCCACGACGGCAGGGTCTGGGGGTTGTGCTCGTCGACGTCGAGAAAGGAGACGACAAAGGGCGACTCGGCCGTGCCCTCGCCGGGATATCGGTGAGCGAGGACCTCGGGCGTGACGCCGGCCGGCTGCAACAGCGTCTGGAAGTGGCTGCGCGGCCGGTGTGGCGGCTGTGCGCCGACCTCGGGGTCCAGCGGCAGGGCGGCGCCCTTTTCCATGGTGGAGGGCGCCGTGCCCGGCTCGGCGGCCGTCAGCGACGACGCGCTCGAGGGCTGCAGGATCGTCATGGTGGTCAGGATGCGGACGTGACGGGTGGCGGGCTCGTGGCTCGTGATGCTTGTCCGGGTCAGTGCAGCTGCAGGGCCGATGATAAAGGAGCGGATCGTGCGGCGGAAGAGAAAAGAGGAAAAAGCCAGACGCCGGGACGCGGGCGATCAATATATATACATTGGACCGTCTTTCCCACGTCTTCTAGTGTAGGTGGGCCCGCCTGGATGGAATTGGAAAGTTCGCATGTTCTCTTACACCACAGGCCTGACCGCTACAGGCTACCACACAGCGCACCGTCCACTGGCGCATAGGCCCTTGGCGCGCTACAGTCTCTGAAGCGGACTTCGCACCGACACCGAATCCCTACTGGCTCTGGCGCGATGAGCTACGCAGGTAGTGCTCCTCCGTAGTCGATGCAGCCCACTTCTATCTCCGTGCTGCGTGCACCCCTGAGGATAGCGCCACCCCTGTAAGCGTATCTTACCAGAACCATACGCGCATCCTCGTCTCTCATCCCAACCCCCACCCATGGAATCAAGCGCTTCCAGCTGCCATCTCCCAGCGTTACCTTGGCCCTGTCTTGGCGTTCCTGCTTATTTTGATTGCCTCGTACCCGACTCTGCCTCCGGTTTCGCCACGGCCTTTTCTCTTCTCCGTCCTCTTATTTCCAGGTCGAGCAACCCTTGGTCAAACCCGTGTTGGCCGGGTTTATTGAGCCAAACTCCACTTGCACATAAACCGCCCCACCAGCACATTCGTCAAAGGGTGCGTGGGTCGAGCCGAGGTCCAGGCACGGCGTTTTCGACCGGGATTCAGGACGTGTGCTTTGTGTTTGTGTATACGACAAACGGCCGCCTGTCGTCATCGTCCTGCTCGACCGTGTCGATCGTGTCTCGATAGGGAGGCTAGACAGCCAGACCGACAACTGCAGCCTGCCCAACCTCCAAAAGGAAGCAGCAGAAGCCAAGAGATAACAGCAAGTGGAAAATACCAAGAACGGCTGCATCTCGTCCGTAGTTGCACGCTGCCCTTCCAAATCATACCAATCACTTCTGACCCGAAATCCGTACAACACACTCTCTCCCAGTTTCCCATTCCCCCAATCTCAACCCTATTCCCGTTTGCCATTGCCGTGTCGGGCTAGGTCTCGCGTCACGTATCTTACATACTCGTACATAGTACTACTCCGTAAGCTCTCGGACGGTCTCAGATCCGGTGTTGTGGTTGTGTACAGACGGGGCAAGGATGTCTGATTGATCTCCGTGCCAGGGAGTAGCCCCTCTCCAGGCAGTCAACAGGAAAAAGAGAAGAAAAGACAGCGCCACTCTAATGTAATCCTCGGAAATCCACATCGTACCATCTCGCGCTCCACTCTTGCGCCGTTGCTGAGCCGGGGAGGGCACGAAAATAAAACCAGACAAAACGTGTCGACCAGCATCAGATCGGACAGATTACAAATACCCGGCTCTCAGCCTCCCGTTGCATACTCGTATACACAGTACTCGTACCAGCGGTCCCTTTTTTATTTTATCAATCATGCTATGACGGCAGGTGAACCGCCTGATAGCGCTGCCTTGCATAGTGCCTCACCCGTACTCCGGGCGCCTCCGTATAATGTTTGTGTTCTACAAACCGAAAGCCTGCCGTGTAACGAGGACGGACCAACGGGGTGTTAGACGTCCGCTCGCCAAATTAGCGTAGGCGAGTAAGATACGCCGTACTCATAAGCATGCACCCTTCCAGAATAGACGTGCGGTTGTGCAGAAGGCGCTGGAAGCAGCCGTTCCGTGGGAGGCTTGTGAAAGCGTCGCAAGGCCAAGCCGCCATTATGGCCACCCCTCCACCCCCCCTTAATCCCATTCCCTTGGCTTCTCCTTACCCTTTTAGGCAACGGGCCCTGCCATCCAGGGAACGTGAAGCGCCAGTCAGACAAGAGGCAGGCATGTTTTCGAAGCGATAGATGGTATCCATTCCTTGGGCCTCCGAGCAACTTGCTCCTATTTTGGCAAAACATCCGACCCGTAGGAAAGCGTACATAGTAGTACAGAGCGCGTCCAAGACAGCCGTTCCTTCCAAAGGGCTGAATTTCAAGGATGGACTCTAGGGGAACAAAATGCACGACTGCAGCGGACAGGACGAGAAACTGACGTGCTTCAAGCTTAATGCGCGCGCATTGCCAAGTCTGTGACTCTCGCTGATCGCAGTCGGTAAAGCTTTTGCATACGTCGTATCGTACAGTGCGTGGGGGCTCGTATCCGGCGGTCCGGTCGTTGCTGACTAATCCGCGTCCTGTGTTGCGTTGCGTTGCCTTTGCTGTTGCAGATCGGATCTGTGATCGATCCCATGGCCGTTCGGTGCCGCCGTCGGTCGAGCGATGGCTGGCCGGCCTGGCAGCCCGGAAGGCCCGCCGCATTCCACGGAGGATGCTGTAGATACATAAACTGCGCCGCAGTGGCGCATGGATGCGTGGTCCTTGAAACGCGGTCGTGCCTTCCGTGCACCGCTTGCTCTCTCCTATTACTCAGCCACCCTGTTCATCTGCATCGACGTAGCGATTCGCATGCCATTCTGATCCGCAACGTCAACCTGTCCACGTGCTGAATAAAGAGACAGATTTTGGAATACAGTCAACCGACACCCTCTCGCCATGGCCCCGCTCATTCCTCGCATGCACGTCTTTGAGATTGACGACCAGACATGGTAGGCGGAATAGAGAGCGAGGGAGAGAGAAATGGGCAGTGAATGTGTCTAACAGGCCCAGGTTCCATCCATGGCTGCGCGGTCGTGTCCAGGCCGCTCTGACGCGCGCCTGGACGATGCGGGTGCCCGTCCTGCAGCACGCCTCCCCGGCCGCGGTGGCGGCGGGTGTTTTGCGCCAAGAGCTGTTGGCAGACGCGGATGCGGACGACGCGACGGTCTCTGCCAGCTCGCCGCGTCCCTGGATCATCATCGACTTTTGTGCCGGCGGTGGCGGCCCAACGCCGCACATCGAGCACATACTCAACGACAGCCGCGGCCCAACAGCCCCGACGCAGTTCGTCCTGACCGACCTGCACCCCCACGTCGACGAATGGGCCGTTGCTGCGGCCCAGAGTCCTCACGTGCGCTACACAGCCAAACCGGTCGATGCCAGTGCAGCCGAGCCAGCAGCGATCCTGGCGGCGGCCGGTCTGGGCGCCGACACGACGGCGGCCCGTCCGCGGGTCCTGCGGCTCTTCAACCTGGCCTTTCACCACTTTGACGACCCGCTGGCCCGAGCGATCCTACGCAACACGGTCGAGACGAGCGACGGGTTTGGGTGGGTTTTACTGTCCTCCATTGCTGCTGTCCTGTCTAACTTGCTAGCATCCTCGAACTCCAGGATCGATCCGTCTCCGCCTTCTTCACCACGCTCGCCTTTGGGCTCGGCATCCTGCTGACGGCACCCTACTACGCCTGGCGCTGGCGCTCGCCCATGACGCTGGTCTTTACGTACCTGCTGCCCATCCTGCCGTTCGTGCTCGTCTTTGACGGCTGGATGTCCATGCTGCGCACCCGCACGCCCGACGAGGTCGCTGCTCTGCTACAGACCTGCGGTGCCGCCCCAGCCGACGTCGCCCGCTGGGAACTGCACAGCGGCGAGATCCGCCACCTATGGCCGTGCGGCTACCTCAAGTGGATCGTCTGCGTCAAGAGACAGGAGGCCGAGGCGGTGGGCGCAGTGGGAGCGGTCAAGACAGCAACGGACCAGTCTGTCCGGCATCGAGCCACAGTGGACGGGGGACAATAGGGGTTGCTCCAAAGGCAAACATACAATTTCGTTTATTCAACTGGTAACCCTTTCGTGGGCTCTACTGCCTCACGATCTTGTGGCTTATCGCCCATGTATACAATACACTTTCCGTAATGGAACAAAAAGGCGACGCCTCCCGGCGAGGTCGTCGGCTTCGTCGCTCTGATGATAGGAAGCACACAAAACAGACCAGAACGAGGCCAAAAAGAACAGACAAACAGACAACGGCTTTTGCTTTACAGGAGGGGCCCAGCCTTGACAACGTCCTCGGTGGCCTCGGACGCGTACTTTTTAAAGTTGTCGAGGAAGAGGCCGCCGAGCTTGCGGACCTCGGCGTTGAAGCTGTCGTGGCCGGCAGTCCAGGCGGCCTTGGGGTTGAGCAGCTCAGACGGCACACCAGGACAGGTCTTGGGCACCTGCAGGTTGAAGACGTCATAGGTCTCATACTCGACCTTGGCCAGCTCGCCCGAGTGGACAGCATCGAGGATGGCGCGCGTGTACTTGAGCGGACAGCGCTTGCCGCCCTGAGCGAAGCCAGCGCCGACCCAGCCGGTGTTGAGCAGCCAGGCGCTGGCCTGGTGCTCGTCGATCTTGTCGGCCAGCATCTGGGCGTAGCGCATCGGGTGCAGCGCCAGGAACGGCTGTGCGAAGCAGGACGAGAAGGTGGCCTCGGGCTCCGTCACGCCGACCTCGGTGCCAGCCATCTTGGACGTGTAGCCGGAGATGAAGTGGAACATGACCTGCGCCCGGTTCAGCTTCGAGATGGGCGGCAGCACGCCGCGCGCGTCGCACGTCAGCAGGATGATGTTGCTCGGGTGCGACAGCGAGAGACACGGGATCTTGGCGTTTTGGATGTACTCAATGGGGTACGCGCTGAGGGTGTTAGCAGGCCGCTTCAACGAACCGCCGACACCATCCAACTTACCATCGCGTGTTCTCTGTCAGCGTCACGTCGTCGTAGTCGACCACACGCGTCTCCGGGTCAAACACCACATTCTCCAGCACCGACCCAAAGCGGATGGCCCCAAAGATGTCCGGCTCCTTCTCGAGCGTCAGGCCGACACACTTGGCATAGCACTGTTCACGGTCAGCGTGCGCTCCTCCTTCTCAACCCAGAACCCCAACACTCACGCCGCCCTCAATGTTGAACACGCCCCGGTCGCTCCAGCAGTGCTCGTCGTCGCCGATCAGCAGGCGATTCGGGTCCGCTGACAACGTCGTCTTGCCCGTGCCCGACAGGCCAAAGAAGAGGGTTACGTCGCCATCACGGCCCTCGTTGGCCGACGAGTGCAGCGTCAGCACGTTGTGCTTAATGGGCATCTCGTAAAAGAGCACGGTGAAGACACCCTTTTTCATCTCGCCGGCGTACTCGGTGCCCAGGATGACCATCTCCTTCTCGGCAAAGTTGATCGACACCGACGTGCCCGACGTCATGCCCTCCGTGTACCGGTTCGCCGGGAACGAGCCGGCATTGTAGATCGTGTAGTCGGGATGGAAGTGCTCCAGCTCTTCGCGCGGCGGCCGGATCAACATGTTGCGCATGAAGAGTGCGTGGTACGCCCGCGCGCACACCACTCGCACCCGGATCCGGTACCGCTCGTCCCAACCGGCATAGCCGTCAATCACATAGATCCGCGTGCGCGTGTTGAGGTAGTCAATCGCCCGCTCGCGGTTGATCTTCCAGACCTGAACAACGAATATTAGTCATCTTAACGTCACGTGAATATGGTGGATCTGCGGGAACCACTAGCTCGGCTGTCGTCGGCGCGGGGTAGCTGCAGTGGCCAAGAGGCGCTGAACGCCGCGGCTCAAATGCGGGGAAAGGGAATTCTCGGAACGCGTCCCAGAGCATGCAGTGTTCCCCTGACGTAAGCGCCATTCCGCGGGGAAAAGGAGAGACAGCACGCGATGGCGGCCATGGCCGAGGTAAAGAGGCAACAAAAGACAGGACAGGCACTTCTTACCTCAGGGGTCATAGGCTTGTTGACAGGTCCCCACCTGAGAGAGTCAGCAATGAGGTCGTTGCCGAGAATGGACGACCGAAACTTGCTTACCAGATGTTCTTCTCAGACTCGGGGTCTGTGACAATCCGCTTGTCAGAAGGCGACCGGCCGGTCTTCTTGCCCGAGTAGGCGGTCAGGGCACCGGTAGACGAGATGCCGGAACCCGGCTCATACACCAGGGCATCCTCGTAGAGAGCAGGGACCGAGGGATTGGGGATCTGGTGGTCGCGTGAGCAATGGCTTCGAAGAGACATAAGGAGAACAAGACGTACAATGGCAACACGGTCATAGTCGATGTGGGCCTTCTCGTAGAGCTCCTCCTCTGTAGCAATGGTTAGTATAGATCGTGGCACTGGCTGCACGGTGGCACAGAAACGTCTGGCATACCGAGCTCCGTGTGGTCGTGGTGAGGCCTGGAGACATTGTATTAGCAACAGGGATAAGACAGCGAGAGGCACAATGCTGTTCCACGTACTCGACACCGCTGGGGTGGAGGTTGGTCTTGTTGACGGTGGAAACCACTATGAGGCAATGGTTAGCATCCAGCTCTCATGGACAAGCTTTGACGAGACGGCTTACTTTTGCCGGTGTTGTTGGGATGTTCAGAGGTACGAATCTTGGATTGAGGTCCTCGAACGGTTGGGTCGATGTAAGGAGAATCAGTCCGTTGAACCGGATCCTTCATGGCTGATATATATAGAGATGGATATCGAGGCAACGGGGCTACGTTGGAACAGCGATAAAGAGTCGGCTGCTGGGTATGGTGTCTTGTTTTCGTCTGTCGGCAACGGGTGGACTGGCAAGGATGCAAGGCGGCCGTGTGATCAGTCGCAAGGAGCAGCGTCAAACTGTGCTCGTACTCTAGCGTATCCTAGAGAAAGGGGGATCTGGTCCACAAGAACCGGTGCAAGAGCGGCAGGCGGGCTGGTGATTGGAGAGCGAGGCTTGTTCGGCTTCTAGCCATAAGGACGGCAGCTTGGACTTGCAGAGCAGCCCGCTTTTATAGCAAGGGCCGCATCCCAGAAAGCCCTGTCCATGACTAAAGACACACCCCTTTGCCCCTCCGCCGGCCGCCCTCTTCTGACGGAGGGTGAGAAGGCCGCCTCTGGACCGAACCCGAGGATCAGTAACATGGTACGAATTCCCCAGAGCTGGGAGGGCAATCCCGGGAGCTGACCCGGCTTGTTTTCGGGGCACGGCCAAGCCAAGCAAATGCCATACGGAGTACATACGAATACGCCTCTTACATACTCTCCCCAGCCAGTGCGAGTTGGCCCGCATTCGTACCTGGGTTTCTCCATAGCCTGGGCTGGATGCCTGCTGCCTTTGGTCCGACCGTTTGGCCGTCCTGCCTGGCTCGAGTTCGTGCCCAAAACGCAGCGCAAAACGGTCGCAGACGGTATGCTGGTGGACTGAGGCAGCCGACAACATGTCCAGGTTCTGTCCACATTCCGTCCGCAGACGGAGACATGCTCGCAAGCACATGCAGCACTTGGACGCCATCACAAGCTGTGCCAATGGACCGAAACAAAATGCCGGGCGGTGGACCAAAGTTGCTGGGCCCCATGCACCTTTCCTATTCCATCACACTGGTCCCTCCATTCCTGCCACCCCCCCCCTCATGCAGCCAAGGCTGAACGTCATGGCAGCCCTTTGTCCCAAGGCGCCAGGCGCAATGTGTGCCGATGGCAGTTTTGCTTCTTGTTGCCAGATAGGAAGATATCACCCGACGACGGGAGCGCGTGCCCCTTCGCCGTATCGGGCCTGCATGGATGGCTCCATCACGCCTGCAGGCGGCTGCCAAGTGTCCTCGCTCCTGGCGCGATCGCTAACGGTCCTGCGAAAGACGTGAGGCACACGAGCTGGACAAAGGCCCAGAACAATTCCCCAGGACGGCAGCAATCCCCTGCGAACGCTAGTTGAACCCCACTATGCAGAAAAGGGCCCCGCCATTTCAGCTGTTCCGGTCTTTTCCGAGGTACTTCTGAAATGCCATGTTGCCCCGCAAAAGTTTCTGCTCGGGGAAAGTACCGCTGTTGCTTCCGGACAGAGGCTCCTTACGTAACCACGACTCGCGATCCTGCTTCGTGTAGCATATAGGATCTATTTCGAGAAGAAATTGGCAAAGTTTGCACTCAGAGTATTGCGGTGGTCCGGCTGACCTTTGGCTCTGTGCGCGGCAATTGCAGCTGGGCCAGAAGAGTCGATCGAACCGCAAGAGCAGAACTGCTTCACCGCTGGTAGCCATTCTTTGAGATATCTGGATGCGAAAAGACGAAAACGTTCCGGAAGCGCCTTGTTTTCCCCACGCGGCAATACTCTTTTTATTTTATTTTATTTTCCTTTTTTTTAATGCCTATGCCTTCCATTCGGCCGCTAACAAAGCCGCCTGAGCAAATCGACAATGTGATTTTCTCCAGTCCCGGCAACCCTCTCCACTTCTCCCACACGCTGCCCACCCTGTCTCCGCCGCTGCATGGCTATGCTGTTTCATTCTGCGACCGCTTCTCCGACTTCAGCCGACAGCTACACGCCTTCCGACACCTCGGAACGGCTTCGGGCACTGCTTCGGCAGATTGCTGCACCCTTTGCCAGCGTCGGTCTTGGCACGGCGGACATACGGCAGAAGAATCAAGTGATAAGCGATAGCAGCCACGAACATGCAGTAGTCGTGTCAACCCCCGTGTCTACTCGGACTCACGCACCAATAAACTCACGGCATTGCGTGGCGATCGTCTCACTCTCGTCCCGGACAGCCAAGGAGCAGACCACTGGAGAAACCAAAGTTTGCATTCTAGACAAGAAACGGAAAAAGGAAGCAAAAACACGTTGCGTAGTAACCATGCAAAGCGTCGGGCTGCTTGCGCTCTTGCAGCCGGTAACGGCCTGTAGCAGAGAGCAACGCTCCCTTTACAGCTGCCGCTTGGCCATCATGACCTTGACAAACTCCTCTTCGTTGATACCCCTAAAGTGTGTCAGTAGGATGTGGCCGTGGGAGGGAGCCAGGGCGGCACACGTACCCCTTGCCGTCCGCGTCAAATTCCCTAATCATTGCCGCGAGTTCGCTCTCCTCCATCGACTGCCCAATCTCCTTCATCACCCGCCGCAGGTCCTCCACCGTGATCACGCCCTTGCCCTCCGTGTCAAACAGATGGTAGGCTCGCCGGCACTCTGTATCCGGGTCGCGCTCCGCCATCAGCTTTCCGGCAATGCCCTGGAAGACGGGCAGCGTGAACTCGCGCCAGATGGGCGCGCATTCCTTCTCGCGCGGCCATGCCGTCGGCGGTATAGCGTATTTGGTCAGGTACGAAAACGTCTCCTGCTTGGGCAGGTCGAAGCCGAGCGCGCGGAGACTGAAGCGGAACTCGTGGTAGTCGATGCGGCCGTCCTTGTCGGCATCAAACACAGTAAACTATAGCAGAAGAGTCAGAATGGCGTACGGCCGTCCAGCGGGAAGAAACTCACTGCCTCCGTAATCTGGTTGCGCTGGTCTTCGGACAGGCGGTGAAACTCGTCCCGTGATGGCTGCTGGTGGACCAGCTCCTTGCCGGATACCCTTGATCCCATCATCTTGTCGGAGTTGGCGGTGTTGTCGTCGAGAGGTCCCAGTACAGAGTAGAGGTGTTGACGCTCTCTGTTGGGCAGAATAGTGCGCAATCCAAAAACACGTTCTGTATGAAGTACAGAGCGCCAATTAATCAGAGACGGTGGTGCGACTGATGTCCTGTGCGATTTCGGTCACTTTTGATACCCGTTGGCGATAGTTCTCTTTTGACGCGTTGTCACGCGTTCGGAGCTCTTTTGCGACGCTTGTCCCAACGCGTATAGTGCCTGCAGTAGCTCTAATCGGATAATCACATATTTAGTTAGCGATAAGAGATGGTGCGATACCGCGATGTATTTTTTTCTGCCAAAAAGCTCATTGATCTAGCTAGGCCATTACTGTATCACTCGACTGCCAGCCGCAACTATGCCGAAAAGAAAACTGACCGTGGCGAAGCAACAGGAGAAGAAGCTAAGAAAGAGGAGAGAGAAGGTGCGGAAAATACCAGTACCACAACCGGAAAAGGCTGTGAAGCGGTTCGAGCGTGGCCTACAAGATGTCCTCCGAGCGCTGAAGAAGGCCAAGAGCTTCGAGCGGCAACGGCTGGCGAAGCGCGTCATAACCGACACAAAGGCGTCGGAGAAGTGGAAGAAAAAGCAGGCAAGGCGGAAGAGCGACAACACGGCTGCTGAAGGGAACGATGGCGACCGTCCGGATGGGGCCGCGCAAAAGATCGAACGGCTGCAACGAGAGATGCAGGTGCTGAAGATTCTGGATCTCGAAGTGGCGGCCCGGGTCCATCTAGCACACTGCATGCTGCGGACCAAGGACATTGTCGAGGCGCCGGGGCCGCTTGCGGCACATCTGCAGGCCATAGCCGAGTTACCAGCAGACAAGAACCAGCGCGGCGATGCGGCCGATGTCCACAACGTGACGAGTGCCCTGTACAACCGGGCGGATGTGCGCGAGAAAGTGTCCAAGGCTGTTACGGGGGTGTGTCTGCTGCTGTGTGTGCCGGTTCCGGAGCGGTACCAGCGGGAGGAATGGACAAAAGAGGAGCGGAGGAGCATCAAGTCTGGAGAGGCAGATGACGGCGAAGAGATGGAGATTATCGACGACACATTGGAAGACGAGAGCGATTTTGTTTCTGGTGAAGATGAGAGCGAAACGGAGGACCGAACTAACGGCAAGGCTGAGAAGGAGAGTGGAGAGGAAGAGGGCGACGAGGAAGAACCGGATACCGATGCAGAGGAGCGGGCCTTGGCGCAATTTGAAGCACGGCTGGGCGGCCAGTCTGAAGATGAGGAGAGTGAAGAGGAGGACTTGGAGATGCTGCGGGCCAAGTACAAAAAGGCACTGGCGGAGGGACCTGCCGAGGCAGGCGAGAGCGAAGAAGAGGAGGACGAGGAGGACCTGGAGGTGAGCGAGGAGGACGAGGAGGACCTGGAGGTGAGCGAGGAGGACGAGGGGATTGAAGAGGGGGTGGATTTCTATGTCGACGAGGGACCAACCGGGAAGATTGGTGTTGCGTCATCGGAATCTGGGTCAGATGAGGACGACTCAGGCAACTCAGATTCAGACTCGGACGCTGTCGAGCCAGCACGCAAGCGTCGCGCCACGGCGGTGGTGTCGGCCAAGGACGGACGGGCTTCAGCGGCCGACTCACGTTTCCTACCGACGCTGATGGGCGGCTACCTCTCAGACGGCGGCTCGAGTGACGACGGTCGGCGGGACGACGACGATGCGGCGGCGACGCGGATGCTGGCACAACGCAAGAACCGGCGCGGCCAGCGGGCGCGGCAGGCGATCTGGGAGAAAAAGTACAAGGAACAGGCGCGACACGTCAAGGAGGGCAAGCAGGCGGACGGCAGCCAGAAGAAACAAACGGGATGGGACGCCAAACGCGGCGCCGTCGGCACAGACGAAGGGCCCCGCTGGCTGCGACGCAAGCTGGGCCGACAGACGGGCGGTGCTGGTGGTGCCAAGAAGACCGGCGACACGACAGCGGCGGCGCCCCGGCGAGAGAACAAGAGCAGCAAAGACGATGCTGGCCCGCTGCATCCCAGCTGGGAGGCGGCCAAGGCGGCCAAGGAAAAGGCACAGACGGCAACGTTTACGGGCACAAAGATAGTGTTTGACTAGAAGGGCTGGAAGAGGTGAAGAGCGAAAGGTCAAGATAAAGGAGGTAAAAGGAAAAAGGAAAAAGGAAAAAGGAAAAAGGATCATTCCCCTTGGTATATTATACCACAACAGTGCTAGCTATATAGAGCCACGATTCCAACGGCAAGCAAACTAAAACCAATCGAACCAGCCAACACAAGCTCATGTCTACGAGGTCGGGGCCGTCGGCGGGGGGTCGAACTTGGGCGAGCTGCTCGGTACAGGAGCGCCGGTGCTGGCGGTGGTGGCAGCCGGGACGGGAGGCTCTGACGTGACCGGCGCAGCGGACGTGGTGCCGGCGGGCGGTGGGGGGGCGAACTTCTTTTCGTCACCAAAGAACTTGTCGAGGCCGGCGGCCTTGTAGGCGCTGCCGCCGTGTTCCTGCTTCTTGATCTCGGCGAGACGGCGGGCCTCCTCGTGAACGTCCTTGGCCTGACGCTGGGTGAGGGTGTAAAAGTCGACGACGCGCTTGCCGGTCGGCGTGTTGGAGGCCTTTTCAAAGTAGGAGCCGAGGCCGGTGAAGAGGGTGTTGGCCCGCTGGGTGAGGCCGTACGACTGGTCGGCCGTCTTGGCCCGGTCGATGGCGTGGTACTTGCTGTCGAGGTCGTGCAGTTTACTGACAAAGCGTGAAGTCACGTTGTGGCGGTGGTCCAGATCGATGGCGCGCTCGAGCGCGGCGTCGCCAATGACGTAGCCGTGTGCCAGGTACTCGGCAAAGATGCGTGCCCGTGGCTTCTCCTCCTGCGTGAGCACGCCGCTGTGCTGTTCGGTCGGGGCATCGCCCAGGACGGCGGGCTCTTCGGGCTTGGCCGTGCCCGTCACGCCAATGTGGTTGGGGCCTAGCTGCGTGTTGTTCAGGAGCAGCGCCGTCTTGGCGGCCGTGTCCTTTTCGAACTGCACCGTGGCCGACTTGGTCTCGCCCGTGGCCGAGACCTGCATGTCCGTGATCTTGCCACTGGACCGGTCAGAAGGGAGCAAACGGGGCAGGAGGCCGGGGCACGCACCAGAAGCTGAAAAAGTCCTGGACCTCCTTGTCGGCGGTCGCAGGAGCAATGTTGGTGACGGTGACGGTGGTGGGGCTCGACATGATGGATTCGATGGCTTTCTTGTTTGGAGAGAGGAGAGGAAGGAGAATAGACAAAGGACAGGAGGACAAGAGGACAAGAGGACAGCTTTTAAAACAATGGGGCCAGGCAAGTGGCCAGGCCCTTACACATGCACGTCTGCGGCAAGAGCGATGGAGGGGCAGAGAATAACGTCATACGCAGAGCTAAAGTGGGTCTGGAGACGTGTCGCAAGCAGGCGGGTTGTGCAGCTCTCTCCATGACGCTTGCACCGTCCACTAAGCGGCGGGGTTTGTCTACTTTCAGCGCTCTGGCGACCAATCAAACGACCGGAGGCTGTGTCCTGCATGGCGCGATTCTGCCGACATGGCGCATTTTCAGCTGGCATGGCTGTCTACACATAGTACAGTGACTGATCGTGGGCACCAATTAAGCATTCTTGGACAGGTCCTCTTTCATTGGCTTTTCTTTATCGCACTGCTCTCCTCTGTTTACTCGCGCAGTTTCCCGTCAAACTTGTCCTTCACCACGTCCTCTAACGGGCCCTTTGGGTTGGAAGTCAGATTCTACCTTAAAGTTAGTTCTATCTTGTTTTCTTCCAGTTCCTTTCTGGACTTGCCTCTGTGCCAGTGCTGCTGCCGGCCTGTTCAGAATTCTTATTGGCTTCATGATCCGACGAGACCTGGCCAGATCCCATCACGTCGTGCAGCTGTGCACCGGTGAGGCGTTCAGGATCGGGTGATTCGCGACCTTCAGACATCTTGTTGCGCCGTGCTGTTCGGACTTGTTTCAGACGAATGATCCTTTGGACTCCAGGCGTCTTATATACCCGGATCGTTTCGTCATGGCCATTGCATCATTACCACACTACAGTGCGAAAACGGTGTCAATCCCTATCCAACACTCTCCACTGTGCCCCTGTAAATAGTGGGGTGTCCATTCATCTGGCGAAGCCGTGTTCCATGCTTCCACACACAGCAGACGACCAACGAATCCAGTCGCCCGTTCTCTGGCTGCCGACACAGACAACCGTTGCTCGACACTCGTTCGACACGCCCGTGGTTCCTGCCTTTTCTGTCCCTTTAGCGAGACGGCCGTCTGGCCTCGGAGCCGGTTCTCTCTCACCCTCTCCTCACGCTCTTTTCACGTCCATCGTCGACATGCCGGATCTCAACTCGGTGCCGCCGTCGCCTCGCGTGCTCGCCATCAGCCGGCAGCCGACCTCTTCGATCAGCATGTCCGCCTCCTCGACCAGCCACATTCACATGCCGCCACCACCGCTGCCAGCCTCGCCCTCGTCCATGCACGTCTTCCCGTCGAACCAGATGGCCGTCAGCCAAGGCACCGCCCAGACGGCCGCGCTGCCCTCGCCCTACTTCTCGCCACCGGCAACACTCGCCTTGGCCAGTCCGCCAGCCGATGGACCGGGCGTGGGTCCGGGCCCCGGTCCTCTGCGCCTCCCCCGACCACTGACGGCGGCTGAGCTGCACATGCAGCTCGAGAAGGAGCAGGAGGCCGTGGTCAACCGGCTGACGCGCGAGTTGACGCTGCTGCGCGCCCAAAACGCCTCGGTCGTGTCCAACGCCTCGTCCACATCCAACGGCGCCGTCTCGGACGCATCTGTCTCGGCCCCCTCGTCTGCGCCTGTCCAGGACGCGCACGCGCTGCTGTCCGGTACCTCGGGCTTCTCTATCCCCTCGTCCGCCGGCCGCCATGGCCGCACCTACTCCAACACTAGCACCCGCAGTCAGACCGCCGCTGCCAGCACGCCGTCTGTCGTTGCCATCACCTCGCCGGCTCCCATTCGCCCGGCCGCTCCAGTGCCCATCCGTCCGCCCGCCGCTCTGGGCTTGAGCCGCCAGAACAGCGCCGCCTCGCGTCGCAGCCACACCAACTCGCCCGGGCCTCCGTCGCTGTCGCATTCCTACAGCCACTCGTACCTCAACGACCCGCTCATGGCCGGATACTTTCAGCAACACCAGCACCAGCACCAGCACCAGCACCCCCATCCGCACCCGCATCCGCACCATCAACACATCCACACCCACTCGTACTCGCACCAGCAGGCTGCTGCCTACGGCATCCGTGGGGCCACGCCCGCCTCCAGCGATCTGTCGCCGTCCATCGTGCCCGGGACAGCCCGCTACGAAGAGACGGTCTTTTACCGCACCGAACTGGAGAACATGAAACGCGAGAACGAGGCCCTCAAGCGCCGCATCCGGGAGCTGGAACGTGCCGCTGCAGCAACGGTCAGTGCAGCAGGAACACCGGCCCCGGTAGCCTCGACTACGACCGCTTCGTCTCAGCCGCTGCAGCCGCAACAGCCGCAACAGCAACAACCGCTGCAGCCACTGGGACGACACGAGCGCCATTCCAGCGAGATCAGCCGCGTACGCAGCGAGAGCGTCAGCACTACCGGCAGCCTCAGCGCCATGCCGTCCGGGTCGGTGACCGGCCTGTCGACCACTTCGACATCTGCCCTGCCGGCAGGCTTTCCCGGACCGCTGGTGGGCGGCGTCGGCATCGCAGGACGGCGCGAGAGCGTCCGCGAACGTGTCACCAGCATGCTGAGCATGACCGGCAGCGTCGCCGGCAGCGTTGGCGTTGGCGTGCCCGAGGACGAGCTGCAAGTGGGCGAAAGCGCTGCCAGCGCTGGCTTGACCGCCCAGGAGGCCGGTAGCAGCCGCCCGCCAGCATCCTGATGTTGCTGGCTTGGTTTTGCTCTTTCTTTTGTCAGCGTGCTGTGTGGTCATATCTCTGCTACCAGACAGGGGAACAAAAAGTATGGCATGGACCCGGAGTGTCTCTCGTTTATTTTACTTAATAGCTCTCGGGATTTTCGTCCGTGGAACGGATTAGCGAACTGGCTCAAGACTGTCAGCACTGCAGGATAATAAAACATGGCATTGTGACAGCTACAAAGCATGGCCTTGCTCAGCATGAGGAATGTTGTAATACGTGTGTTTTTGGTTGTTCCATTTGTAAGGCGCATACACGCCATCCTCCCTATCAGATACCCATTTCCCTGTCCGATCCCGATGGTATTTCCCATTTGTTTTCTGCCCCAGACAATGCAACACGACTGCAGGTCCATTGACTCCCAAGATACAAAATGCATAAACCAGTGTTTGCTGACATTCAACGTGCAGAGGGAGGCCGAGGCCTGTCCATCGGACACGTGCCGCGCGACTCTTTACTTGCGGGTCGTAAAGTCGGTCTCGTTGGACGACGCGCCCGCGCCGGTCTCGCACGTGCAGGCGCCAGCCGGGCGCTGGCCGCAGCTGCAGCGGTCGCCCGCCGTCGAGTTCTCCGCCGCCGCCTTGCTGCAGTCGCACTGGAGGGCGGAGCGCTTGCCGCACGAGCAGGTCGCGTTCTGGGCTGTGGCGCTGGTTAGCCCAAGAAGAGGGAGAGAATGGCGTGAGCCCGGGGCCAACGAGCTTGAACGTACCACAGATGCACTCAGAACCGCCCTTGCCGCAGCAGGTAGAAGGAGCCATTGGGAAGAGAGTGGTGAATGAAGCGAGGCTGAAGTCGAGCAGAATAGTTTCCTATTTGGGAACAAGACTTAAGTGGAAGATGGGTGTGGTCTTGGTTTTGGATGCGGATGCTGGATGACGGGGTGTAAAGTAGTCTTGAGAGGAGGGACGAGAGCTCTATTTATGCTGGGACCAACTGGGCAATCATGCTGTTTTTTTTGAGCAAGGCGACAGCAGGTCCAAAACAGGCCATCTTTGTCATGATTTAGCCAGACAAAGTGGTCATCATTCGTCGTATGATTGGCTGAAGATAAGATCTCAGATAATCTCTGGCCAATAGGGTGCTGCATGATTACCGCAGCCAACCAATCAGAGTGCTGCTATTTGCATTTTTGGTCAGCATCTGTAATCATTTTCGCCAAGTCGGCAGTCGCCACTGAGCCTTCATTCTGCCAGCCGGCTGCCAGTTCCTGGGTTTAGGCACGTGTATGGCATTTATGACACGTTATATTCTTCTTTTGTACATCTATTATATATACACCTTTTTAGGTGATACTCATGAACACACTTCTTGGACATTCACATCTAATTAATAGAAGAAAACGACTTGTCCTTGTCCAGTTGTGCTCTTGTTTACGACAAGAAGCGTATCTGTCTCGGCTTTACCCAGACAACACATGCTCGACACTGGGCCATCTTGGCCCAACAGGATTGGAACAGCACCGACCGATCCCGTTGTTGTCAAAAGATTCGGCGGGATTGAGTTGAGACGGATGCATGCGTCTGATCTGCCGTGATATAGAGCGTCTCTGAGTCGTTTGCCCAGAGGGAGGAACTGGGACAGATATTCCAGACTCTGCTGACTCTCATCCACGAAGAGAGTGACTTTGATGTCTCATCTAGATCTTCAGTTGTCCTTCTGGTGCATAAGGTACCTCCTAGACGAGATCAACAGCCTGGAGCAAGACAAGGACGTTAGCATACTCGAACAATGGTACCACCGGCTCAAAGCGTAATGACTGACGTAATTGGGTTGAAGCTGAGTTTCTTAGGGACAATCATTCTGACAGGTCGCCCGTTTCGGTATGTGGAGATGGCTTGCCAGAGTATCCAGGAGAAATCCTCAAGAAGACAAAGGATATTTAAGATCAAGCTTACAGGTAAGAAAAAGGCTTTGGAGATAGGAGATGCCATAAAGCTGCTAGGAAGCTGCCTAGAAGATAGGAACCGAAAGTGGCAGGCCAGCTATCAAAACAACGGGGTAGCCGGCCATATTCGTCACAACTACTCCATATTATATGGACATCCATATTTTAACATTATCCTCTTAACACATGCAAACGACTTCCGCCTATTCTAACGGAAGAAATACTGCACATTCTAAAGACAATTACTCTCAAGATTTCGTGTTCGGATTACAGCAGATTGTGGAATGTGGTCACTAGGGAGGTTACTAGTCGCTCATTCTGTATTATACAATGTAACGTGCACAGCCATTCAAGGAAGTAACACCACGCGCACAGTTATTCAGGGATTCAGCCTATGTGCACTGCCATTTGAGGAAGCACTACCTACGGAGTTCCGTCTTTCTTGTTTTCCACTCCCAACCCCATATTAGGAAATAATAAAGAGAGCAAAAATGGCCGACTTCAACTGGAGTCACTCTACATTTTCTCGAGCCCTCTCGACATCTAACTACCAACCAGAGGCTGGGTGCGGCTCGTGTACCTAGACGAACACATGAAAACATTCTGCATCAAGGAGATGGAGTTTACGCAGCTCTCACGGGAAAAAAATATACGACATGTTCGTTACAGAAATCTCAGACGATGTTTCCGAGCTCGGCTTCTGCCAGACGCCAACATATGGGTTTTACTTTGAATTCCCAGAGGCAGTAAGGAGCGGCTTTCGCCAGTAGACCTGTGTTTCGGTCTTCCTGGTGCATCGTTGGAACAGGTAGACTCGGCGATGTGTGCAACTACCGGTGTCTCTTTTATCGCCTCTCCCGCCATGCGTGATGTGCTACATGGCGCAACGGTGCAGCAGCACCGTGTCGCTCAGGACAGCCAACCACGCCCAAACCATTGCCACCATCGCATTGGCGGGTCCGCCCTCGGCCGATACCTATACCGACATTCTCCGCTCGTACATTATCAACGAACGGTACAAGGACATACGCTCGCACCCGCGCACCGAAGCGGCGCTTCTTCGGGGCGGCTGGCGGAAGCCGGGGTTGGGAACGCTCCTTGCGTCGCTGTACAAGTTGCGGGAGTATGACTTTTTGCAAGACGACCACTTGGAGGAGGACGTGCGGGATGTTATGCGCCTGTTGGCCGAGCGGGACTGCTCGGACCGCCAGACCAGAGATCTGGCTTGCCAGATCGCGCAAGAGGGCTGCGTAACGGTGCTCCGGCTTGTTCTTGGCGACGACGGGCTTTTGCCTCTGCAAAAAGTGCCAGAAAATATCCGTACATGCATGCTTCTATATGCTGCTTATGGAGCGGGGAGGACAGGATATCAATCCTGGCGATTCCAGATAGGGAGCCTATGCTGACCTATCTGCTCGAGGATTTGGGGATCGACTCGAATGGCCAAGCGACCACTGGGCGTGGTCTTATACACGACCTATAGGGTCGCGGGACATTCGGCAGACGGCGTTGCACGTGGCTATGGGAAATGGGGATACCAAGACAGCGCGTCTGCTGTTGGAAAAAGGAGCGAACACTGATGTCAGGGACGAGCTGGGGCAAACGCCGTTGGACAGGGAGACTGTGGGAGGACGACGATAGGAGAGCACGTCTAGTCTAGTCTTGTCGTACATCTATGTATGGCTATACGCACGTTGTGCATACAGGTCCTAGTCCATCCTGCAGAAAGGCACAGTAAAATATTCAGGGCAAAAAGCAACCATATAAACATGAAGAATTACTTGCTGCGCCGTATAATCCTATAATTACAGTGTAGGGTTTATTCTACCCTCGGGAACAATGGAAGGGCCTATTTCAAAGGCAACATACACACCAAGATGATGGCCAAGTATGAAGAGGTTCCAGCATGATGGGATGCTGCCATTGGTGTCGTATATATTTCTCCTCCATTGTCATTCTCGCCTAAGACACAGGCATGAAGTGGTACTCCCATGTCGTGCGTATCTTATTAGCCTATGGATCTTAACTAAACCGTAACAGCCAACTATAGATAGCATTTAAGCTCGCAGCACCTGAACGGCCCTGTTCAGGCTTTCCACCTCCCGCTTGAGAACTTGACGCCGGTTCTTCGAAATCGTGTCCTCCCCTACAATCATTTCTAGCTGTTCAACACTGAGCTCCAATATCCGGTCGGCACATAGTATTCTCAGTGGGCTCTTTGGGCCCATAAGCAGATCATAGTAGATGACCTGTTGGCAAATTGTGTCGAACGCTTCGGTGACACCTTGTAATATCTCTCGACAGTGTCGAGGATATCTTCACACACTACTTGCGCATTTTCCATGTCTATGGCATGCTTGCCTAATGTTTCAAAGGGAATATACTCTTTCTGATCACTTGAAACTTTGACCACATGGTTCCGGAGGGACTTGGCTATGCGATCCTGCCGATTTTTCTGCAAGTTCGCGTTGAAGTAATGGTTGAATGTGACAGGTAGGACACAGCGCTCGATATCCAGGAGAAAGTGTGCACGTTCGATAGCACCCCTGTACTTGTTACACAGCTCATCCCGGAGGATGCTGTCCCAGAGCTGGTCCTTGATTACTGAGTCCGAGCAGAGTGCGCCGAGCAACTTGAAGATATAATCATGTACAAGTGTGATGACTTTGCTTGTATGGGATATCGACAAATGTTCCCACTTCTGCGACAGTGTGTCGAATACAAAGGCAAGGATGGTACCGTTGAACTACAGACGTGAGTTGCTTAGTAATCATACAACAAGCAACATTCAGCCATCTTACCGTTCCAAGTTCCGGTCCACGGCTAGACTTGTAAATCTCCTCTATGAGCGGGCGTGATTGGACCCTCCAAAGGTTTTGGGCAGTCGTAGCCAGTGTCGATAATGCCTGCTAACTCATCATAAACGCTGAGGGCATTTTCGAGATGGGATTTATCCAAGCTGTGCTCTAGACAACTCTTGCCGTCATCATTCCATGAAGATCGAAAGTGTTGGTAGTGGCCTTGCTTCAAGAACACGTTGGAAATATCTTCATTCAGCTGAGTGATAGTGGTGATAAGTTTGAAGCAGCTCTCTTCCTTGAAAAGAGCTTCACCCACGTAGTACCCATTCAGCGAACTTTTGGTAACGTCCTGCATGCGTGATGCAATCCTCACAAGATACTGTCTCTGGGCACTTTCGTCGGCCCTAGGCTCACCCATGATGTTCAACTTGGCTTTGCAATCGCGAAGGCGCTTGTCGATCTCTGATTTGACTTTGGGCAGCTCACGCTTCGAGATCTCCATCAGCAATGCTCGAAGCCGCACCCTAAGAGAGGCAGCACCACAACAGTCGGCAATGGATGACCACGGAGGCGCCGCAAAGAAAGCATTTTCGGTAGCAAGACGGCCTGAAATGGTGGATGTGTTGTCGTCTGCGCTCCGGTTTTTAACGACGCAATACCCAAGTTTCAGCTCGTTTCGCTTCCCCTGTACAAGTTCGATAACGGCGTCTTGCGTAGCCTTCTCCACGGCGAGATCGGGCTTGGTTAATACACCCATTGTCCGGAGGCCGTCAGGATCGGCCTCCTCAGCTAGCTTGAGAATCTCTTGCGTCGCGATATCGACATTACAGGGCATAACAGCAAGGATTCTGAGTAGTGGGTTAGCTAACAAATTCTGCGAAATGCTTGGACATTGGTGCTTAGACACGAACATGGTTCGACTGTTTTCCATGTAGCGCTGAACAATGTTTCGGACGAGCATAACGTCGCTCTCGGTAGTGAGCCCTGTATACTATGAGTCTCTATTATTTAGTTCTCGCCATTGGGTGTCTTACCGTGTGTGGCGACTCGGAAGATTCCAGGAACGTCGATCACAGTAAGGTGAACTTGCTGTGACAAGTTAGGAGACGACATTCAATACGACCAAGCAGTGCTGCACTTACATCGGGCCCACTGATTTCTATCTTCAATATATCCTCGCTAAAGGCTGAGAGGCCTTCGGTCTTCTCATCTATGTTCGTTCGAATCCCCATAGCCGTACTTGCCTGTCACATCGCATCAGCGTCGCTCTACTTTATAGAGGGGATAGATCCAGGACACACTTCCTCGAAGATTTTGGCAAGGTTGTCATTTTGCATTTTATCCATCTGTCTGCGGAACGCTAGAAGGCGCCCTTTGAGAGCATCGTCTGCATCTGGCCGCGGAATAATGGAGATGGAGATACGCTCTTGCGCCTCTCGAGCACAGGTGATCTGGGGTAGCATAACGAGTGCATAGGCCGGCAGCGCGGGGAAACGAAAATGCAGTCAAGCTTTCGAGGACGGAGCTTTTCCCAGAAGATTGGTCATCAACCACAATAAACTACGGTTCCAGAGCCAGTTGTCCGTGGCGATTGTGCAGGATTGGTGACATACTTGAGGAAGTGGAATGATGGCTCCGACATTTGTCTCTCGGAGTTTATCAATCTTAGTTAGGATGGCCTGGTTCCCCAGATTGGCTCGGGCGTCTGCCATTTTATCAGATAGGTTGATGCCTTATGTCAAGGGAAGGCTGGGAGTACCATTAGCTTTATAGGGAATTGATCATATGAAACTGCTGTTTTACCGAGTACTTCCTAACCTCGGAATCGGTGAATAAGGCCACGGGAAGATCGGCGGAGGATGAGCAAGCTCAGTTACGCATATTAATTAAAGGCGGTGCATGGGCCTCTCGTCCCAACGAGGCCGCTTAATGTATCAAAGGTACGGGCGTCGAAGGTACATTTACCAAAGAAAAGAGTGGACGTATGCTCGGCTTTTAAGAGAAAGTGTTGGGTTGGTTTTTTTGTATTTTATTCCTGCGTGCTTATCTTAGCTTCCATGCATCGAAAGCTACTTTCGTCATGTTGGGTAGACTACTCGCAATCTCTCGCCTTGTCCTTGGACTTTTCACCACTCCATTTCGATATGCAGAAGCGCAGCGAAATGCTTCTCGCAATACACGATTTTACTTTTGCTTTCTAGCATCTCCACAGACAACCTGCGAATACTACTTATAGACGAGAACTCTAACGATTAGTGAATCCGCCGTACCCCCGGTCTCCCTAGCTTGGCCGATTCCTACAAAGCTTTGTCGTGATGATCACACACGCTTCTACATCCTCGATGAAGATGTTGAGAACAGCTTACACGTAACTCGCACTACCGCTTCTTCTAGGAAAACAGCGATGACGAAACAATCACGTGCTGGCCTCTAATAAGTGAAATTATCAAACCGTTTACCGTCTTACTCCGTAGAATGATTTTACACTCCTTCTCCGCGTTCCCTCAACGTCCCTTCCATATATAAATGACAAACAAGTTGCTACACATCACCTTCTATTCTTTCACGTCCGCCTAAATTTGAAGAGGCTCAAGTGTACATGATCGTTTCAGCCCTTCAATTCTATCGTCTGGGAGGATGATCTGGCCGATATTGTCGAGCAGCTGGAAATGAAGACGAAGCAGGTGTCTTTAGCACTGGAAAAACAGACGAGTTGAAGCTTACAGTAACAATGATAGGCAGCTGGCCATCACGGGAGGAAGTCGTGCTGCCACTCTTTTCTCTGTACCAACGAGGCTCAAGCAGACCTCCCTTGGTAGCGAGTAGGCCGAGTGTAAGCTTAGATCCTTATCAGCTTCTCGTTCTGCTGCACCATCCTGGTCTAGTCATGGTTCTTGGCAAGGATCCGGTTTAGAGCCATGTCGGTACTCCGTAAAGCTCGCTTCGGGGATGGTTTAATTTGTATCCACCAAAATCCATCAAAATCCATCTAGAATTTTCTTTTTTGATTGCCCCTATCACCCTTTCACCTTTGTTCTTTAGCGTTCACGCGTCACATCGTCAATTTGCCTTTCTTTCCTTCCTACCCCATTCATATTCTTGCAAATTCGGGAAACAGCACATTAAAAGGGTGGAAGCAGGATAAGGATTTGCAGGTTTTAGTGTGCCGTACCCCGTACAGTGTAAATAAGTGTTCGTCTCTGGAATGGATCGCACTACTTTCGACTAGAGCCCGCATGGAAGCTTCTGATTGGACAGAATAAGTAGATGTGGTAAGATCCCCTGACCTGCACAGTGCACCTACCTTTTGCTGTGATATACTCGTATACGACGTGAATTGTTACACTTATTCAAACAATATCCATTCATTCACGCCACAGGTTTAGCACCTTACTACTCTCGGCCGAAACGAAGTGGGGTTTATTAGAGGGGCTTTAAATTCGGCCACGAAATATCGCCGGTTTTGTCGCTGTGCTTCCTTGTTTTTGGCCCCCGCCCATTTTGACGGAAAGTGAGGAAATATGACGGAGCAATCGAGCACGTTACCAGCGCCGGCGTTACTGGCAGAGAACCCTCTGCAGGCCGACGATGTAAGGCCCTCTCACCGTGGATTGAACTCGGTTCTATGCACATGCTGACAAGCGGTGAATCCAGGAGGGTGTTGACGACGGCGCCTCCTTGAATTCGTATGTTGTGGCGGAGAATGGAGCGGTGCTTGGGAATAGCAGGCTACTGACAATTCTGCTACTTCTTACTCGTTTACAGTGGCAGCTACATAACTTCACTTAGCTCCAGCATCTACAACTACAAGCAAGTCCAGCCACGCAACCAGTCCGTTCCGAGCGACAGCTACTAACCTGACATGATTACAGATACGAGGTTTGATCCCCGTGGGCCCAAGCTTCTTGGGCTGGTGCTGCTGCTGACTGCCTAGAACGGCCGTCGCTACCATGCATTTCGCGAGGGCAGCTACTTTGTGGTATGTGTCCGGTGGCTGTCAGAGGAGCAGGGATCGAGGACCAGACTGACATCGGCGCAGCCGAACGACGAGGAAGAGCAGGGCCGCATGGATCTAGTCCATCACATCTACCGGCTCATGCTCGGTGGAAACCTGTACTTTTCGCCTCTGGCGGATCAGGTCGGCCGTGTGCTCGACATGGGCACTGGCACCGGCATCTGGGCCATGGATTTTGCCGAGTGCGTGCGATGCTTTGCCAAGTCGTTTTGTTTGCTGTCTGAAGACTGACGCCAGCTTCTTTCTTGCGCTCTGTAGCGAGCATCCAGAGGCCGAAGTACTGGGCACGGATCTCAGTCCTATCCAGCCGAAGTGGTAAGAAGAGGCCGTTTTCAAACTTCATGTCCTGGCCGGCACACAAGGGACTAACAGGACACTAGGGTTCCGCCCAACTGCATCTTCGAGATCGAGGACTTTGAGTCCGACTGGCTCTACGGCCGTCCGTTTGACTATGTCTTTGGCCGCGAGTTGGAGGGCTGCATTGCCGACGACCGGACCTTGTTCCGCCGTGCATTTGATAACCTCAAGCCCGGTGGTTACCTCGAGATGCAGGGCGTCAACCCGGAGTTTCTGTCCGACGACGACACGGTCAAGAAGGCGTTTAACGCGAACAAGTGGATGAAGCTCATGGTCGATGGCGCCGCTAAGTTTGGCAAGCCCTTTGACGCCCCCCTCCACTGGAAAGAAAAGTTCATAGAGGCCGGTTTTGTTGATGTGAAGCAGGAGATTCGCAAGGTAAGCAGAGCTCTATGGACCTGCAAGATATTACGGTATGCCGACCTTTGCTAACCAACTGCATTGTACAGCTCCCGATCGGCGCCTGGCCGAAAGACCTCAAGCTCAAGGAGCTCGGCAGGGCACAGGCATACCAGGAGCTGCAGGTTATTGACTCGTACACGCCGGGCCTGCTGTCGCGCGTCTTTGGCTGGTCCACCACCGAGGTCAACGTGTTTCTGCCGATGGTCCGTACAGATCTCAGGAACCCCGACATCCATCTCTACCTGGCTGTCTATTTTGTCTGGGGACGGAAACCGTGAAGCGGAACGAGATGCTTGTGTTCTTCTGTTACCATATATTAGCCCATAGTTCAGTTTTAAACCTTAACAAAGCCATCCACAGGACAAGTTCGAGTGGATACGAAATACAATAGTAAAGATGGCTGGAGGCCGCTAAACTTTCGGGCCGCATCCCTGCCAGCCCAGATGTGGATGTCTGGGAACTCTAGATATGATTGGCCAGCAGTCAACTACAGATGAACGTCTCCGGGATACCCAGGTTTAGCCCAAGGCTCTACACCAAGGCAGACGATTACTAGAGTGAAAGTGAGAGAGTCTGGGACTGCCGGCCAGACGTTTCCTTTGACCAGCTCGCTCGTCGCCTGTTTTCTAGTGGGCTATTGTCTTTACATCCTTGATGTCCAGCAAGCAATCGAGAACTGCAGAAGTTGACGCAACCACCTTCTAATTACACTGGGCGTGTGAGCATCGGCCACGAGGCCTCTGTTGGCGTTCCCCAGGCCCCCGACAAGAAGTACCACTGATTTTTTCACTATTAGACATAGATACCGTTCGACTCGGACAGTTCTGAAAATAACATCGCCACAAAAGTACGCATAAGGCAGCGCATGCAGGCGTTGATACTGAGACGACAGCACGGAATATCTGTTCATAGCAGTCGTACAGAGCTGAGGTCTTATCTACGTTGCATAGCGCGATGCACGGCTCCGGTAGCCAGTTGCCGTTCAGATATGGGCTACCAGCTCTGTAGACCATTGTTTGGCAAACCGGATGCCTTTCCTACAGTGGAGCAGCCACTCTTCTCCCGTCCGTTGACGGGCAACTCCGTAGGACGTAGAGAAGCGGAAGCACATATTATGCGAGCCCTCTCTGGTTCTGCTCGCGCTGTGCGCTATTTTCTTTCTCAATATTCCTACCGAGTAGTAAAATACCATGGCCAGCCCACCAGCCCAATCACACTCAGCCAGCCGTTCTCAGGTAGCTACTGTTGTCTTTGCATCAAACGAACCGTTGCTGGCAACCGCAGTGGCGGCTGGATACGTAGGGGCACTAAACAGGGACGGAGGTAGAATCTGGCCTGGCGTCCGATAGCTTACATGTAAGCATAGGACGGTGTCTCAGAGGAAGACGATGATACGTACGCATTCCGATCTTGTCAAGTAGGAACGGAAACTGATCGAGTCCAGGTCAGCCTCAACGGCGTCCGTTACAAGCAGCATTTTGGCGTACCGCACGCGTCGCGGGTGAACTTTCCACAGCGACAAGTACAGCGACTCGCAGTACTTTATGCCCAACGACGACCGGCAGCAGGAGTGTACTGACATTAGGTGCAGCCGTTCGCGTAAAGATCTTTTAGCAGCCTGCTGACGCCTTGGTGCATACATAGCAACCACTATCTGACGTTGCTGTTAGACGGCGCACTGTTTTTAGCTCCCATCCCGGGTACAATTCAGGTTCGTTCGCGGGCGCGTGTTGTGAGTGAGAAGAACTCTGATGCATGCTAGACGCACCAAAACGGTTAGAAAGTGATCGATATTGGTACCGGCACGGGCATCTGGGCAATGTAAGGAGTCCCACCGTCACCACTTTGATCCACGACTCTAATTTACCGCTGTTGCAAGCCTGGTGGCTGGTATGAGTCGGTCGAGGTAGATGTCGAGTTCCAGAGTGATGACGATACGGTCATGCTGGCCCCCGTGCTGCATACCTTTTGGCAGCTGATTGTCCAAGACATCGGAAAGCTGGGCCGGTCGGGTCGTGTTGTCAAAGACGGCTTACAGGTCAAGTCGATGGAGGCGGCTGGCTTTGTCCATATCCACGACAGGAGCTGTAAGCTGCCCACTGGCGGGTGGCCAGCCGACCCAAAGCTGTCCGAGATGAGCCAGTATGTCCTGCTAGGGTTGATAAGCGACCTGGAGGGTGTGTCTCGACTCCCTTCTCGAGTGCCCCGATACCGAAGCTAATGATCAATAGGATATACGTCCTTTCTGTGGAACGAGATCATGCAATGGGGCGACAATGAGTACCAGGTGTTCCTGACGGAAGTGCGCAAGGCCATGAAAGACAAGAGGGTGCACACGTACTATACGGTGCGATTTGTGTAGGGGCAAAAGCTGTCAGAGTAGTGCTGGCCGAAGTAGTCTTGATAGCGAAGAAACAGTCCAGACCGCAATGAAGGCCCGGGGTTCCGGCGTCGTCAACGTTCAAACGGCAGGCCGACACGCTCGATAATCGGGCCCACACGATGCTGCAGATGGTGCGTGACTGCCACGCGTCCGGCGTGCCCGATGCGCCCGAGACGACGGCCCTGCTGCGATGGCTCCCGGCCGAGTCGATTGTGCTGCTGAAGAACGAAGGGCCGTTGTGAGGAGTGGTGGTGTGGTGTGGCTGTGTGGTGTGGCTGAGACACGTGACCCACGCGCTCACGGTGGTTGGACCCAACGCCAAGACGGCGACCTTTCCGCGTCCAGGGCAACCCGACCTACACCGAGGATGTGATCTCCGGCGAGGACGTCTACATGGGCCGGCTACTACGACACCCTCCGTCTGCCCGTTGCCTTTTCCTTTGGCTTCGGCCTCAGCTACACCACCTTTGGTGCACCTTTGGTCTGGTTGTAAACGGTCTCTGCTAATCCATCTTCTCTTCACCACCTCGTTCTTTCTACCTCTCACCATCTCCCATACAAATACAGCTCCAGCACGTCCTCTCCGCCCGGCAATGCCACCGTGCTGCTCGCACGCGGCTGCCAACCCTCGCCCGCCAGCAGGCCGAACAGCGCCTCCTCGTCCGTGTGTCGCGGCTTTCGTGCCAGCAACACACGCACGCGCGTCGATGCTGCCGCCTGCAGTGCCGACAGCGTCTGCACCAGCGCCGGCAGCATATCCACATTGTACGTGCAGTCGCTCAGCACCACGAGGTCCCACGGCCGTCCGGCCGCCACCTTGGCGCCAAACCGGCCCGCGCTGCCGTCGTCCCAGTCGAGGTTCTCGTAGTCCAGTCGGACGTGTGATGGCACAGCTGCCCGCTGCATGTTGGCCGTCGCCCGCTCTTCTGCCTCGGGCAGGTCTGTCAGCAAAACGGACAGGTCGTCCTGTTCGTCCTGTCCATCCTGTCCATCTCGGTGCCCATGTGCCAGGATCGTCGCCAGCCCAATGCCCAGAATGCCGACGCCACTTCCCAGCTCGAGAACATGCAGGCGGCCACTCGTCTTTGTCGCCAGCAGACGGCACAGGTCGCCGGCCAGACCGCTTCTCTCCTCCGTCTGGCCCCGGCGTCCCAAACAGGTGTCGGCCACAAAGGCCACCGTGGCCAGGCCGGCATCCCAAATGTGTCGCGCAATGCTCTCGCCCATCTCCTCCTCCTCTTCGATCCAGATCGGCCTCTTCTGCTGCTCGCCGTCCTCGTATCCGATGCAGAGCCGCCGCACGGCCACATGACGAAACGCCGCGCTGTCTGTCGACGACGGCACGTCTACCCACAGCGGCACTACCGCGTGCGAGGTCGCCATCATCACGTTGGCCGCCGCCACAATGGACAGCCGCTGGTCTCGCATGCTGAAGCAGATCCGCCTCTGCACCACCAGCGGATCCCGCAGCTGCGCCACCGCCTCCTGCGGCACCACCAGTCCCATCTTCAGCACCCGCATCCCAGAGCGCCACGCCAGTGACGACGTCGTCTTGCTTTCGCTGACCTGCTGGACAGGACTGTCGATCCGAAAGACGTGCGCCTCGGTGCGTGCAGCCGCCGTCCCGGCCTCCGCGCCGCCGCCCTTGCTCAGCTCTTCGCTGCCGGCCCGCTTTCTCTTGCGGCTCAAAGGCGGGTCACCAGGATCGTTGTGCGGTGTGGCCACGTCCGACGGACGGCTCCCATCGCTGCTCTCCACGGGCGGCTCGCTCAGGCGTGTCTCCGTTTCCAGCGTGACCGAAAGGCCCAGAGGCCCATCCGGACTAAAAAACGAGTCGCCCAGGTCTGTCGTGATGGTCAGCACAAAGCTCAACACCGTCTGCCTGCCCTCCACCAGAGACGGCGGCCGCAAGAGACGAATGTAGTGCATGTTCTGGCACCCTCTGTGATGCGTTGGTCAGAAAGCGGCCAATGTCCGAGTCGGAGGTCGCCGTAGCCAGAATGCAAGCGAGCTAAATCTTCCCAACGTGCAAGCGGCTGCCTCCGACGCTGTTCATCGTCAAGAGGAGAGAGCCCCGGGATATATCGCAGAGACGATCCATTGCCTCCACAGACCTTGCAGACAAACACTCGATTTTACAGAGAGCACCGTCATTAGCACGTGACCACGAGAAGAGTGGATCGATTTACAAGCACCACAAACACAGCACAACAGCACAACCCACAGACGACGTCATGACAGCGACTGCAAACAAGCCGGCCGACCTGGTGGCGCAGCTGCTCCGGGTCACCGAGGAGAGCATCTTGCCGCTGACACGCGCCGGCGTCACGGCTGGCAGCAAGGTCTTTGGTGCGGCCGTGCTGGCCAAGGACGGCCTGACGCCGCACACCGTGGCGACCAACAACGAGCGCGCTTCGCCGCTGCTGCATGGCGAAATCAACTGCCTCCAGACCTTCTTTGCGTCGTCCGCCGAGGGCCGGCCACCGCCGGGCGACTGCGTCTTCTTCTGCACCCATGAGCCCTGCTCGCTCTGCCTCAGCGGCATCACCTGGTCCGGCTTCAATGAGTTCTACTACCTCTTCACCTACCAGGACAGCCGCGACCTCTTTGCCATCCCCTACGACATTGACATTCTCGAGTCCGTCTTCCGTGTAGCCGCCCCCACTGACACGCCCGACAGCCTGGCCGTCCGCCCGCTCTACAACAAGACCAACAAGTTCTTCCGCTCCGCCAGTCTGGCTGACCTCGTCGGCCGCATCACCGACCCCCAGGACCGCGCCCGCTGGGTCACTGAACTCAACCGCGTCAAAGCCTTGTACACCTCCCTTAGCCAGACATACCAGGCCGGCAAAGAGGCCGGCACCGAGACGTCCAGCGTGTGGAAATAGCCAGGCTGAATCCATCTTGTTTTTGTTCTCCGTGTGATCTGTTTCGTGCTCTGTACATGCTCTGTAAACTGTGCCTCGTCTCAGATGCGATTCGAATTCGCCTAAACAAACGGCTAGACCGGAGTCTGTCGTGCAGCCAATGCTGTGGGAGTGTGCGATACGAGCAGTCGGTCGTGTTCACAATAAAATGCAGCATTTACCATCCGCTGCCATGGCCCACCTAACGCTGTTTCCGGTCACATGACAGACACTAATCAATAGACCCCACCTCTTCTCAGTAAACCGTCAGCTTTGTTGACCGACCAACTTCAGAACCAAAGACCGCAGCACGTCTCTGTGAAGACGAATGCGAGTCACAAGAGCCTCGGAGACGGCCTCCCAGACTGTCCATGATGGCTTTTAGACAGGACCACAGACTGGATCACAGACCGGAGCAGTACCCGCCTCTTTTTCAGCCGCTGCCAGTGCATCCACAAGCCAACCAACTACTGACTGGCCTTACTCGGCCTCACCACCGCTGGGTCTATCCCCAACATGCAGAAACGGTCTACTTCTCTCCGGATGTACATCGCCGAGGGCCCCCTCCAGGTCTGCCGCTACCCGGAAACATGCGTGTATTCTCGCAAGTGTATGGCCCAGAACAATATGCTCCGGTTTATGCTCACCCAGGACCGTGGAACCTCGACGGAATGATCCCCCCTCAAGGCAACGCATTTATTCCTTCTGGGAGGCCACCTGTACCCCAGAATCCTGGAGATGGGCAGTTTCCCAGAGGAGCGTACCCCCCGATCTATTACCACCGTGTGGAATCAATGCATCCTCAAGCTTTCCCGAGTGGGATTCACGCCTTTGAAAACCACGGCATGGAATACCGAAACCTTTATACTCGGCCCAGGGAGACAGGCCATTCTGAGGACCAGGACACCAACCATCACCAGGGTCATCACCACGGGGGCTATCAGTATAGCTCTTATGGCCAGGGCGGTCAGAGTCAACATGGTCACTATGGCGGTGGCTACGACAGCTAGAGACATGGTCGTGGCCCCAGTCGTGGAAGACCTGGGGACGGCTACCATCCTGGCTATGTCCCTCTTGACAACCGCCAAAGATACCAAGCAGGTTTGCCGCTCGTCACGACAAACCCCCACCAAAGCAACCAGTGCCCGGGCAAGTACCGAGTTCGACCCAAGGAGCTGAACGAGTTTGAGAGGCGGGCCGAGAAAAAGAGACTGTCGAGGTCCTTCACCTACAGTGAGTTGCAGCCCGAGCCGGCTGAGCAGACTAAGCAACCGGAGCAGCACGAGCAGCCCACGCGAGCCAGCCAGTCGAATGACGTCGAGGAATCCCAACCTGCCGGTGACGCTGCCCTGGCTACAGCTGCCAACAAAGAGGACCCATTCAAGAAGTATCTTGACAAGATCTTGAAGCGAGTGCACGGGAAGAGGCGCCGCGAACTCAGCCCTACCAGTGAAAGAATCGGGTCGCCGCGGCGGCGGGGCGCCTTTTCAGCCGTACGTTCCCCCCCCTGACTTTGAGAAACGCTGGATATGCTTGCTGAACTGTCAAAACAGACCATCTGCCAAGAGGACAGCTATATGCACAGCGACACCGATTCGGACTTGGACCACCGGTCGGTCGTATCGACCGTATGTCTCGTGCTCAGGTCTCCCAACCAAGAAATGAAGTTGACTGATACTGACATGATTTTAGCCAGCCTTATGGAGCCATGCCGACATATGATTAAATCGCCCAAGAGACGAGAGATCCTTCCATCCGACCAACGACGCCTACAAAGACGTCTGGAAGATCATGGTGGCGAACCTTTTGGACCTCGCAAAGGAGAGAAGAGCCTCGGCGCGAACGGACATGTGAGGGGTGGAGGTTTTAGTGGGCAAGCTAAGCGGAAGAGCTGGGAGATAGTCTACTGGTCATATGCTGTGTCCTTTCTATATTTGATGCAAATTTTCTAAAGGCCCGCTGTTGGCGAGAGGCAAGTACCTGGTCATAAAATCAGAAAATCCAACGTGACAGATGGCATACAGAGATACCCGCAATGCTGCTTTGTGCTGGACTCTGCTGAAAAGCCGTTGTGCTTGCGCACTGGCCACCCTTTCAGCCACCCGGGTCGAGCGCAAATTGGCCCCAAAATAGTCCATCGGAAGAGGGAGGGAAAGCGAGGCGGCGTGCATGCATGCGTGTTCGGTCTTGGCTGGAAGGTCGAGGACGAGGCCTGTCAGACAGCCTCGATAGCTGCTTGTTTCTAGAAGAGGGACAGACGATAGAGTGCCATGTACGAGAACTGGCAGGTCTCCCGTATTCGTCAGCCCGCGTGAGACCGTTGAGAAGATACATGGCGTCGTAAAGCCACGCCCCTCTAGGAAGCCGCTGCTGATTGGACGGCCGAGGTGTGACGGCGTAGCTGCACGTCTTAAGCGCCAGGCCGGTTTTCTCATTTCTCTTCGTTCTCGTCCGGACGGGCTGGAGCCAGAGTCGCTGTGCCCGATGTGACGGTGACGAGGACGGAGGGGTGAGGCAGAGGATCAGATAAGCCAGGGAAGAGGCTGTCCGCAACGAGGCCCAGGCCGGAGAGACGGGACATTGTTGGCGATGGAGAGGGGGGGAGTTTTTGGGTTTTTTTGGGGGTTTTTTCTCTTTTTTTTTCCCTTTCTTCTGCATGCATTCACATCCCCACCGACCAGAGGGTTACGCCAAGCGACTCCTCCTCCCCTCCGGCCCGGGGCTCTCTGCTCAAAGGGGAACTGGAATCGACCAGACAGGCCGGTCGGGTCAGGCAGGGCCTCTCCGACCGGCTCAGCGACCAGACAGCACGGCTCGGCGGAAGGCCAGCCGAGCGATGCAATACAATGTACCAAGTAGGGCAGCGCTGCGGCCGAAAGGACTGGCCGCTGACTTCTTGGGAACCTGTCGTGCTCCGAGGGGCGGAACGGTAGATACTACGCGTATGTACAGAGCACAGGTACTCAGTACGCGCAGGCTGCAGCCAAGTCCGACTGGCTCAGCGACCGAGGGCCAGACCGAGAACAGCTGGGCCATGGCAAAAGGCCGCGCATGGTGGCCGCACAGACTGTCGACATTGGACAGGATTGCCTAATCCGGGTGGCGTTGCAGGCGGCCAGCCCTGTAAGAGACTCCGTACAGACGATGTCCGCCACTGCGTCGCTGCGACGTACGTAGCGTATCTTTCACCACCCGTCCACTAACACCACCACCTCGACCGCTGCTCCACCCGCTACCACTACCTATATCTTACCCCACCCCTACACACCACTACACCCGTTATCCACTCACCACACCACACACCCTCTGCCTGCCGGGCGGCTCGTCTGCCACAGCGGTTGGCCGGCGGTGCCCGCACGCAGCAATCAGGCCTTGCGTTTCACCCATGACTCGCCAGAGACCCGGAGCCGCATCTGTCTTGGCAAACGGGCGTCTTTCCCCTCTTTGGCAGCAACAGGCAGACGCGGAATGCCTGCCTTGCTGCATTCCTCTGCATTCCTGACAAGGGAGTCGCATACGAGTACGACGACAGAGCGGCCGTGTCGCTGTGGATTTTCCACTGCAGCGGTCCTTGCAGCGTTCGGTGCTGCCCAATGGCTTCTTCGCCCATCTGACACGACGGCCCAACTGCCCCTCAACGGCACAAACCCCGCCATTGCGCCGAGCAAAGGACATGGTACGGCGCACTGCTCGTACACAGTACTTGCTGCGTGGCAGCCGAAAAACAGAGAGACCAATAGAGGGTAAAAAAAGAAAGAAAAGGCCCGGCTTCTCATGGCCGTCACCTGTTGTCTCGCCAATTCAACGTGATGAGAGGAGCAGCAGATAAATCAGGCAAAGGGCGGCCACATTGCTCTTCCGATCACCATATTTCATCGTTTCTCCTCTCGACCGCACATTGGGTCTTTTTCTTTCCTTCGGCTGCAATGGCCGCATATCGACGATCGCACGCCGTAGACTCCTCTTCGGCATAGCGTGGAATGCAACAAAAGCAAGACAAGGGAGCCGGACAGAACTCGAAAGAATGAACTCAAAGGGGAAGAAAAATAGCGCGCACGCATAAGCGTCACATGCACCCGGAAAAAAGGATACATGCCCAAAGGCGTGCCATTAGGAGCCAGAAGAGCGAGAAAAACACTCCAAAGTGCAAAAACAGGCACTAAAACCACCCGCCGAGAAAATCGACAGCTGCAGAGCGGTCCGTCTTCCGTCTTCCGCCCCGATGTTAGTGCCTTCTACAACGACCTCCACTGGCTGTATTCTGCCAAAACCACGCCATGGCCTTGTCTGCTTGCCTT
The DNA here is from genome assembly GCA_019925595.1 of Grosmannia huntii. NCBI lineage: Eukaryota > Fungi > Ascomycota > Sordariomycetes > Ophiostomatales > Ophiostomataceae > Grosmannia > Grosmannia huntii. The sequence goes on from JADHKJ010000012.1 coordinate 212,496, forward strand.
CAGCAGAATAGTCCAAGGAGCTACTGCAGATGGCAGCCCAGGGGGCAGGGGACCTCGTGCACGAGAGCACGCTTTTTTGCTCGTAGGCCCGTCGCTGCGATAATTTCCCGGTTTTCCTTTTTCTACAGTTGTGCGTAAACAATGCAGCCTCTTTGCCGTCTTAGGGCTTTGTCTCATCACCCCTGGCACGCAGTTGAATCACACCGAGGCATTTTCTTGGATTTCCTCGCTTCTTCATACCCGTATTTTCTACGCCTTCTACACATACTCGTTCATATCCCTTGTCAATAACGTTTCACAGTAGTCTTGCAGTTTAAAAAGAATAGAATCCAATTCCCTCCGTCCTGTCTAATAAACTAGTATTGAGAACCCGACCTGACAGTAAAAAGGAATGGGGTATATCCGACATCCGACCTGCGACATAAATGAAATGAAAACCGTTCCGAACCAGGGTAGCTAGCCTCTTATAGACGAAACCATGAGTACGACCCATATGCCAACCCGAATAGAGGCATTTCCAGAACAGAATGAAGAAAGTACGGAGACGCCCAGCGATGTCCAACATTCAGAAAAAAAATACCAACAGTATCCAAAACCAGAACCGAAAAATCAAACTTCAATCCAAAACCCAGAGAAAACAAACTTTCTGTATCCAACACAAACCGGCCCCCGAGAGGAAGCCAGCAAGCCTAATTCGTAAGGGCTTTTTCATCCGCACCTGTATTAAAAACAGCCCTGAAGTCTAAACATAAAAATAAAAAAACCATAATCCTTCTACTCTGTGCACGCTCACAACTCAAAGTCCAAACTTTTGGAGAATCCGTTTTTTTTCTGCCGCTCGCCCGCCCAATGCACAGTAGTCCCACCAATATTACAAATCTTATCAGCCGTGCGTCGTCAGGCTTGGTCGTAATGCCTCTGGATCGACAACCTGGTCCAGTAGGTGCAAGGTAAGACGAGAAAAGAGAAAGTGGGGAGGTTGGTGTGGAAATCCAAATTCGCTTGCCACGGAAACCAGAATGCGGGTGTCTCGTTGAAAAGATATAAGCCGGGCAACGTTGCCGTTGCCATCAAGCGACGTGGTGTTATACCATCCAGATCTAAGCTTTCCGGGGCATAAGAGGGAGAAGAGGGCGGGAAAGAAAACAAGAACTCCTTGGGGTTTTGGCCATCCGGGGGCGTGGAAATAATATTGCCCTCCGGAAAATCCAAAATATAATAATACACTGTTGGTTGTGATTTTCAACCAATGTCGGTCGCAGTTTTCGTTTTTTTTTCGGTACCATTGTGCGATTCCGAGTGGGCCGGAGGAGTCAAGAGTATCCAAATCCAATCCGGGTCCTATTTGGTGGGCTGCCGGATAATGTCCTCGCAGTTCGCGTCGAAACGGAGATTCCAGAGCCGAACAGACTGCATGAAGCGCTCCGTCTTCTCCAGCTCTCGCTCCCGGCCGAACAGAGTCTCGACAAACTCAATGCCGGCGTTCTTGCCCAGCTGCGTCTTCTCCCGCTTTCCCGTGCGGAGCATTGGTGCTTCGCAAGTCTTGAGCAGCTTGCGGAGCTTGTCCGTCAGACGCTCGCCAGAAAGGATGAAATCTTCGAGCATCTCGCGGTTCTCCTTGGTGCGAACACGGCACATGACCTCGTCGGCACGCTTGATCTTGCCCGCGAGCTGGATCAGCAGCAGCCACATCTCGCCCGCCACCTCAGCAATCGGCGAGGACGGACCGCGGTGGTAGGTGGTCCAGTCGTAAATCCACTTGCCCAGCGAGTTCGCATCAAACACACTCCCCAGCAGCATGATGGGTTCCTCTGAAGGATCCCAGTTCTTGAGAGAGTAGCCTGTTGGGATGTGGTGCTTCTTGGCGTCGGCCTCGGTTGCCTTTTGTGGTGCAGGCGATGCCGAGCCGCTCGACTTCTTGGACGAAGCCGTCGTCGCCGCTGGCGGAGGTGGCTGGTGAGAGCTCGAAGGCCGCGCGGTAGCGGAGCGCTGAGGGATTGGCATGGTCGTAGAGGAGCGACGCGAGTGCCCGGTGGGTGTGGTGTGGCGGGTGTCGGAAGTCTGCTCATGGTAGCGAGGCGACTCGAACCCAGCGCGAAGATCCTTTTCCACGAAACCGTAACCGCCCTGTGGGTAGTATTGGTGGTTAGTCCGGTACGCGCCAGAGTAGTCGTCACTGAGATAGTAGCTCTTCTGCTTCCTCGGTCTTGAACGCGCAGGCAACACGTAAGTGATGCCGTCGATCTCGATGAGTTCGTCCTCGTCGGATTCCCCAATGGAGTCTGAGGCCCGATAGTAGGAGAATGAAGAGCTGCGCCGCTCACGCCCGGGGGCGTTGGGACTCGCCCACGACGTTTGTCTCCGTGTCGGGCGCGAAGAACTCACATTGGCTGTGGCGTAGTGGCCATCGCTCGTGTACCGCGGAGAGAAGGTGGGCGGCCGCGACGATGGGCTGGTGTTGAACTCGTGAAAGCCAGTGCCACTGGAGCTCATGTGCCGGAAGTGTGCGCGGGTCGCCGGTCGCTGCTGCTGCTGGGCGTAGTAGTAAGCTGGCCCACGAGGTGAGGGCGTCGGCGACGGGCTGACATAGTCTTTCTTTTCGTAGTAGTAGTCGGTGGTGGCGGCGGGCGTTGCCGCGTAAGGGGAGTAGGAGGCGTTCATGATGGGTTGTTTATTCGACGAGCGGCTTGCGTAGGCCGGGTCGTCTCTATAAACTGTTTGTTTTTGTGAAGATCTTTGCTTTGGTTTGGGAGACAAGAAAAGTAGAGGAATGATATTTGACAGAGTGGACGTGGAGCGATGCCGTCGTCGTCCAGTCGGGGTAGTCGTGGTGGCGGTTATAGTCGTGGCCGTGGCCGTCGATGCGGTCACGGTCGCGATCGCGGAATGGGAGGGTTGGCGCCTGTGTCGTGACGCTGTAGGTGTTGCAGATGACGCCAGTCACCTTGGTATGTGGTCGGTAGAGGGAGAGAGGGAGAGCCGACAGCTGTTGGAGTACATGTCAAGGTTTGTAGTGATATAAGAAAACTGCTCCTCGTCGGCGCAAGAGACAATAATTGGTCATCAAGGTTGACCAGGACGTCGTGCTCCAGTCAGTTCTGGAGGGGACTAGACGCTTCCAACGGTCCAGTGTAATGGAATTGGGTATTATAATCGAAGACGAGACGATCGAGCTTGGCCGATGAGGATCAGGAAGCGCAGAAAGGTTTTATGTGTTGTTGGCAAAAAGCCAAGTGGTATCAAAAAGGAAAGCCCCAAAAAACAGAAGGTTGGGTGGGTTAGGCCCGTATGTATACTAATACTTCAACGTCTGAGAACGTGTTTTTTTTCTGTACGGAATAAATCGACGACAGGGGGTTAAACAGGGGGGCAGAGAAAAAAACAGGGTAGCAAGGAACGGTACAGCACGTACTCCGTACGTCGTATGTATTTGGGCTCAGTGTCAAGATGGAGGGGGGTGGCAATATCGAGAAGTACCTTTTGGTCCCTCTTTTTATTAGTCACACCTTCGTGGGGCGCAATCTGCAGTCTTAGCCCAGCCACACTACTCGTAGCAACTCCTGTGGGAAGGATGGCACTGTCCTTTCCGCACAGGTGGCCGGTATTACGGAGTATGGTATTATATGGCACCGTATTCGTATTGGTCGCTTCTTCTGTGCAAGTTCCAAATCAAGTCGACGCCTAACAGCCTGTCAGGTCGGCCGAGCCGGATGCTCAGCTCGTGTTGGAGTAGGACGGTGGAATCGACGAGCGTCGTTGGAGTCGACAGGATCCGGTATGTAGGAGTCCACACTGGGCGAGAGCGAATGGCCGGCTTTGATTGCGGTCGTCGCACGACAGGAGCGCGAACAGGGCGGCCGCCGCTGTCTCTCGTGGCTGTCTCTTGTTTCTTGCCCTTCGTTCCGAGGGAGCAAGGCCAGTCTTCGTTCGTCCTGGTTGCGTCAATGGAACCGTTCCGGTCTGGCCGGGGTGTCTTGGAAGCGGGTCTGTTAGGAATACGATGGCAACACGAATTTCCGCTGGCTGGATTGTGGGTGTTGGCCGAAATTTCGCGACGGGGATGCGTGCTTGCACAGATCGATGGCCATGAGGTATCCCCTGGAGCCAATTTGCCAAGATCCCTGTAAGCGAGATTGTGGGTTTCTGCCGCTCATAGAATTTGGCAGTTGCTTCCGTCGAGAGCTTTTCTGTTCATGCTCCTTCTGCCTTTCTCCAGGACGGCCCGTCCGCCAAGGCCAGATTGTTGAGTGGGTCGCTGGTCTGAAGCAACAGAAGAGATGATGCGAGGTCTGCAAAGGACCGCCTAAAGGAAAGACACCGACGCAAACAAGGCAGCGCCGCGGCTCTTCGGACGGCCGTCGTCTGCTGTTTGGGAATGGTCGGTTTCGTGTTTCGTCGTGCGGATCCCTCGTCTACGAGTACGGATACGTCGTAGCTGCCTGGATAGCTGCCTGCAGATGTTGTATTCACCGGCTGACCTGCTGGCTGCTGCCTGTTGTCTTCCGGCGTGGGTGTGAGGCAAGGACCAATTGCTGTTTGTAAGAAGAAACGACCCAGGGATTGGTATCAGGGGCTGGTACAAAACGGTCTTCAAATATATATACGTTGTGCTCCTAGGCGGCAACAGATGACAACCACTGCGAAGGCAAGGCATCGGGGCTCGTACGCATCGAGATGGGGGGAAGCAAACGAGTCGGAGTGATGGTGCGTGCAGTTCGGGGAATCGCAGCCACGAAACCATGTCCAAATTGCTCCGCACTTATTATGGCAATAGCACCGAGGCTACGAAAGCCGACAACGTCACGTCCTTCTGCCTGTCTACGAGTACGACGTGTTGCCGCCAATTCGCCACTGGTATCGTCTCGTGAAGAGCATTGCTCCTTCCGGATCTAGACCTTGGTACAGGCTGCCGTTTACGTCTCCTCCTGTGATTCGCTGGAGTCCTCTCTCAGTGTGTGCTCAGGCCAATCTCCTTTTCTTGCCGCCGCTGTATGGCCGTGAGCAGAGCCACGGAGTTCTCTGCTGCCCGTGCAATAGAATGATGCTGTGGTCACATGCCGACCGTGGATACGGAGTATGTAGCGGGTGCAAACGTCTTCTCCAAGATTATCTGTCGTCACACTTTCCCCTTGGGCGGACGCAGGTGCAGGGATCGCTAGAGGTCGTCATGCAGCCAGCCAGAGTCGAGAAAGTGATCGATCCGTCCGCGTTCGGTGGAGGTGTTCGACCCACGCACTAAAAAGCGGGAGTGGCAGGACACTAAAGTAAAGCAACATGCAGCCACCACGAGGCATCAGAGAGCCCATCTGCTACTATGTAAGATGCTTGTGACTGTCTCTTTCTGGGGTACTCGTACTCGTATATCTTTTTCTCTGGAGACGAGGAAAGAGGTCGAACGAACGGGGTGGCCAGTCGTACGTGTGCTGACATAAACGCGAATGGGATTGGTGCAAAATACGATACGATGCTTCGCCAATCAGCAAGTCTTCCAATCAGGTTGCCGGACTGCCTGGCCTCGTTTACAAGATGCCGTGCACGGCGACGGTGTGGCGACGGCATCGGATGGCGGTCGTTGAACGCGCCCAGACGAGCACAAATGTGAGCACACGAGTGCACAAACGCGCAAGTAACGCACGAGTACACGAGCTGACACCTTCGCTGCAACCATCCACAGGTGCCGGGCCAGGTGTCATCAAACAGCAGAACAGGCAGAGCCAAAAAGCGCATTGGCAAGATGGGAGGAGCTCCATGCTGCCTGGCACGGACTCTTGGGCAGCCCACTTCTAATCGATCGGGGCCGCTCTGTCGGTGTGTGATTCGCTGCAAGCACTCAACGGGTCGCCCATTATTACTAGCACGCCATTAATACGCTGCCACAGCCTCTGGTTGGCATGCTGGGGCATCGATCTCATGCATCACAATGGTTCTTCGCGTCCGTGTCCCGTGCAATTACGTTTGCCACGGGTACAGCCAAGCAACGAACAGGACCTCAAGGCCAAACGTTTCCATTGCACGGCAGGTACCAACGTCGTTGGACGCAAATGTGGCAGCAGCGCGAGCTGCGACTTGTGGCGCCGGGTTTTTTGGGCCGGGCAAACTCTTCCTGTGGCCGGCCAGCCTCTGTCTGGCATGGGGGAGTGCCGTGTCGGCTGGCTGGGCCTGGACGCGCAGTCACAGAGACACATGCATGACTGACGCGAGACAAAGACACACTGCAAGCAAGACAACATAAGCCGGTGTGCCTTGATTCAGCTTGATCAACATTAGTGTGTTTCTCATTTTCAGCCTCCCTAGATCCCCATTGATGCAACCCGATGATACTTGTATCTCGTACGATATGGGTCTCGGTTTGGGTATGCTACGACGTACATACATACTCCGTACGGAGTCCTTTTCGGACGAAGTCGAGTAGGACGGCTTGCTATCGTATCGTACATAGCGCCAACGCTGACAAAGGCGAGAACGACGAGCCGTTTTGCGCCGTCTCTGGCTGCCCCGGGTCCGTCTGCCGCCATTGGGGCGGGACAAGGGACCTTTCACGCCGGTAGTCTCACGGACCGCCTCTTCCCATCGACGTTACGAGCCAGATACAGAATTGGTCTGCAGAGTGTCGGTAAAGGGCAGTGAGACACACGGCAGGTGTAAGGTATGGCCCATCGAAGTCGTAGCACAAGAAGGGCACCGTTCAACAGAGAGAACAGAAAGGTAAGATACGGCGTAGACGACAGTACGGACAGAAAGCAGAGCAAGAAACTCCACCAACGTTAGCGTTGCATTTTCTTAATAAAATTCGGTTGTTGGCTATGTTCAAGCCCCTTGGACCCCTAGTTTAGCGCAAGTTATAGTGGGTCTTCAATGGTCCTGCGACAGAACCCAACGTTTTTTCTGTTGTTGTGCCTTGCGAGATGGAAGAGGTGGGAATTGGTGGCTCTCGTGAATTGGCTTTCTCGCCTTGTCTTCTAGAAGAGTAGAAATACAGACACATGGACAAATCTGGCCTTGAACCAGCCATGCAAGGAAGGCATGCCATTGTCTTCACACATTTCTGATCACTGTTTCTATCCCGTATTCTTTGCTTTTTTATCTTTGGACAAGACCCTTGTTGGCAAGCATGTGTGTCTCCTTTCATTTGGTTCACCGTGAAAAATTTTCTTGCCCTATCCCCCTCCTTCCCCCCCTTTTTTTTCTTTCCAACCTTACGTCGTACAGCACGTTCACACCCCTTTCTGTCAAAAAAAGATAGTCTTCATTTCCAACCCGGAACGCAAATAAGAGGGGCTAAATACCGCCATATACCGAGATGGGGGGGAGGGGTGTGAAGGAGGAAAAAAAGAGCCCGTCGCAAAGTACCTATCAAAAGCGGGACCGGTCTCTTTCCTTTCGTTCTGGGTACGACGCAGGGAGTATGAATGACGCACGACAACGGTGGCCGGCAGAAGGGAAAACCTACCCGTACGGCGTACTCGTGCAGCTACTCGGGGAAAGAGATGGAAGGGGTTGAAAGCAAAAGGAATGAGCACAGGAAGCGTAAGAGACGGATAGACAATGGGCAGTGGATGACGGGGGGGAAGCGAAAAAAGCCAGAGCGCCGAGTCTACTGTTCTGTCCTTGGCCGGTGTCACATCCAACTCACATCTTGGACGGTGACTGGATAGCTGATTGGCCGGTGCAGCACATGGAAAAGCAGCCTTGTTATGCTCTGATGCCCTACGGATGACTGCTGCCACTCTATTTTGCTGCGTTGCGGTCCAATGCAAAGGTGAAAAGTGGAGAGGCCGCCCGAAGCAGGGCTGCTCACCGCAACCAGAAGCAACGGAGAAGCCAGGTCCTGGGAAAGCTAAAAGGGCTTCTCTTACACGGCCTGCTGCTCTGATTGGGTGTCGTCTGGCCATCGCCACTGCGTGGGAGGCGAGTGCCCGGACGGATTCTCCCCGCTACGCTGCCGCCGCGCTTTGCTGGCATGGAAAGGGATGCCACTCCGTATACGCCGTACATACTTTGTATGAGCATCACCTCGTAAAGAGAAAAAGGGCAAGGAGCAGTTGCGGCTGCGGTTGCGTCGCATTGCGGGCCCTTCTTGGGCCTTCTCCACCGGGCCTCTGTTCTTGCAAGAGGCCGAGAGCGCCAGAGACAGAACACGGTTGCGCTCAAGGTGCATATTCCACCCATTCGGACGCACGCCAACGCAACCCTTCCAGATGCCAAAGTACAAAGCATTGCTGCATGGATCCATTATGCACACTCCCTGTTGGGGCCGATGCTCGTACGAGCAGGTCCGCAGACTCCTTGCTCACCTTGAGCGGTCGTCTGGAGCCGATGACGTTGAGGGCGCAGCACCAAAAAAAAAAAAAAAAAAAAAAAAAAAGAGCTTTCCCTCAAACCAAAATAGCAGCCACGGCCACACTTCCAGGGCCCATCCCAGCAACTTTTCTTATCCTCTTCACCGTTTGTTTGCTTTGATATATTTTCCTTCCTCACCGACTGTCCATGTTCCGACAACGGGGGAGGCAAGAAGAGCAAGAGAGGGGCTTGAGCTCTTCTGCGCATCGTGCTTGATGTACTGCACGATCCCCGGCCGAGAAGGGCCGGCTCTGTCTGCCAGCTGGCAGCTTGACGGACGCTCGCCTTTTTCTGCTTGCCCGGGCAGGAGAGAGCCCAATTGTGCCATCTGCCGTCTGGATGACCTTGCTTATCTCGCTCTGGCATGTCGGGTAGTGAAGAGGCGAGACCCCCGCCGTCTGGCCGGCTCCAATGACAAGACAAGACCGCTCCTGGAGCCGGTATGTGCGATTTCCCATGACAACACACCCAACCTACCCACTTCCGGGGGCTCTTCCGGCAGATGCCAACAAGAGTGCCTGGCCCCCTCCGTCCCTCCAAGGGAGAAAGCTGGCCAGCCCATCCGAGCACGCCGGGAGCTGCATCCTGACAACTGTCCCGCGACCTCCCGAACCGGATGCGCGCAAGGCCATAGCCGGCTGCTCAGGACGTGCATGTTGCATGGATACGTCGTATCCTCGGTCTCAGGACCATGTAGCCACCTCTTTCTGTCTGTTGCAGGAGGCGAACAGGGCCCCAGAACGTCCTCTCTCGCTGCTGCATACGCCTTGCGCTTCCTTCCATGAGACCCGACCTAGTCGTGTCTTGCACACCCCTCTGCTCTGGGTCCGTCTTGCCTGGGCCTGCCTTGCCTGTCTTGCCTGCCTTGCCTGCCGCCCCAGGCTCTCCGTACATCGGAGCTATGCCCCATCTGTTCGACGACCAGAAAGCGTTACGACCCAACCTGGAAAGGCGAGAGAGGGGGGATGCCAGGTCGCGTGTGCTCTCTGTTGGGTGGGCCATTGACCGGCTTTTGTGCTCACTGCCCAGCAAAAGAAACAGGCCGGACAGACGGGTTTCAGGAATTTCCGTTGTGACGGATCGAAGTGGCATCAACAGAAAGACCAGGTCCTCTGCAGAAACCAGCTCTCGGACCAGTCGACTTACACGAAGTGCGAGATATGCTTGGGCTGCTGTTGTGGCTGAGCTCTCCACGTGATCGTTGGGCTGTCATGCCCATCGGACGGACCCGCCAACCCAACCCAGGCTTAGTACTCGCTAACAGGAACAGCAGCGCTTCAGCTTCCGCTGGCCTCTATCTTAGCTTTCCACCGACACATTTTGACGAGTTTCGCTCTAACGTGCACTCTGCCTATGCTTGTATTTTGGCTACATACGACGTAGTAGCAAAAACACCATCTCTGATTAATGTGAGAAACGAGAGGTACCTGCAGCCAAAAACAGGGAAGGGTGTCAATCTAGCAAATAAATTTTCTCATGCTACGGAGGATGTTTGTAATCTCTTCCTGGTCGATACCGGCTGACCGACTGCACGTTTGAAGCGGCCGCAACAGGCAGTTGGTGTAGTACATTTTTGAGGCAATTCACCAGCCGCCTGTGGGATACGTCGCACAATTTTTCTTTTTCTCGTCTTACCCCCTTGCTTATTCTGTCTTGCTTTCTTTTCCTGCCCCTCTCGCTCGATATGAGAGAAGCTTTCCGATCTCCCATCTCGGTACAAGGGGTGTACTTCCTGTCAACGGTGACTCACTCGGCGCACGTCGTTCCATTTGGCACGAATTATGTCTAATATTGGCTCCGGCGTTAGACTGTCATTCTCTTTCGCTCCGGCCGCCCAACTCTGTCTGGGCTGTGATATCGATTTCTGCCACGCATTCCCCCCCTCCCCTCTTCTGCTCCATTGAGAAAGACAGGCAGAACAGAGTGCTGACGTATCACGTCTGTGTACTTTCTGGACTTTTTCATAATCAGACTCAGTTTACCCCCACCCTTTTCGTCCACATGTACCTTTTATCTTTTCATTTCTTCTTTCATAGGCAGCAGCCAAAAAAGAGGCAATTAATGTAATAACGAAAACGAGTTGAATAGGGGGCGGGATGAGGACGGGCGACTAGTACTCGCAGCTGCGGTTCAGGTAGGAATGTATTGGCTGTGAACCTTTTTCTGCCCAGCCAGTAGGCGCTTTCAAGAGGCGGCTGGATGATTCCCTTCTGCACAGCTCCCAGCCACACGCGCTGCTTATTGGCTTGAAATAATTCCTGCGCCAGCCTTTGACGTCGTGAATTTACTCTGAGCCGCAATCCTTCATGCGATCTCTGACACATTCCTGTACAAAGTGTAAGGCAAACGTTTCACATCGTTGATCGGCAGCACGAACCGCCAGCCTTGCTGTGACTCCGGCTTACGTGGTAACTGCTTCGCCCAGATTAGGCCTTGCTTGCAACGTCGGCTGACCTCTCATCATGCACGTATCAGAGAGAAACAAGGCGTCTCTGCCGCTAAGTAGTGAAAAAGAAAATCGCTCTTGATGCTACCCGAAATCCCTTGGCCTATTTCCACACCCCTCTTTTGAGCTAGAAGAAAGTACCGTCGACAGCCCTGTTTTTGTTGTTGAGAGGTTGGGGAAATTGATGGCTATGACTGAAGAACGAAGACGCACCAACTTGATCCTGCATTCTGGTATGCTGTTCCGCCGGAGCAGTAATCGCGAGGGTAGCTGAAATCACGGTTCGGGATTACAACCATGGAACAGCGTGTGGTGAATTTAGAATTATGTTGAGGTGTGCCACACTCGGAGAGGCACAGGAAGTTGTGCTCACGGGATACAGAGGAGTAGAAAATCAAATGCAAGTTTCGTTAGATAACACTAGCATTACCGTATAACCTGGCAAAATGATATGTGAGATCTGAGTTCTAACTAGGCCCAGACACACAAAATGCCGTCGTGATATGGTGGTCGGCTTTCCTTCCATACTGTCTTTCTAGAGACGTAGGTTTTAATGGATTTTTTGTATACTGCCGAGGATCGTTGTGAAGGAAAGCTGGCACAAATTAGGTTCCTCGTCGGGGTGAATTATTCTTCCATTCTGAGCATTGAAACCGTGCTGCTAAATATTGGTTGCGAAAATTACGAGGGCATTTTCCCGTAACACACGTTCGTCCTCTGTGCCATGTTTTTGAGGCACAGCTGCAAAGTAAGCATACCAGAGCGAATAATCAGCTGGCTTGGGCCATTATGGCAATGACTTATAAACAAGGTGTGATCAGTCAACGAGCATATACTGCCTGTATTATAAATAGGCTGACGAGCAACTCCTTCTTCATTAACGTCAGCAGGTAAGCAGGAAACACGTACAAAAACCCCATATACGTAGGTGAGCTTAAACTATGGTCGTTGATGGTGCCGAACAGGACCCAATGGAATATTCTTTGGCAGTGGAAGTCGTCAAGGCCATGGAAGCAGTGACTCTCCCGAGAACGAGTATGCAATTGTTGCTTTGGAAGTCAATCCAAGAGAGGCCACAACATTGTTGAACACATATTTTCTCCGCTCTAAAAGGCAGGTCTGAGAAGGTTCTCAGACACTTCAAAGGAAAGAGCTGGTTGCAGTCTGTTCAAAGAGATTCCACCTTAGCTTTCGATCTCTCATGCAATTGCAAATGGACGAAAACTCCAGCCAATTTTACGGTTGAAGAAGTAACACGGCACTGATGCTGGTTCTAGAGCCGTGCTCAAAAGGCTGTAACTGGAGGACAATTCCAAGTTCTGCAACCCGCAGCGGCTAACTTTGCTCTTGCCACAGCCGGAGACTTTGCAGCTTCCCAACCCACTCTTGGGTTTCTCTTCAAGCTCTATCTCGACATTTTCCCATACAGGACCGTTTCTGAAAGGCATATGCAACGCCCTATGCTGTTTCTGAGGGTTTTTTTCGAAATTTATTCGCTACCGAGCGTAAGATTGTCGCATCGATTCGGGAAGAGGAGGTGTCCTATGGACTCCCAGGCTGTATCCCAATATTACCAATACATCTACTTTAAATAAAGCACATGCACTCTACATGCACTCTACATGCTAGAGAAACATGTACCGGCTGTACCGGCTCTTTCGGCGTTGCTTTGGTCGAAATATGTGCAGACAAGGACAGGGATGAGCATTGAATCATGACCGCAGTGCCCAGGAGGCGACTACAAGACTTATCTACTCCATTCCGTACAACGAGAACTTTTAATACACGGAAGATCTAACAGGAGTAGTGCCTCTCCTTCAGCGCATATCAAACCAGACGAGATTCATTACCAGCACCACTGGTAGTCTCAGCGATGCAATAAATACATTTTTCCAAGGGACACACCAGGTGCCTCGTAAAGCACTGGGAATTTAAAAAGCGATAAGGACACTAAGAACGATGACGGAGGACTTAATTTTGGAGGCTTTGGAGACAAATACAAGCCATAAAGAGGAGGAAAGAGCTTTGTAAGAGGTCTTTCCTTTAAGGGGCGAAATGAGGGGGAGGAAGGGGGGCTTTTAGAGTTTGCATGCATCTCGCAAATGAATGCCAAAATCACCGACACACATAAACACTGAACAAGCCGTCCATATGTACTTGCGGATGACCAACATGTTATTGGTATATGCAAATTCGCCGATCGTTTTCTTTCCTTATGCTAACTGGCGAGTTTGTACTGATGTCTTTATTCCCGAGTTTTATTCGCGATTGTTGTTGACTTCGCAACATACTATGGGCGGAACGACGTTTGTACAGGCACCAATCAGTTGAGGATGAGCGTGACACTAACTCGTGTTGCCGATGTGCCGACCAGATAAGCTAAGACGAGCGAGAGGCCGACGAAGATAAGCAGGAAACAACAACGTTGGAGAAAGAAGCAGAGACCCAACGAAGGGCACAACCGACAAAAGCCTAACTATGGACAAAAGAGCTCAAATTCCGGTGACGTTACCGCGTGACGGTCCAACGAAGCCATTCTGGCAGGACCCACCAGATGCAGCCATAGCGGACCTGCAGTCGACGCCAGAGCTGCCGAAGTCGGTTGACATTGTGATTGTGGGCAGTGGCATCACGGGAACATCGATTGCATGGCACCTAATGGGAGACAAAGAGGCTGGGACCGGAAAAGGATCACCCTCGATCCTTATGCTGGAGGCACGACAGGTCTGCTCGGGGGCGACAGGCCGCAACGGCGGGCACACCAAGGCAGCATCGTATCGATCGTTTCTGGACCACGCAGAAAAGCACGGAACGGAGGCAGCAGTGCAGATTGCGCAGCTGGAATTGGATGGCATCCGGGCAGTGCACGCAATGGCAGCGGGTGAGGGTGGTCTGGCGCCCATTGCGTGCGACGCGGTGGCCTGCGAGACAGTCGACATCGTCTATGACCCGGCACAGTGGACGACGGCACAGAAGGCAGTGGCGATGATGCGGGCAGCGCTGCCAGAGGGCGACGCGGTGGCAGACTACACGCTGTACAACCGGGAGGAGGCGCTGACGGCATTTCCATGCAGCGACGACGGCGTGGCAGCGCCCATCTGCGGTGCCGTTTGCTATGCAGCCGGCAGCGTGTCAGCTTACCGGCTGGTGGTGGGCGTGCTGAAGCGCTGTCTGGCCGGCGGGCTAAACCTGCAGACGCACACGCCGGCTCTGAAGCTGGAGCGGACAGAGACGGGCCTCTGGAGCGTGCAGACGGCTCGGGGCACCGTTACGGCCGGCCACGTCGTCCTGGCCACCAACGGCTACTCGGCCTTTCTGGTGCCGCGGCTGCAGGGCGTGGTGGTGCCGCTGCGCGGACAAATCACGATGCACCGGCCAGGGACGGCGATGCCGGGCGGCGGCAGCCTCGAGAGGACGTACAGCTTCATCTACGCTGACGGCTACGAGTACATGGTCACGCGGCCGCCGGGGTCGGTCCATGCGGGCGACATGGTCATTGGCGGCGGTCTCAAGTTTGCAGACAAGAGCAAGTCCGGCCTCTGTGAGTATGGCACGACCGACGACACGACGCTGAATCCGGCCGTGTCGGCGTACCTGCGCGAGACGCCCGTGCGGTATTTGGGCGGGCGCGACGGCCATTGGGGAGATGACCACGTGGACGGCCGTCTGCGCGCCGAATGGACCGGCATCATGGGCTACACACCGGACGGGTTTCCGCTGGTGGGCGCCATGCCACCGTCGGAGCAGGGTGCCGGTACCGACGGACTCTGGCTGTGCTGCGCGTTCCAGGGCCATGGCATGGTGTTTTCGTGGCTGTGTGGCCGAGCGGCTGCGGCCATGGTGCAGGGCCGCGACGATGTCGAGCTGCGTCGCTGGTTCCCCGACTGTTTCCGTGTGCGGGAAGAGCGACTGAAGCATGTCTTTGTGGGAAGGCTGCATGCGTCAGCGAAGATGGAGTAGGGGGTGTGCGAGAGGAGGAGGAGACGAGGAAGAGGACAAGGACGAGACGAGGACGGGACGAGACGAGGACGGGACGAGACGAGACGACGACAATGACGAGGATAAGGACGACGACAATGACGACGAGGACGATTAAAACCAAACGAAGATGAAGACAATACAACAGCACAACATGAACAAATACTGAATAACAATGCACACTGACCCGAGCCTCTGACAGAATGCCTTGGACAGCCGCACGAATACCCACCGGCATGGGTAGACACAACAGGCGACCGCCGCCGGGGTGGACGGTCTGCTGGGATTTTGCGGGACAGCGAGGCGGTGAGCTCTGCCGTCCCAGGCGTCCCGGCCCACCCCATCAGGCAGCCTGCAGGGCGGCGGCTGGTCGTGCTACTCTCTCGGTGAGCGGATGGTCAGGACAGCAAGGTCTCGATGTGAGATATCACCTCGTGTTTTCTGGTAGCGACGGCTGTGCAGCGAACTATTGCAAATTAGCCGGTCAGGACGTTGCACTTGTCTCTACGATTGCATGGCTGCGTTGTGTGATTGTACAGAGTCTGATGGCACGATGTGATTGCACCACTGCACGACTGCACGACTAAGTCTGCATACACACCTGCACACCTGCATACCTCTCTCTCCACGACTGCACCACTTTCTCCACGACTCCGGCCACGACTCCGTCCACGACTGCCCGTTCACAACAGGCACTGCACGACACGACTGCACAGACAGGTCGCCGGAGCTTCGCATCCGCTCGGCGGATAACGAAAAAGCAGTGCCAATTTACGACGTCTCCACAGTGGACCGGCGCTATTTTCCAGGCTGCCAGCCCACCGGTAGCGCTCCAGACCCCCGGAACAAATGCCCCAAAACGGCAACCGGCATTGGCGGCTAGCACGTTATGCGCTCGGCCGGTCGCCCCAAAATAGGGCGAAAGCAAAGCTGGCGGCGACGACAGAGGGGCCTTTTCAACGAACGCGAACAGGACCCAGCAGACTGGTTTGAGAAGCTGGATTTCTCGGATGACTTGCAGCCACTGGTGCACGGCAGGCAAGCTCGTTGTTTAATATCATTCCGTACAGGGTCAAACCCGATTCTGCAACGGAAGCCGCGCCGCCTGTCGCTTTCTGTACGGAGTACGGAGTACATAATGTACAAAGCCAGGACACAACAGTATGTACACTTTCCGTCCCCCTGAGCTCGTCGGCCGATCTGTCGACCAAGGGTGCAGGAGATACGTATTTCCGGAGCGTTTCTTCCCAAGAGGAGAGATCGACCCGCCCAGTTGCATGCGAGCCAATGGCAGGGCGGGAAGCGAGAGAACAATACAGAGTAGCAGCAATGTGGGATGGAACGGAGCACGTCCTGACGGCGAGAGGCGATGTGTGCCGCGAGAAGCGAGAAGCAATAAACGAGTGTACAAAGCTGCACAAAGCAGACGTAACGGGCGTCTTGGCCTGTGAGAGGGTTACATTGTGTTGGAAATTTTCGAACCCCCCCACCCTTTTTCTCTTTCTCTCTCTTCCCTTGGCCCTTTTCTCCCTTCTCCTTTCCCGGCTCGCCTTGGCCTCAGTAAGGACAGGCAGCTGCGCCAGCGGATGGTGCAGGCAGGGCTGCATACATGCATATTAGCTCAGACTCGCAGCCGGGGACAGATTCCGTGCCGCCACGACAGGACGACAGTGCAGACCCGCCAGCGGGCAGCCGCGTTTTGGGTCTTCCCCTGGGTGCGACATGGTATGATACATGTACATGCCACTCCGTTCATTCGGAGTCGTCGTCGCAGTCGTAGTTGGTGCTAGCATGCCCTGACGACATGTAGAGAAAAAGGGTGGTCATTAAGGCTCGGGAAGCCAAAAGGCCATAGCGTCGCATCGGGGTGGAGGGACGACCGAAGAACGAGGAGAGACGGACAGGGGGGGGCCCGAGCCAACTGTCGTGTTTCGTTTCCTTCTCTGCGCCGGACTCTCGGGTCATCCACCCTGCTGGGACGTGATGTGATATCTTTGTTTCGCTTCTTTTTTTTTCACGCCCCCCCCCTTCCTTGTTCCTCCCTTTTGTTGGGCCATGTACCATGTATATTTTTTCCCTCAAATCCTTCTGCTGGCCACGTCGACTCTTGCCCTCTTTTCATTTCGCCTTCTTTCGCCTCGTTCCCCAACATCGGACGAGACCACGCTTTTCGCACGTCGGCCCCCGTCTAGCCCCAACGACCTGTCTCATCTTCCTCCGCCGGCTTGCCTTCCCCAGATCCCGGCTGTCCACTGCCGGCTTGGCTCTCTTGCTTCATCGCCAGGCTCCCGGGCCCTCGCCTGGGTGGCCTGCTCACACCCATTGCCCATTTCCCGTTTCCCGTTTCCCGTGTTGAATGCCCTCCCCCTTCCATCCCCCCCAGGCTCTCTCTCTCGTCCTCGACCCATGCACCGTACGAGCAGTACACCGCCTCTTCTTTCCTTTTTCTCGCTCGTGCTCTCTCTCTCTCCCTCTTCAGCACTGACAGGGCGGCCCCCAAACCGAAACGACTGCTGTGGGGTATCCCAGAGAACGGCGAAAACGTGGAGCTCGCCGGAAGACCCTCGACCCCGGGTCCACCCTCGCTCTCCCCCCCTCTAACCCTTTCTACATAGTACTTTCATTTCTGGCCTCCTGGACACCTATTCCTCTGATACCGTTCACCTCGGCCGTCAGCTAGGCCGGTCTTGCATGCTGCACTGCATAAGCTCCCCCCTTTGTCTTGCTTAAAACCTTCAACCCCCCCTAGCCATCTGTCTGTCGGACGGGTGTTGTAGGCTAGATTCGACCGAGTTCATCTCCGTGCCGCCTCTGCTACACGGATTTATATTGTTGTCCGTGCGTATTTTCTTTTTCTGATTTCTTTTCCGGTCGTTTGTTCTTCTTTCGTTCTACGGCCCCCTTTCTTGCTGGCATGCTTGCAAGCTCCCTGCACTAGTCCCCCTTCCGACTACCCCCCCTTCCCCTGGTCTCGTAATGCACTACCCGAGACGGTCTCCCGACGGACAGATGGCGGACACCAGGCGGGCCAGCAGATGACTTGGCACCAAACTGTCGGGTCTCATCGGGCGGACCACATCAGCACTGCCTTGCTAGAGGCAGCGATGTGCCAACTTTCTCGTCCGGTAATCAAAATGCAGGGAGGGAGGGGGTTGCCTGGCTGCTGCTGTGTAGGACCGTTCGCATGGGACCGCAATTTCCTCGTCGGCTTCTTCCATTTGCCTTCCCCATTCTTGACCACTTGCATATAGCCCGCCCCCCTCCTCTCCTCGAGCCTGTTACGTTACAGAGTCACGGGGATGTTAATCTGTCTTTTCCACGTACCTCTGCCCCCCCTGCCACTCATATTTCGTACCACGACCCTGTCTTTTTGAAGTTACGCTGTCTGCTAGGGCAAACCAGAGGCTTACACGCACACAGCTGCCAGCACGAAACCAGGACAGGGAAGGTCGGTAAACCGGCTCGGTACCCACCCATTCTGGCGGGAGGACGTGTGTGTCTGCCAGAGGCGGACCGACTTTTGGGTTCGCAAGGGGGGCGGATGCCATGCTAGTTCCCAGTGGCATTATTTTCCCTACTTTTCTTGTTTCTAGTATCCTTATCGTCTGTGGCCCTGTTATTTATACCGGTCCCCTTCGCCTTTCAGAAACGGACCAGCAGCGATCCTGTCGATAAAGCAGCAGCAGCATCGGAGCGACATTTTATTTTTTGGCGGACAAGCGGATGCAGAGGCAAAAGCGCATGCTACTGCAAATTCAAACTCCTATTCCGAACCTGACTGACGCCATGAGCTCTCCGGGCAGAAGCCAACGGTTCCAGCGCGGCCGATCGTCTGGGTCTGAGCAGCCGTCACAGCCACGGCCACAATCACAATCACAGGCATCGTCACCGCCAGATGCACAGTCGACGGCCGAAGAAGCCGAGGCGGCCGACGGGATGCAGGCCGACAGAGTCCAGGGCGACTACAACGACCAGGCAAACGACCACTACTACTACAACTACTACCAAGGCACCCGTCTGGAGCGGCAGGACGGCCCGGACGAAGACGAGGACGAGGACGAGGACGAGCTGGAGGACGGCCATGAGCTGCTGGCACTGCTGGCGCCGCCGACCGCCGGTGGCGACGACGACAACCAGACCGACTCGGACGAGTACGAGCTCGACGAGGAGGGCGAATACCGGGCGTCGGTGACGAGCAGCGTGCGGGCTCACGTATACGAGGGCGGGATGCGCTTCCACGCGTACGAGGGCACGGGCAGCAGCGCGCTGGCCGACGAGCAGACAGACGGGCGTGTCGGCGACAACGGGACGCCGACGACGACTCTTCGAGGCCGGCTCTACGTGCTGCCCAACGACGAGACGGAGCAGAACCGGGACGACATGAAACACGCGGTGTCGCTGCTGGTGATGCGGGGACAGCCGTTTTACGCGCCGGTGCACGAGCGGCTGATGGAGGGTGGTAAAGTGTATGATTTAGGTGAGTGGTGGTGGTGATGGTGATGGAAAGCGGTGAGAAGTGGTGATGATTAAGCGGCGAATGCTAACAAACAGGCACGGGAACGGGAATCTGGGCGATAGAGCGTGAGTTTTGATCGTTCTGCCTCTCCCTACATTACTCTTCTGCCTCTACTCCTATACTCTTCTGCTTCTACTCCTATACTCTTCTGCCTCTACTCCTACTCTTCCTCTTCCTCACCCTCGACTCATGCTAACTCTCTAGTCGCTGACAAATATCCCCGATCCGTCGTGCACGGCATCGACCTCTCGCCGATCCAGCCCAACTACGTGCCGAGCAACGTGTTCTTCGCGGTCGACGACTTTGAGGATGACTGGGCCTCGCCGGCGGCGACCTTTGACTTTGTGCATATGCGCCACAGCCTGTTCGCGGTCGAGGATCGGCCGGCGCTGCTGCGCCGAATCTTCCGCCATCTGCGGCCCGGCGGCTTTGTCGAGTTCCAGGAGCTGCTCGCGTCCGCCCAGAGCGACGACGGTTCGCTGACCGAGGCCACGCCCTTTGCTCTGCGCGACTTCTTCCGCTTCGTCGCCGCCGGCATGCAGCAGTCGCCCCGGCTGGCCGGCGGCGATCTCCTGGGGACGCCCTGGTCGGCCGCCGCGTCCGCTGCCTTTTCCGACCGACTCTGCGCCCAGCTGCGTGCCGTCGGCTTCGTCCACGTCCACGCCGTCGTCCACAAGTGTCCCCTCGGCACGTGGCCGCGCGATCGCCGTCTCCGCGGCTGTGGCCTCCTCATGCGCACCGCCCTCATGGACGGCCTTCGCTCCTGGGCCTGTCGCCCCCTTGGCTCCTCAGCCGGCGGCCTTGGCTGGACCGATACCCAGATCGAAGTCTTCCTCGTCGACGTCCGCAAGGCCGTCATGGACCCCAACGTCCACGCCTACTTTCCCCTGCACGTCGTCTATGCCCAGAAGCCGGAGCCGGGCACACTCGGCCCAGACAGCACGGCCATGCGGCCGCAGTAGGCCAACCATACACGACGTCACGATCGCGATACACTGGCTTGGGATGGCACGGCGCAAAGACTAGAATCTGTGGATAGCTTCATTGAGGCAGGGACAGTGCGCAGATAATAGACACAGTACAACACACAGTACTATACGCGTCACGTGCTACTATGTGATCTATAAGAGGAAGGATGTTGCCTTCAGTCGCTCAAGTCCATCCAGCTCACCGAACAATTTTCAAATAGCCGACCGCAATGTTTGCCGTTCGCCTAGCTGCTGTGAACACGTGCTGGCTAGAGAGGTAAGCCGGGTCGAAACTGACCGACGACACGTTTAAGCTGCTGGTTTTTCGTCCTGGAGCCGGGCAGGCGTACGCCGAGAAAACAGGCTGTCAGCTGCCGGCCATCTACAGAACCTCTGGGCGACATCGCGGACAGCGTGGTGACTGAGTGAATACGCATTGCTGCCTGGATGTGTAATCCGTGACAAGTCGTAACGTGTTCTTTGATGAGTGTTTCCTCGATTGCCTCTTGTGCTAGTCAGAGGACGTAACGCCCTTCTGTCCTTCAAAGGACACATACACGCCAAACCAAGGCCGTTGTATAGAATGCCACCTCTTCCATCGTACCATTCCTGCCAGCTGGCAAATGACGTCGTTCCGGCCTCCCCACTCACTGCTGGACCGTTTATAGGCTCCCGCTATCGCCAGAATACAGTGGGGCAGCTCGCTCCGGGGGGTCACCTGCAGCGCGATAAGAGCAAGCACGGCGGGGCACGCTGGTCTGCTGCGACAGCTGCTCTTTCCCTACCTCGACTCACTTTCCCCTTGGCTGCAACCCGATCCGGAGATCTCTGCACCCTACATCGTACATACACCGTCTCTTTAGACGGACACGACTTTGGCTTTCAGCTGTCCCTCTCTGTCTCAGCTGCTTCTTCTGCTGCTCCCTCACGGCCACGACTCTGCATCGACGGCCATGTTTGACATATTCCCCCGGGCTCTGGCGTACGTTTTTGTTCCTTTTCTTTTCGTTCCCGGCCTCTCCCAATCCGCACATCCTCACATCCTCACCTCCTGACCTCCTCCCACCCCACATCGCCCCTCAGACAACACATGCTCACATGCTCCCATGCTCTCTCGCAGCTCCGTGGCCTCGGTCCTCTTCCCCATCTTTGCCTCCTACAAGGCCCTCCAGACCGCCGATCCCGCCCAGCTGACGCCCTGGCTGATGTACTGGGTCGTGTTGGCCTGCGTCCTCCTGATCGAGTCCTGGACCGACTGGTTGCTCGTCTGGATCCCCTTTTACCACTACTTCCGCCTCCTGGGCATGCTCTACCTGGTCCTGCCCCAGACCCAGGGCGCACGCGTCCTGTACCAGACCCAGGTCCATCCCTGGCTGCAGCACCACGAGAGCCGCATCGACGATTTCATCGGCTCCGCCCACGACCGCCTTCGCTCTGCCGGCATGGCCTACCTTCGCCAGGCCATTGCCTACGCCCGAGCCGCGCTGGGCCTGCCCGCGGCAGCTGCTCCGTCCGCCGCCGCCGTTTCGTCGTCACCGCCTCCGCCCAACATCTCCCCCTCCTCCTATACCCAGACCCTGCTGTCCCGTTTCAGTCTGCCGAGTGCTCGCTGGCCTGGCGGTGCCGGCATTCCGGACGAGGCCACCGCTGCGGCCGCCGCTGCTGCCAGTCCTGCCGGTCTCTACGGTCTCTTCTCTGGCGCCATCGACCGCGCCCTCCACGCAACAACCGAGTCCGGTGTCGGGGCTCCAGACAGCCAGCGCGACGTGCTGCGTGATCGTCTCCGCTCGCTCCTCACCGCGCTCGACCGCACCGAACACGACGACGCCAGCGAGCTGCGCAAGAGCCGCAGCGAGCCGGACTTTGAACGGATCGACGCCGAGAGCGGAGCCGAGGAAGAGCGAGGCCACGGCGCCACGCCCGGCCTGCGCAAGCGGACAGCACCGGCCACAGAACAGAGCCCTGCCGGTGGTGGCGGATCATGGATGCCGTGGGGCTGGGGTGGTGGTGCCGGTGGCCCAGAAGGAACGGGCACTAGCCCCGCCACGGACAAGTGACAAGGGATACGTCTTCTTGGCTGCGTTTGTCCCATTTCAAACGGTATTCTACAGGAGGAGCCCAGGACGGCTTTTGGACGGCCACACAATTCACGATAGACAACCAACGGGAAAACAAATTCACTTCTGGCAAGACACCTGTGTGCGTAAAAGAGTATGGTAGTGATTGCTATCGTGTTGTCGTACATGGTATAATACAGAAGGGCTCCCTCGCCTGTGTCCCTCTGTGATGCCCAGGCCATCCGGTCGCTCACCGTGTGGGTGTCCGGGCCGGCGACGAGGACGGCAGGACGTACGGATAGGCTGGGGGGCAGTCCTTGCGCAGCCAGATCTGGCGGCGTTTCTTGGTGACGACGTGTTCGACCCAGATCTCGCGGCAGTGTTTCAGCTTGAACTGGCGGATGAAGCGGGGGTCCCAGAGCTCAGAGGCGATGCCGATGTCCTTGCAGCAGCGCATGAGCGCGTTGGACTTGCAGCCCTCGCCGGCGGTGGCGACGCCGTCGTCGCCGAAAAAGGGGCACTCGCCACGGGCCTGGCCGACGAAGCGGCCCTGCACGACGAGTGCGTACTCCCGCGAGACCACCTTGTCGCCGACGGCGAGGTCGCCGCGGGGGGCGAGGCCCCAGCCGCCGGGTCCAAACGCCCCGTTGAGGATGCGCCGGTACTTAATCTCGGGCAGATAGAGGATGCCGTCGGGCTTGACCTCGACGTCCTCGGCGACGAGCGGCGTCATCAGCTTGGCCGCCACCTCGGGCGCAAACGGCACCGTCGAGAGGCCGTGAAAGGACGCCGACCAGTCAATGGCCGGTCCGGACGGCGTCGCGGTCTCAGGGACGCCCGGCAGCGGGGGCAAGGATGGGTCGGTAGGAGGAGTCGCTGCGGCCGCTTGTTCGTCTGGCGTCGTGCCGTTGGCGGCCGCGGCCACCGGCCGTGTCGGCGCCGCAAAGGCAGCGCGTGTGTGGGCGTGAAAGAGGCGGCCCGTCGTCGGCGTCTTGGTCCGGCGGCTCGCCAGCCAACAGAAGCCGGCCAGCGGGAGCCGTCCGGACGAGACCCGCACCGGCGACAGCACCCGGTACAGCTGCGTGGCGGCCATGGAGGAGCTGGACGATCGTCGTGCGAAAAGGAGGAGGGCAACAGCAAGGCGTCCGTCGCTGTTCGTCGTTGGAGGTGGGAAGAGGGAAAACCCAACGCTATTTTCATTCGTGCTGCACTACGGTGGAAACCCGTGACGAGCCCCACTTTGGACGTGGGCTCGTTGCAAAAAGGTCGTTTACATGGAGATGTCCAATTGCCTTAAGACAAGCTCATCAGATACACTCCCGCTCACTTTTCCGCCGCGACATCTTTTGTGAATGTCCGTTTGTCATTCTTGTGCTGCTTCCAGCACTTTCGGAACCGCTCCATCTGCAGCAAGGTTCGTTAACAGACGCTGCTTCTCTGGTGCTCGTGCTCCTTACCTCGTCTTTGCAGGCCCGCCAGTCCTTCTTGTCATAGTAGCAGTCGGTCATCTTTGTATTTTCCTCTGCGACTGTTAGCATTACAACACCCTCTACTGGACCCCGGGCGGCCGCTCTGCTACACACCTGCACAGCCTGTGCTGAAGATGCGTTTGTCCCTGTGAAATGCCCTATTAGTCAGCAACACGTGCTCTGGGCCGTTTGTTGTCTGGTTTCTTGGCTGCCCACCATTCGTCCGGCTCATCATCATCATCCTCCTTCGCCTGCTCGGCGGCATCGCTATCCTTTTTCGACATGGAGGATTTGTCCGGAAGATCAATGTCGGTGGTGGGAGAGACAACTGTTTCACGCCACAGTGCACCCGGAGCGAGCTCGTTAGCACACAAACTAAGGCGGTGAGGCTGCGACGTACTGCCAATGGACGGTTAGGGAAACAACGGAACGAAGCATGTCGTCAATTCCAATTACAACGTAGCATTTTTGCCGGCCATTTCTCGGAGGCTGCCCACGGCTGCAACACGGCTCTGCGCCATGGCCGCACGGAAGCTCAACGTGCTCGTCTATTCGGGTGAGTCCTTGCAGAAAAGGCGCTCTGCGAAAAGATGCTGACAAATCACTTGTGTAGGCACTGGCACCACGTCCGAGTCAGTCCGGCACTGCCTGCTGGCACTCCGACGGCTGCTATACCCGAACCACGCGGTGATACCGATCAGCGAGGCCGGTCTAACCAAGGAGCCATGGCCGGCGACGTGTGCGCTGCTCGTGATGCCAGGCGGCGCAGATCTGGGCTACTGCCGGGTGCTCAATGGCGCGGCCAACCGCCGGATCAGCCAATACGTCCGCGGCGGCGGGCAATTCCTGGGCTTCTGCGCGGGAGGCTACTACGGAAGTGGCGTGTGCGAGTTTGAGGTCGGCAATCCGGCGCTCGAAGTGGTGGGCCGCCGTGAGCTGGTCTTCTTTCCGGGAATCTGTCGCGGCGGCGCCTATGCAGGCTTTTCGTACCGCGACGAGTCTGGTGTCCGGGCTGTGCGGCTGGCCATCCATCCCGAGGCCTTTGGCGCAGCGTTTGACCCGCTGCCGTCGACCTGCAGCAGCTACTACAACGGTGGTGGCGTCTTCGTGGACGCGGCCGCAGCCGCCAACGTGCAGGTGCTGGCCAGCTATCCTGATGACATTGTTGTCGACGGCGGCAGCAACGGCGGTCGGGCAGCCGTGGTCTATTGTACTGTCGGTGACGGCGCAGCTCTGTTGACCGGGCCCCATCCAGAGTGAGCAGGGTGATCCCCCACTCCATCCTTCCTCTTGCTTACCCATTGTCAGATTCGAACCGGCCAATCTGGCCGAGCAGGCGGACCTGCCTGGCTACAGTGCCATTCTCGCGGAGCTGCGACACGACGACGAGCTTCAGGCACGCTCTCGCTTCCTCCGCGCCTGTCTCGTCAAGCTGGGCCTCGACGTGGGCCGCGGCAATGCTGCGTTGCCGCGGCTAACCTCGCTGCACGTGACCTCGCTCTACCCGGACGAGATACAGGAGCTGGTGCAGGCGTGGGATGAGGTGCTGACGCGCGAGGGCAACGACGTGTTTTTCCGTGGCGGCGACACGTTCCGCGTGCTGCAGCCAGACGTGGGCCGGTCAGCGTGGCCGGCCAGCCTGAACACGGCCGTTGGCCCGGGAGAGCACCAACCGTTCTGCACGGCCATGCTGATGGACCTGGCCGACCGAGCGATGCGATACCCGAAATTGGCGGCGCTGATTGAGCGGGTGGCGGCCGTCAGCAATGCATCTGCGTCGAACGAGGACAAGGACACGTTCCGGGCCGTCCTCGGCGCCGTGGCCGCACACGAAGAAGAGGGAGGAAGTCCGGCGGCCGCGCTGGGCGACCAGGGCGAGCGTCGTCTGCTGTTTGACGCCATGGTCGACGTCATCAGCCGAGCAGTGGCAGAGGTGCTGCCTCGCGATGGGGCCGGCGCCATGGTGACGATACCGGAGCTGGACCCAGCCGTCCGCCGGGAGATGTGGGCGGGGCTGCAGAACGCGGGCACGGCAGAAGAGGAGGACGACGACAGGGAGAACGAGACTGTCCGCCGACTGGTGGTGTACGAGGCTACATGGCCGACGCGGGTGGCCGCCTTTGACTACGGCATCTTCTACCGGGCGTTGCAGCACTACCGCCAGACGCTGCCGACCACAGCGACCGAGGACGGACACGAGTTTCAATGGGGCAACCAGCTGCTGTACGGCCGGGTGGTGGAGAGCACGAACACGCTGCTGGAGCGCAACGGACGGCTGACGGCGACGCTGCCGAGCGGCTTCACGCTGACGGCGACGACGCAGCTGGCGGCCCGTGGCCGCGGCGCCAACGTGTGGCTGGCGCCAGACGGGCAGCTGATGCTGTCGACGGTGATCCAGCACCCGGCGCGGTGTCGTTGGGGCGAGCGGCCGGTCGTCTTTCTGCCGTACCTGGCGGCCATTGCGATCGTCGAGGCGGTCGAGGCCTACGCGCCGGGCTTTGGCGGTCTGGGCGTGCGGCTCAAGTGGCCCAACGACGTGTATGCGCCGGATCCGGCGTGTGGTCGTGACGCACCGTACGTCAAGATGGGTGGGATCCTGGCCCACTGCGCCTACGCCGACGGCCACTACCAGGTGGTACTGGGGATCGGGCTGAACGCGACCAACAGACGGCCGACGACGAGTCTGGCCGCCCTGGCCGCACAGGGCGGGCTCGCCGACGCGGTCGTGCTCGAGCGGCTCCTGGCCTGCGTCCTGACCCGGCTTGAGGCCGTGTACGGACAGTTCTGCCGCGACGGCTTTGGCGGCGACCTCGAGGCCCGCTACTACCGCCACTGGCTGCACACGGACCAGGTGGTGACGCTCGAGGCCGTGGCCGGCCAGCCACGGGCGCGCGTGCTGGGGATCACGGCCGACTGGGGACTGCTGCGCGTGGCCGAGGTCGTGTCGGACGGCGAAGACGGACGAGACACGGTCGAACGGCTGACCGGACGGGTGTGGACGCTGCAGAGCGACGAGAACAGCTTCGACTACTGGAAGGGACTGATCCGGACAAAGCCGTAGGTCGCCTGAAAGGAGGGCAGATCGACATGGTGGAGATGTATCACGGATACGAGACGATACTCCATACGCACGCAGCGCATCCTTGAACCCTGCCGTTGTTCCATCTTTAGAGTTTGTCGGCTTCAAGGCATTGTGACAAGGTTACGAGTATCATGACGGAAACACTGTGTGATCCAAGGGAGCAGATCGCGTTCAGGTTCCATGGTTCGGCCGAGTCTGGTACGGGCATTTTACACAGGACGGACCTCTTGATTGTTTGGCTCGATAACGACATTGTCCACTTGTTGGAATGATACCTGCCCGAAGAGGCCGGAAGTTGGCGGACAGCCTCATGTGATCAGGCACGTCAACCGGCGTGCGATCGACAGGCGCGATTCGCCATCGTTGCAGAATCCTGTTTTGAGAACGGAGTACGACACAAGGCGGATACGCTTCCCGAAATAAGGCTGAGAGCGAGGACATTGGGATCGCTGACAAGGACGAGGGACAAAGACAAGGTCGTGACAAAACAGGCAGGTTGACTGCCAATCGCCTCCGCTCGGTGGCCGAACTGGACAGAAGACTCGGCAGCGATGGACGTCTGGTGTACGAGGTCGATCGTCAGCCCCAGACTTCCCTGCAGGAACAACTTGTTGCAGGCACTTGTTCTGGTGGGTCTCGAGAGAATGGAGACTCCGATGAGACTTTGCCTCGCTTCAGCTCGCTTCAGCTCGCTTCCCACCCAACTCCTCTCGCTGCTCCGTCCTTTTTACCCCCATTTCCTCGCTCCTTTTTATTGCCTCCCCGAAAGGCGGATCCGCTCTCACGTACTCCGTACGAAGTACAAGTGTAGAAAGGAAGTGGGTCATTAGTAAGCAGCGCTAAGACACGTTACAGGGTTTATGGCGGAAGTCTGTCGAAATAATGGCGCAATGGAGAAAGCGTCTGAATTGAAAATTTTACAATTATGTACACGTTGCGCTATAGGAACCCTGCAGGCCAAGGCACTGGACCTGGGCAAAAAAAGAGAAAGAGGACCTAAGCAATGGGAGCGTAGAAGCTGAAGTGGCCTTTGGGATCATAGGCCTTCTTGAGGGACTGCAGCTTGGACTGGCGCCAGGCGACATCGCCGTACCAAGAGTCAGCGGTCTCGTCGCCATAGGCGTAGTTGACATAGGTGTGGAGGGTGCCGGTCTTGCCAACGACGCCGCCATTGGCACCAGCCCAGAGAGCATCACGAATGTCGGAGCCGAGATCGTAGGAGCGCTCCACGATGGCCGAGCCAGTGTTGGCATAGTTGATCATGGGGGCGCCGAGGAGGTTGTCGCTGCGGTAGGCAAAGGCGGTGGTGGAGTCGGCAAAGCTCTTGACGCCGGCCTGGGCGTAGCCCTCGAACATCATGAGGGAGCCGGTGTAGGGCGAGTCAACGGCGCTGGTGGCGTTGCTGAAGAGGTCATAGGCCTGGCGGACAGCAGTGGTGTTGTACTGGGTGAGGTAGATGGGGAAGCGCGGGTTGGCCTTGCCGGTCTTCTCGCAGGGGGTAGAGTCGAGATCGATGCCAGTCCAAGCAGCGAGATCGAGGTAGGTGCCGTTGGAGGGGGTTGAGACGATGGGACCAATGGCATTGAAGGCATCGACAACGGTGGCATTGACGACATCGACGCCCTCCTCGATGAGGTAGAGGGCGATGACGGCGCCGGTGGAATCGAGGTCAGACTCGTAGAACCAGTAGGACCACTGGTGGAAGGTGGCAGGCTGAGTGCTGACGCCACCAGGCAGCCAGAGCTTGTTGGCGAGGGCGTACACCTGTTCGACCTTGGCGCCGCTAAAGATGACGGTCTGGAGGGCGTAGTTGGGGTAGACAATGTCATAGATGCGCGACGTGACGGACGTGACGATGCCAAAGTTGTGGCCAGCGCCCTTGAGGGCCCAGAAGAGATCAGGGTTGTGCGAGGCAGAGACGGTGACGAGGCTGCCGTTGGCAAGCACGAGGTTGACGGAGAGGAACTGATCCGAGATGAGGCCATGGTGGCCCTGAAGCCAGCCGTGACCGCCCCCAAGAGCAGGTCCAAGATAGCCGACGCACTCGCAGGTGCCGGTGACGGTCTGCTTGCCAGCAGCCCAGAGGGCATCGGTGACGTTCTTGGAGCGGACGCCGCCGCCGACGGTGACGGACTGGCCGTCGGCCGCGACCTTGATGCTGGACAGATTCGCCAGGTAGATCTCGATGCCCGTGGTCATGCGGCCGAGCGTGGTCACGGCGCCGTGGGCGCCATTGGTGGCCAGAAAGGGCACGTTGTTGGCATTGGCAAACAGCACCGTCTGCACAACGTCCTGCTCCGTGGCCGGGACCACGATCACGTTGGGTGTCGGGGCGTCCAGCGTGGACCAGCGCAGGGCCGTCTCGTTAAAGGTGCTGTCGCCGGGCGAGAGAATCTCGGCCCCGGACGAGAGCTTGGCCTTGAGGGCGGTCAGGTCGAGACTGCGCGGCTGGCAGGCGGCCAGCACGCCGGCCACGAGGGCGGCCAACGAAAAGAGCTGGGCGGAGCGCATGATGCGGTGGAGGGTGGCAAGAGGAAGAACAAGACGAAAAGGACAGAAGCGCGTACGAGGCAAACGAGCCTGCAGCAAAGGGACGCGGATGGCGTTATATAGGCGGAGGCAGTGAGCGTGGTTCGCACGTGGCCCGGAGGCCGAGCCGGCCGTAGCGCGTGGACAGCGCGTGGAAGGTGGATGGAGGTGGAGGGAGGTGGAGGCGGATGGAGGGAAAGGAGGGATGAGAGAAAGTGGTCAGAACAAAAGTTGTACATAGTACTCCGTAGGCCGGAAAGTGGACAGGAAGCTGCATGGATCTGGGCTAAGGCAGACTATCGATCTCAGCCGACAGGCCTGAAATGAACGCACACTGCATAGTACGCACGTAGCAAAAAGAGGGCACGGCACCGGTGTGGAGTCTTCGGACGTCGAGTCTGTCATGGCAAAGAGCCAGAGACTACTCCGTCTTGAGGCACCGGTAGAGCCAGTGCAGAGCCAATGCACCGGGCAGAGCTGCTCGATCCGGCCTAGCGCGCCGTCCAGCGCTTTGATCGATCATTTCCGGTTTGGGCCAAGTGGGGCTGTTTGGGGGCACGGTCAGCAAAGCGGGTCTGTGCCACGGCCCCCATTGTACCTGAAAGATACAGAGGCTTGTAGGGCTCTCCGCCCCCAACGACATACGACAATCGGGCCCAAAGGGGATGTTACCGTCGCATCAGAGACATTGGTTTTGAGTACGGAGGGCTTACAACAATGCATTGTATTAAATCTACTTGTCGCCGCATCACCAGCTTCGTCCTCTCGTCGGCTGTGATCAGAAATCACTTGGGCTCAGGTCTACCGGGACGAACGCAATAGTGTCAAACTATCCAGCGCACTAACGCACCTGGATAACATTGCCAGTACCCTGTGCCCTGAGCGGCCTCCTCGTACGAGCTTCCGCTAATGCTCCGTAGTCTCTGTCGGGAGGCGGCCGAAAAGGGGCTGCAGACCAAAGACTGCCAACACCGTCGGCGGATCGTCACGGGGGCTAGAACGGATGGTGTACCGACAGAACGGACGGACGGAGAAGGAAGGAGAAAAAGTCGAGGCCAGGAGGGAGGGGAGGGGGGAAGGCCAGGAAGAGGGAAGGGCGAGAGAGAAAAGAGGGGAAAGAAGGGGAAACGAGAGGGAAAAGAGGGAAAAGGAAGAGTGCAAGGAGACAACAGACAAAAAGCCGACGAAGAGGAACCTCATAGCACAAACGCCCTGACACCGGCAGATTGCCACGCCGACGGTAGCGAGTACGCCTCCTTCTCTGGCTTCCCACAACTGCCGCTAATGCTCGACCAGCTCGTGTCAGATAGCTCATGGCATATATGCTGGACTAGCAAATACCGATGCGGACGAAGAACACATCCTATCCTTCTTTGGGGGCCAATTTTGTCTTTTTTCGTTTTTCGTTTTTCGTTTTTCGTTTTTCGTTTTTTTTTTCTTTTTTTCTTTTTATATTCTTATTATTCTTTTAGCCTTTCTTTTTTCTCTTTCCTTTTTCCCCTTCGGCTTTCCATCCGTCCTCCTCTCTACCTCGCACACTGTAACCTTCCTATCGTGATCGACCAGGGGGGCAGCTGCACATGTCAAGGAGCCTCGTTGCCTCTTCTGCCACATGGTGTCACAGTCTGGTTCGCCGTATATGTCAGACGTCGCTCTAGGCTCTCTTGTCTGCAGCCGCTTTGATATCGTCCACTCCTTGGTTCCTTTTTAGTCTGCTCTCGCCCAGTCTCCCCGTCCCCTCTCTTCTGCATTCCTTCCTCTTCCCAACCCAATTCAACCGTCCGCTATTTTACCGCCCGGATCCGACCATCACGTCCGTTTTGATCGTGCCCACTGCTTCGTTATGTCTGACCAGGACGCGGCGGCCGCTGCCGCTGCCAAGGCCGTTGCCGATGCTGTTGCCGCCTTCAACAAGGAGCTCTGGACTCTCTACGGCTTCGGCATCACCTTCACCCTCCTGCGCACTTATGCCCGCATCAAGACCCGTGGCCTCAGCGGCCTCGCCATTGACGACTTCACCATCTGGGGCGCCATCCTCTTCTACTCTGCCCAGTACACGCTCGCCTACTTTGCCGTCAACCATGCCGACGGCATGGCCAACAACTCCATGACCGACTCCCAACGCGCTGCCCTGGACGTGAACTCGACCGAGTACAAGCACCGGTACGTTCTCCTGCCGCCTCCTGTTGGCGTCTTGCTGTCTGACTGAATCTAGCGTGCTGGGCTCCCGGATCCAGGTCGCCGGCTGGACCATGTACATCTGCCTCATCTTCCTGCTTCGCATGTCCATGTTGGTCTTCTACACCCGCCTGACCGAGGGTCTCGGCCGCACGTACCGCATGCGCATCAACATTGGCTACCTCATCATGCTGGCTACGTTTATCATCTCCATCGTCACCATGTACAGCTCGTGCCGTCCTCTCCACCATTACTGGCAGATCAACCCGAATCCGGGCAGTACGTTTCTTGTTTTTTTCCTGCTCTCCAGCCGCGCTGACTGTCTCGCCAGAATCGTGCCAGGCTGCCATCTCGATGCCCATCGTCTGGTCCACCTTCTCCTCCAGCATCATTGACGATCTGTATCTGATCATGATTCCCCTGCCGATGCTCTGGAGCACCACCTTGAAGCCCATTAAGAAGATTGCCTCCACCTTTGTTCTGGGCGCTGGTGTTTTCGTCTTGATCTGCTCTCTGCTCAAGACTGTATTTGTCATGACTGTAAGTGAATGGGAGAGACGAAAAAAGAAACAAAAATAAATCTAACTCCTCCTAGGACAGCGTGAACGGTGCCACTCTGGCCGGCTCCTGGGGCACCCGCGAGGCGTTTGCCTCGGTCATCATCACGAACCTGCCCATGGTGTTCCCACTGCTGCGCGCGCTGCTGGCGCCCATCTTCGGCGGCATGCTCTCCACCACCCAGAAGAAGCAGTACAAGACCCCCAACGGCTTCCGCACCATTGGCGGCACGTCCACCATCAGCGGCCACACGCGCGGCGGCCGCACGATGCCCGGTGGCCGCACGATGCCCGGTGGCACCACCGGCACAAACCTGTCGATGAACGAGAGCGAGGAGCACATTGTGCGCGGCATCCGCATGGACAACATGACCGTCTTCTCTGGCCAGAGCAGTACCGACACGACGGTGCCGCAAAAGGGCATCGTCATGACCAACGAGTTTGAGGTGAAGACAGACCGAAGTAGCGTCAAGCACGAAGTCTGACGAGCTCTCTCGTTCCGCTGTTCTTTTGTTCTTTTTAACGAAGAGTTGTATACTCATACATGCTACTCACAATGGAGGGAAAGAGGACGATTATGGATTCCTCACACCCGATTGGGCGGTTGGTCAGGAAATGGGAGGGAGCGTGTTTGATTTCAGGGAGAGGGAGAGGGAGAACGACAATGAGTGTATGCAACGGGGGCCGTTTCTGTTCGCGGGTTTCTGGTTCTTATTCGAGACCCCAAAAGCGTATGTGTATATGCTCTTTCTTCGGGGCAATGTCCTTTTCTATATCCCACGCCCCTTTGTTATTCATACATGCGTAGCTAGAATCTAGACATTTAGCCCGTGATTTCGTCGGAGCATTTTCAAGCCGGCATTCCGTGTGGTGCCTTTTTGCCTGTGAAGGACAGTATACAATAGGAATTGGAAGAAAGAGTTTCCGGAATCCAGAAGACAAACGCCCAAGCTATGCTACAGCAAAACGCGAAACAAAAACAGTCGAGTGAAGATTCTTCCGGTG
Organism: Grosmannia huntii; assembly: GCA_019925595.1. Taxonomy (NCBI): domain Eukaryota; kingdom Fungi; phylum Ascomycota; class Sordariomycetes; order Ophiostomatales; family Ophiostomataceae; genus Grosmannia; species Grosmannia huntii. Next base: position 245,621 of record JADHKJ010000012.1, read on the forward strand.
TGGGTGAGCTCGGGCGAGCAGCCATGAGATCGAGGCGATGTTGGGCGAGACTGGGCCACAAGCACAGCTGCAGGGCCGTGGCAGAGAACGAACACGTCGTGAGGCATGAGTCCTGCTTCCTGTGTTCTGCGAAATGCTTCCTGCGTCTGCGTCCTCGTCCTTATCATCGTCCTCGTTCTCGTCCTCGTTCTCGTCCTCCCGCTCATTGGTCCTTGTACATCTTGGGCTTGAAGCCAGCCTTGACCTCCGCCTCCTGGGCAGCCTGTTCGAGCAGTGGCCCGACCTCGGCCTCGATCCGTTCGCGTGCCCGCAGCACTTTGCTCTGCAGGTAGAAGCTGCCACCATTCTGCGGATCGTTGGCGTCAAAGAGCCGCTTGAACCGGCCCATGACCTCGTCCATGTTGTAGTCGCGCGCGCCCGCGTTGGCGTTTGCGGGCGGCGGCCGGGGCACATTCAAAATCTGCACGGCCTCGTCCAGCGTCATGCCGCTCGACCGGTTCGCGCGGCCGGCCGCACTGCCGCCGACCGCACCGCCCGCCTTGGCCTGGGCGCGGGCATACTGACTCGACGCATTGGCCTGTCGATAGGCCTCGGTGAAGGCACGACCCAGCACACGCGAGCCGATGAGGACCACCTGCGTGATCAAGCGGTAGGCCTGCGCGAGGGTTAGTTCGTGGGATGTCTCGTCGATCGGCGGCGACAAACCATGGGAGATCGCGTTGGCTACTCTCAGAGAGAGGAGATCAGAAACTCAAGGACGGTGCGCACTGGGCGGACGGGCAGCAGAGCACAAAGGGTATCGTCGTGGACATTGTCCGAAGCGCATCGAAAATTCTCTCGCCCCAGCAAGGAACATGGATAATCCGAGCGCCGCGCTGCGCCACACTTCCCCACAGCTGCCTGGCGCCACAGCTGGAAGGATGACACCTGGAGAAGCTCCCGCGACAATCATCGAGACGGACGGAGAGCCAAGCAGCATACGCGTCCTTCCGTGACAGACGCCGTCCGGACAACACAACCTCTTTTCTTTTCCTGTCTTGTCTTTGTATTCGACTGCCGCTCGCTCGTTTGTCCGACGTTGGGGCACCGTCCTACCTTGTTCTCCTGTTTTGGCTCACATTGGCGCCTCCGCTGCTGGTCGACATCGCCTCGCCCCGACGCTCGCTCCACGGCCGACCCTACTGGATCGCTACGGGACCACGACCGACCTCTTCCCCCAATGGCCCAGTACTACGGCAGCCCGCAGGGCGGCAACCCCGCGTACGGAGCCTCTGCCCAGAACTTGCAGTTCTACCCGTCGTCCTACTCGCCCGGCGTGCCAGGACAGTCGAGCTCGCAACAGGGCGCCTACGGCTATGGCGGCCCTGGCGGTGGCACGCCCGCCTACGGTGGCTTCAGCAGCGGCAGTGCTCCGGGCAACGCCGGCGTATCTGGTCGCATGGGCGAACAAGGAGGTCTTCGCACCGGCTGGCTGGCAGCCTTCTCGACCGAGGGCTACGATGGCGAGCCGCCGCTGCTGGAGGAGCTTGGCGTCAACTTTTCCCATATCCGAGCCAAGGTGCGATTTGTCCCCTGTCCTCCCCTGTTCTTTCTCTCCCCCTCTAACCCTCCAGACGCTCGCCGTCCTCAACCCCTTCCAGCGCATCGACCAGCACCTCATGGACGACTCCGATCTGGCCGGCCCCATCATCTCCTTCCTCCTCTTTGGCACCTTTTTGCTCTTCTCTGGCAAGGTCCACTTTGGCTACATCTACGGCCTGGCCCTACTGGGCTCCACGTCGCTGCACATCATCCTGTCGCTCATGTCGCCTGATGGTCACGTGGGACCGGCCGCTGCCGCCTACGGCGTCCCCCCAACGCCCTCCACGCCTGCCTATCCCGATGCCAGCGGCGCCGGCAATGGCGGCCGCATCGGCAACAGCACCGGTGTCAGTGGCAGCATCGGCAGCAACAACAACGGCCGTGGCAGCAGCAACAACAACGGCAACAACGGCAACAACGGCATTGGCAAACACGGCCGCAGCGGCAGCCTCAGCCACCTGTCCAGCACGCTGACGTTTGCCCGCTCGGCCAGCGTGCTCGGCTACTGTCTGCTGCCGCTCGTGGCCACCAGCCTCGTTGGCATCGTCATGCCCATGGACACGCCCCTCGGCATTGTCATGACCACCGCCGCCATCTGCTGGTGCACCTACAGCGCCTCGAGCATGTTCTGCGCCGTCGGCCGCATGCGCGGCATGCGCGGCCTTGTCGCCTATCCCCTCGCCCTCTTCTACGTCGGCTTCGGCATCATGGGCGTCTTTAGCAGCCGCGGCAGCGGATCGATGGCCAAGGTCATTGGCGGTCGCGTGGGCGCAGCGTGAGAGTGTGCGCGTGAGAGCGACCGAGAGCGAGAAATCTAGACATCAAGAGCCATGACCGAAGGAATGACAGACAGCAAACGGAACTCGTCGGCTCTCCCTGTCTCCTCTTCTCGCGATACCTTAGTTTGTCTAGCGATCTGTTGTACGAAAATACAGAAATTGAATCAGTAAGCAGACGACATTACGTAATATAGGCCCTATACAGCAAAACCAGACCTCATCAGCGCCAACAGCGGCCGTTCAGGGCTTCCCTCTTCTCTTCGCCTCGATCGCCAAAGAAAGCCTCCCAGAGTATACGACACACAATCTAAAATTACAATTTCGATAGACAAAATAGTAAACCACAGAATCCACACTCCAGCCTCAGGCCTCGCAGGCGAGCACAGAGAATTGGCCGCCGGCGCTGGCATACAAAATCTTCTTCTCCCGCACGGCCGAGTTGTCGATCAGCGTCGGCGTCTCAATGTCGTCCGTCGTGCCCTGGCCCGTCTGATACGTGCCCGAGAAGCCCCAGGAGTAAACCTTTCCGTCTTCCGTCAGCGCAAAGTTGTTGTCGATGCCAGCGTTGACGTAGACCACAGAAGAGATACCTGTAGTGGTTAGCGTGTCTTTTTACATTTTTACATTTGTGTTCTTCTCAATCTCTTTCCTTGTTTCTTTCTTCCTTTCTTTCTTTCTTCCTTTCTTTCTTTTTTCCTTTCTTTCTCTCTTTTCTCCTCACTCACCAGGAATAACTGTCGGCTCCTTCAAAATACGAGGCTTCCCATGATCGTCAAAGACGGAATTCTCGCTGTTAAACGTCTCCGCCTTGAAACCAAGTTGGTGGCCATCGATACGACCCCAGGTTAACAGCTTGCCGTCCGCCGTGCAGGCCAGCGAATGGTGCTCGCCGCCATCGACATCGGCAATCTTGAAGTCGGCCAGGCCCTCGACCAGAGTGGCGTCCAGCACGGTCGCATCTGTGTTGCCCGCGCCCTGCTCCACGCTGACCTGGCCAAAGTTGTTCAGGCCCCAGGCATAGACCCGGCCGTCGTCGTCGACCGCGAAGCTGTGGTATGAGCCGCACGCAATCTTCTTGATCTGCACGCCGCGCCGGAACCCCACGCCGCCCGGCCGCAGCGCCGACAGCTTGATGTCCCGCTGCACACAACGCCGGCCCAGCTGGTTCTGCTCCGGACAGCCCCACGTGTACAGCTTGCCCTTGGCGTCCAGGGCCAGGATGTGGTTCGATCCCGTCGCCAGTGTCTTGATCTTCTTCGGCTCCGGCAGCAGCAGCGGCGTCCGCTGGATCGACACCTCCTTGGAGAAGCCCAAAACACCGTCGCTCGCCCGGAACGTACCCCAGCCGTAGACTCGCCCGTCCTCCGTCAGGGCAAACGACGCGCTGTCGCTGGCCACCACCTGCACAAACTTCGTCCCGTTGATCACGCCCGCCGTGTCGATCTCCATCGGCGTGCTCTCGAGCGGGTTGAGTCCCGTGTCGTCGTCGTCGTCGCTCTCCTCCTCCGCGTCCGCGTCCCGCAGACCGCCATCCCAGCTCGTGTTGCGGCCCAGTGCACCCTGGTCGTTGACGCCCCACGTGAGGATCTTGTTGTCCTTGGTCAGTGCCACCGCGTGCATCCCACCCGCCACGATCTGCACCACGTCGACGCTGCCGGCTGCCAGCTTGTGGTTCAGTCGCGGCCGCTTGACGTCTATCGGCTTCCTGCCCTCAAACCGCATGCTTCCCAGCCCCAGCTCGCCCGCACCGCCTTCGCCAAACACAAACACGTCCAGCGGCTTCGTCGGCGCCTCGTTGATCTTGACGCCCACCTTGCCCGCCGGCTTCTTGACCGTGGCAGCCGCCGTTGCCGCCGTCGCAGCAGCCGCCGACGCCTTTGCTGCTGCCTTTTCTGCTGCCTTTTCTGCCGCCGCCGCTGCCTTTGCCTCGGCTGCCTTTGCTTTGGCCTCTGCCGCTGCCGCCTTGGCCTCTGCTGCTGCCGCCTTGCCTGCCGTGGCATCCTTGGTCTTGCGGGCCGCCTTGGTCGGCCGCACGGACGCGCGCTCTTCCTCCTCTTCCTCCTCGTCCTCGTCCTCATCCTCCTCAACCTCCGAGGCCTTGCGCTTGGTCGTCCTGGCCTTGGCAGCGGCTGCAGCCGCCTTGGACACCGCCGGCGCCCGCTTCTTCTTGCCGTCGCCGTTGGTCAGAGGCCCCGCTTTCTCCTTGTTTTCCGCAACATCCGTCTTGGCCTTCTTTGCCGGTGTGGCAGTCTTCTTTGCAGCCGCAACAGGAGCGGCCCTCTTGGGCGCAGCCTTGGTGGTTGTGCTCACACCGTTTTCTTTTGGTGCCACATCAGCATCGCTGCGTTTGCGCATGGCCACAACAGCAGTGATCTTCTCTGTCTTGTCTGTCTTGTCGGCCTTGGCTGCCGTTGCTGCCGTCTTCTTGACCGCTGCTGTCGCGCCCGTCTTTTTCGCCGCCGTCGCCTTGACAAATGCCGCTGCCTTCGCGTCGGAAGCTGCCTTGCCGGCAGCTGAAGCTTTCCTGGGAGGCATTTTGCTTGATAGGAGATGCAGACTGGAAAGGGGGAAAGGGGAAGGTGTCTCGTATGATGCTCGATGCGATGGGGCTGGAAAAGGATAGCTCACGCTCGCGTCACGTCGCGAGACAACAAGACTGCCTTTATCCCCTGTTTCAGCAAACAAGTGAGTGAAGAACCTGAAGAACGTTCCCGTGCCGTCGATAAATTCTCCAGCGAGAGTGAATAGATTATGTGCGTGGAGAGACCTTGAGCGTTTGGGCTTGGGCTGCGGCAAGTTGTAAGTTTTTTTTTTCAGGCCAGGACTTTTTAATATCTGCCGCGATGATTTGTTGTTGTCCAGGAACCATGCGCTAACCTAGATGCGGTCGCGGTGGAACCTAGCGCCACTTCAATACTGTTGCTCCAAGGGAGCTTCTGACCGCCTGCTTGGAGCTAACTGCCATTCTTGTGATCAATACCCCGTACCTGCAGTTGCAATTTAGCTTTCATTCACTCACTCTACAAATTACTATTGTCGTCGCGCAGGGCGTCACATCCTTGAATAGCTTCTCTTCGATTGAATCTTGGTCTGTTATGGACTGCTCCGCCTTGCACAGGACTTGCTGATGCGCTGGCCTACTCCGTATTACGCCGATCTGCCTTAGCGCCTAGGCTGAGTGCAATTTTATAAGGCTCCCCAGTCAGGCTGTGCTAGAGTTGGCTATGCACTGCATGTTGGCGGCGGGCTGAGTGGTCGAGCTGACTCCTACACCGGAGGACAGCTTGTATATAAGGCAACCGTGTGCATTACTTTGGGAGGGTGTTGATGTCCTTGATTATTACCATCATATTTGGATTTGGACGTCCGTGCTTCCAATTTTGAGTTTTATTTTTGAGTTTTTTTGCAATTCGTCCTTTTTGACTCCAGTGATCTTCCAAGATGCCTTCTAGTTTCAAGGACAAAGCTTGGGGATGGAGATGCAAGGTGCTCGGCTCCAAAGACGAGAAGTCCCTTTCCGACTACTCCAGCAAAAGCACCGATATGGAGAAGAAAACGGCCACGATCACACCTGCCAGAGAAGTCAGCGGTACGTCCCTCATTGTGAAGACCATATACGAAAGCGAAATGAAGGGCGCAGACCAGTACCTCTGGTCGGACTACCCTCCACGTCAACAGAGCAAGAAGGACACCAAGTCCCTCGACCGCGTCGCAATCAGTGTGTACAAGATCAAGGACCTAGACAAGCCTGTTGTCGGCGGCATCTTTCACATGAAACATTACAAGATCAGCATCCGTAACCTCGCGCTCGTGGCCGCCCTCGAGCCCATCTTGCTTGCGGAGGACTGCCACCTCGACCCAAACGAGGCTGCCGAGTTCAAGGCTCCCTTCCAGCCTCTCTTCTTCTGCTACGATGCCATAGTGACCGCAATGTGCAACAGACCCGATTCCGACCCGCTGAAGCCGTTTATGCAGCTGCTGGTGTGTGTGATGGACGAGGTCTTTGGCCAAACATGGACCAGGTGCCTCCAGCTGGCCGACAAGGGCCTCATCTCCTTTGGGTATGCCTGGACCTACTTCCGCCGAGGCACCATTGTGCGCAGCCACGGCGACAACTGCGACCTCATCAGCCGTGTCCTCAAAACAGTCTACGGAATGCAGTTAGGCCAGCCTGTCCTGTTCGTGACCGTCCAGGTGCTGCGCTTCAACGGCGAGGCGTTCGAGTGGACTGAGCAGGATCTGCCCATCCCCAGCTTTGAGGGCAACCGTCCCCTGTCCGAGTTCGACCACTGTCCGCTGTCACACGTCAAAGATGCCAAGATCATCCAGGAGCGCATGGCCCGGCGCGGCCGCCTGGTCCTCGATCTACAGGGCTTGACGTACTGCCACTACGTCGGCGTCGGTATATTCGAACCGCCAGAGGGTAAAAAAGAGAAGCACAATGTTGACAGCCGCATCCTGGTCGATGTCGCCGGCTCCAACAGACACAAGCTGGCACAGGGCTCGCGCGAAGGCAAGGACAGTGTGTCGGTGCAGAAACTCGTCGAAGGCACCGGTCGATTTCCAGGTGATCTCATGTCCCTTCTATCTGTATATTTTATTTTTCACTCGCTCACATAACACACCGCAGACATGATAGATCCAGACGCCAAGTTTCCAACCTCGGTAAAGAGTACAGCTTCAATGACAGCAGCTATGAAAACTGGCCGGCTCAGCAAAGAAGAACAGGCCAAGAACAAGGCAATCATGCTTACTAAGCCCGAGGAGCTCATGTTTATCTCTCCTCTGATCGAAGCGTATTCGCTGAAGAATAAGCTCTGGCGTATGTCGAAACACACAATGAACCTGATCAGGGAGAACCCACTAACCAGAAGGCATAATGTAGTGCTGGTGTATGTCGAGGACATCCGACCGGTCCGATGGAACGACCAGGCCTACGACCATCTCGTCTATGACGAGCAGCAAAAAGACCTTGTCATGTCGTTTGTCGAGAGCCACGGCCACACCAGAAGCAAAGTGGCTGATGTCATTATGGGCAAGGGTAGGTCTTGTCGACGAGGACGACGTGGTGCATGTGTTTGCTGTTCTGATGCTGATGGGTGCAGGCGAGGGCCTCATCATTCTATTGAGCGGGCCTCCAGGAACGGGAAAGACGCTGATGGCCGAGGCGGTGGCCGACCGCACGCACCGGCCGCTCTTCTACCTGCAGGCAGAGGACCTGGGCATCAATGCGGCGGCACTCGGCGCCAACGTCAAGAGGTTCTTTGAATTGGCCACCGAGTGGGACGCCATCATTCTGCTGGACGAGGCCGACGTGTTCATGGCCGAGCGCCATCCACAGGACATTGCGCGCAACGAGCTGGTGTCCATTTTCTTGCGAGAACTCGAGTACTACCGCGGCATCATCTTCCTGACCACCAACCTATTCAGCTCCATCGACAAGGCCTTTCGCAGCCGAGTCAGCCTGCACCTGCTGTTCAAGCCGCTGCTGCCCGAGGCTCGCCTGCTGGTGTGGCGGAAGTTTCTGGTGCGTGCAACGGCAGCTCGGAAGGAGATGTTCGAGGACGAGGTGGACGACGAGGAGCATGCGAATCGGGTCGACGGGGGTTCGAGTGGCGTGCCGGGGTCGTCCATCAGCAACGACGACCTCAAGGAGCTGTCGGCCTGGGGCCTCAACGGGCGCGAGATCAAGACGGCCGTCACCATGGTGACGGCATGGTGCGAGCACAAGGGCCACGATCTGACGCTGCAGCGGCTGGAGCACGGCATCCAGGCGACGTCGCCCCACGCGTCCAAGGCGGCGATGGAAGAGAGCGACGATCTGTATGAGTGAGGATGTGGTTGGGGGGGGGGGGGGGGGGGGTTCGGAGTGAAGCGTGTGTTTCTTTTCAGAGATCTTCTCGCCACTTTTGTCGGACAAATTGAGATACGTTGAATTACATAGGAAATAAGGCCTCGTTCGTCTCCGACGTTCAGTGCTCGGCTGCTGAGGTCGAGATGTCCAGTGAAAAGGTCACCCGCTTACGTGGCCGCCGTGCGCGTAGAAAGGACTGCAACACGACAGAGACAGCCCCGATGAGGACGAGCAGTGCCTGGATGCCCAGCAGCACGATCCACAGGCGGTTCAGCAGACGCTGCTCGTCGCCAAAGAGGGACGCGATCCGGAGCATGGTCGGTCTGGGTAGGAAGACGTGGCAGAAGTGTTTCAGGCGTGCTTTGCAGACGCGAGCCGAGTTGGCTGCTTCCACCCCCTTTCTTTAATGGCTCAGGTCTCTGCCTTCACCATGGAGTTGGCGAGCCTTTGTGTGATGGGCAAGGAGGACAATCGTAAGGGAAATGAGACGATGAGACGCAATAGGATCGTCGCTGTCCGTGTATGCGCTTGGATCAATCGTTTTCGTAACCCACCTTTGTTCTGCCGTGCCGTCTTCGTCTGCTGCTTTGAACCTGCTTTGAAGCACGATGGCCGCCAAAAGAAGAGAAAACAAGCCAAGCCGCACGATTTCCCAACGGCAGGCCCGCCTATGACGCATAAGGGCACATCGGCTCATGTCGATTGGACGCGTACATGGTATCGCGTGATTTTCTTCTCGTTGCATCACTCCGACACCGGACTTGGGCCATGCATCGCCCGACGGCACCGGACGGCCGGCAGCCGGGCTTCTTGCAGGCTCACGCCCGCGGCATCAACGCCGGCCTCTCGCCCGCCGCGTTTTGTCGCTTGTAAGCTCTCTGGGCGCCTGCGAGGCGAGACCGTGCCGCCGTTGTGCATGATGGACTCTGCCAGAAGCGTCCGACCCGCTTTCCCCAGTTTTTCCCCAGAATGGGGCCTGTCCACTGTTCCCGTGACCCGGCAGACGCCAAGCCGTTTGAAGCAAGGCTCACACCGTTGGGTGGCCTGCTTTGGCTGCTCTGGCTGCTTTGGCGGCTGGGGCTGGGGGGCAGAACTCGTACATATAGCATGTCACGCCCCGCGGACCGGCGACGGGGTCACGCAATGCCAGCCCAGGGATGGCCAGACAAAGCCAGCCGGCTGGAAAGACACGCTCCTGAGCGACACAGCGTCCGCCTTGGCCGTCTCTGTCGACTCTGTCGTCAGAGCAGGAGCAGAGACACTCCACCCCCCACTTTTCCGTTGGCCACATCACCTGCTCGCCCAGCCCGCACCTTCCGCGGCTTGCCTGACTGGTCTGTACGGCGTACTCCGTACTCTGCCGTATCACGATTTCTCTGCACAAGTACTCATTGCCCACGGCACCGCCTTTCCGGCACATATACGAGTACCGGGCGCCCAGCGTCGCATTACGTAACAAGTACGAGGCAGCCGGGTCGTCGCTTCCCCCGGTACGTCAGCGTACAAAGGGAAAAGTGCGCTACCAGGTGACCTCGTGCACACCGGCGCGTACGATCGACCAAAAGGGTTCCCCGTTTCCCTCCATTCAGCAGTTAGCTGGTGACCTGCTTCTCTGCAGGCGGCCGCCGGTACTCGTGTGAACCCGGCTAACCGCTCGACTGGTGGTGTGTTGTATTGCCTGGAATACGTCAGAAGAGCTACCACCTCCTGCCGCAGATACCAGGTCTCGCCTTTCGTGTTCCTGCCTTCTCTGGCCACCCCATCCTTCCCCCCTTTCCCGCTCCATCACTCGCGCCTTCCCCCTCTTTATTTGTCTCCTCCCGTCCCTGTCCGCACCTCCTCTTCTCTTCCTTCTTCTTCTCGCATCGCTTTCCTACTTAAGCCCAGCAGCTTTCCCATCATCATCACAATCACAACACCATTGCATACAACCGTCTTGGCAGGTCGTAGCTACTGCAACATCTAACGTGAGTCTACCTTGGTTTGCCCCTACATATATCTATCATTTCCTCCTACCGGCAATCTTCATCTGCCTACCTATTCGTCTGGTGTCCCTGAGATTATCACGCCATATCATCTGCTGACTGCTCTGTATGACCAGCAACCAAACCAATTAACCATCCGTCGAGCTTTTCTTATTTGAAGAACTCTACAATTCCATATCAATATGGCAGAACTCACAAAGGTCGACTCCGCCGTTCAAGGCCTGTCATCCTCCCCGCCGAAGCTTTCCTCTTCCCCACCAAAGGAGAAGGGCCACCGGAGACTGAGCTCTCATGGCAACCCTGATGTCCGGAACATCAACGATCTAGGTGTGTTCGCTATGTCACTGCAGGACGGAAACGATATGAAGTATAAAGCTAATCACCAACTTTCAGAGGCCGAAGGCATTGAGCTCAAGCTAGCTCCGGAGACACAGAGGACTGGATGGTAAGCTCCGCGTCAGACCACCCGTTTGTCAAGAGAAATGCTAACGTCCCAGGAAAATAAACTCATCAACGGCCACCGTCGAGGACAAGGACATCCTAAAGAAGTTCCTGACGACCCCCCCAGTAAAGAAGATTGACCTACACTTCCCATTGGGACTGGAGGTGACTGCACGGAACATGCGGGGTGTGACCATCAAGGATGCATTGGACGCGATTCACAAGGCATTCAAGAAGAGGGTGAGTTCGCACAAATGACGGCAACACAGATAGATTCGCAAGACTGACAATCGATCAGGCTGACGATGAGCTGGACAACCCGTACCTAAAGGGCTTCGAGTGGGACAAGGAAGAGAGCTGGACTCGGCTGGTCGTTCATCTGCAAAAGCAAAGCACTATCGCCAGCGGCCCGTCAAAGAAGAAGAAGAAGAACCACGGTGACGACGAGTAATGAATGAGACGCCTACACTCGCCGTCGAAGGACGGTGTGGCATGTATCTTATTATCGCCTCGGCTTTTTGGGGGCCTCTGGAAGGCCAGAATCTCCACATTGTAACACAATACTACAGACCGCGTCGGATCGGCTGATCTAGGTAGCGAGATCAATTGACTCGCTACGAAATCGACGTGGCTCATCATACCTTTCATATCGTGTCTTTTGTGCCTTGTTATGTGGTGAATGTGACCTTTTGTAAGATGCGTTGGGAGGATCCACAACAGCCTGATCGGGCTGGTATGCAGACAGTGCTTTGAAAACTCCGAATAGACAGAAGCTGGGGATAGTCCGGGATACAGTGTTAAGCAGAGGGGGACATTTCGGCTATTGTCGGCCACAACAACTACAGCCGCTCAGCCCCAACCCCGCTGTGAGACACCTCCGCATCATTGCACCAAATGACATGGCTAAAGTCGGGTTGCCTCGACTGGAGGGGAATGCGAATAGAAGAAGAAAGCATGGCGTCCACCGAGTTCAGCCTGAGATGGTTTCCTTCTACCTAAGATGACAGATCTACCGCCATATGACCTTTCACGATGCCTGTGACTGACTTTGACTTTTGCGAGAAGTACCGTTACCAAAACGGCTTCAGCTCATACCTAGAGTATTTCTTTCTTTTCCTTTCTTTTTTTCTTTCATTTTATTTTATCAGTGACTGATGAACTGAACTGCCTCGCAGAACAGAAGCAATCGCCGGGGCGCTTCCGGTGAGCCAGAACTCGCCACTGCAACCGGCCTACGGACTCTACACAGAGAAGCTCTCGGGCACAGCCTTCACAGCACCTCGACACGAGAACAAGCAGTCATGGCTCTACCGAATAACACCGGCGAGCGCCTTGGGCCGCTTCCAGGCCGAGGGCGACGGGCCTGATGGGGACGGCCAGTTCTCATCGGCAGACCGGCTGCTCTACTTGCCCGATCAGTTCCGCTGGGATCCCTTTCCGGAGCCCACAGACCCGACCGACTTTGTTGATGGGCTGCGTCAGGTTGCCGGGAGCGGTGACCCGACGCTGAAGCAGGGACTGGGCATATTTGTTTTTGCAGCCAACGCGTCGATGGACGGACACACGGCATTTTACTCTGCGGACGGGGATCTGCTTATTGTGCCACAGTCTGGAGTGTTGGACATCCGCACAGAGCTGGGCTGGCTGCTGGTGCGCCCACTCGAGATCTGTGTGATCCCTCGGGGCATTCGCTTCCAGGTGCATCTGGGAGGGAACGGCAGCTGCCCAGCCCTGGCCCGCGGCTATGCTTTGGAGCTGTACCAGGGCCACTTCAGTCTGCCGGAGCTGGGGCCAATTGGGTCGAACGGCCTGGCCAATGCACGTGACTTCCAGGTTCCCGTGGCCTGTTTCGATGACGATGACGATGGAGGGACGTATACGATCCGGGCCAAGGTGAACCAGCGGCTGTATAGAGCAGAGCAGGACCACTCGCCCTTTGACGTGGTGGCGTGGCACGGCACCTACTTTCCGGTCAAGTACGATCTCGGGCGGTTCAACGTGATGGGCAGCATCAGCTTCGACCACCCGGACCCGTCCATCTTCACGGTGTTGACGGCGCCGTCAGACCATCCGGGCACAGCGGTGGCCGACTTTGTCGTCTTCCCGCCGCGTTGGCTCGTGGGCGAGAACACGTTCCGGCCGCCGTGGTACCATCGCAATGCGATGAGCGAGTACATGGGCCTGCTGGCCGGCATCTATGATGCCAAGAAGGCCGGCGCGGGTGGCTTCGTGCCCGGTGGTGCCAGCCTGCACAACATTATGAGCGGACACGGGCCTGACCAGGCCAGCCATGATGCTGCCCGGGGCGAGCTGCAGCCACAGCAGCCGGTCAAGGTGGGCGTCGGCAGTTGTGCGTTCATGTTTGAGAGCGCGCTGATGCTCGGCGTGACCCCATGGGCACTGCAGGCGATGAACGACAGCGGCCCAGACAAGGTACTGCAGCAGGACTATGTGACGCACAGCTGGGGCAAGCTGACGCGGTACTGGAAGCGGCCGGTTGGCGTCAAGGCTGACGGGCACCTTTTGAGTGAGAGGGGATGAAGTGTATTTAGGAATTGGATACATGGCAACCTAAATTGCATGACGCAGTCTCCTGAGCAAGACTCGTGACTCGCCATCTGGCCTAAGCGATTGCGGTGTGAAGCCAACCAATGGCGGTGGGGAGTCTGGGAAGCGGCAGGCGGTGTTGGTGGGTGGAGTGACTGAGCAAAAGCGACACACAGGCGGACATGTGGTGTCGGTGACACGTGGACGCGCTATGGAGCATTGTACCTGCGTGCGCGCATCCGGAAGGCGCTCTGGGCCAGCGGCAGGCCCAGTGGCATACCATGTATACGAGGCAAGAGCGAATCATGGTGCCTTCCCTGTGCCACCACGCTGCGCGGGTTGTGCAGCGAGGGAATGTGACCCCGTTTCAGCAGAAGCGAAAGACGGCGGCCAAAGAGTGCTGCATGACCACGGTGCGGCTGTTGGAGAGAAGCGGCACTACGAGCGATACATAAAGAGCGCGGCAGGGGCGCGAGGCGGTCTGCGTCCACCCGACTTTCTCCCCATTGCACCTGACGACGGATTCGACCATGTGCATCGCCCTCTTGACGACGGCCCATCCGGACTACGCGCTCATCGTGCTGGACAACCGTGATGAGTTCATCCTGCGCCCGACGTCACGGCCCCACTGGTGGTCGCCGACGGACGACGGGGACGGCGGCGGGCGGATCCTCTCGTCGCGCGACCTACAGCGCAACGAGCACGGCACCTGGCTGGGCATCACGCGCGACGGCCATCTGGCGGTGCTGACCAACTTCCGCGAGGACAGCGCGAGCGACGGGGCCCATCCGGTGCACGGCCAGCGCAGCCGCGGCGGCATGGTGACGGCCTGGCTGGCGGCCGACGCAGCCTCGACGACGGAGCAGTTTGTGCAGCACATGCTCGCGGGCGAGGGCGTCCGGGGGGTTGGTGGTTTCTCGCTGATCTGTGGGAAGTTGCGGCGGCGACAAAACGGAAGCGAAAACAGTATCGAACCCCTGGCCATTGTCTCGAACCGGGCCGACGAGCTGGCCCAAGTGCCCTGGATCGCCGGCCGCCGTGGCGAGGTCTACGGGCTGTCCAACACGAGCTACGACGACCCTGCCGTCTGGCCCAAGGTGCAGGACGGCAAGGAGGCCCTCCGTCAGCTGGTCGAGGCAACGGACGGAGGCGGACAGACGCCCGACGACCTGCGCGCGGCCCTCTTTGCCATCCTCGACCGCGACACACTGCCTCAGCGGCCCGACCTCTCGTTTGAGGACCACATCCCGCTGCTGAAACAGTCCATCTTCGTGCCGGCCATTGGCGACGGCGCCCATCGCGCAGCCATGACGGCGGCCATGGCCGGAGGCCCGCGCGAGGCACTCGCCACGGCCGCTGCCATTGCCGGCGCCGACGCCCAGTTGGCCCATGCTGAGCGGCCGGACGAACAGGGCGGCATGGGCTTTATGACCGGCCTCTACGGCACGCAGCGACAGACCGTCCTCCTGGTCGACTGGCACGGCAACGTCTCGTTTACGGAGCGCGCGCTTTGGGACGCCAACGGCCATCCGATCGCCCGCGGCCACGGCGACGCGCAGTTCGACTTCCACATTGATGGCTGGGACGACGGGGCCGAGGCCACCGAGGCGGCGGAGACGGCATGACGCGATAGACAGCTACAATGGCGCAACAACAGATGGACATGCGTGGGACTGGGATCGGACATGATCCAATGCCATGGACAGTCAGCAAGATAGGAACCAGAAATTAATATTTATCCAGTCATGCGACCGCTTGCTCTCTGCCAGCGTACCGACATTCGACAGAGTGTGAGAGGGAGGAAAGAGAAGAATGAAGAAAGAAGAAAGAGAAGAAAGAGAGAAAAGAGAAAAAAGAAGAAAAAAGAAACACAGCCACCTCGACTAAGTACCACTAAAAGGCGGCGCGAGGAAGCCGTGTTGCCGGGCAAAGTGGCACTCGAACTCGTACAGGCTCTCACGGGCCTCGACGGTGATGCAGAACGTCTCGAGGATGCAGAAGAGGCGGAGGCTGGTGGCCTGACGGCGCTCGAGGGACTCGATGGAGGCGCGGTCGCTGTCGCTATCACCGCCGCCATCACGGTCTTCGTCGTAGTACGCGCAGCCGTCGTAGAGGCTGTCGTCGCTGTCGTCGCTCAGGCCATCCCGGCTAGCGTAGTAGAGGTAGTCTGAGGCGCCGTCGTTGCAGTCGACCTCGGACACGGCCTCGTCTTCGTCCTCGTCCGCGCCGCTGCCATCCTCCTCGTAGTCGCTGTCGGACGGCGGCGCATACACGTAGCAGTCGTAGAGCGCCAGGTAGCGGCTGGTCCAGTAACGGATTGGCTGGGCCGCATCGACAACGCGATGATGGCCCGCAATGACCGGCAGCGTTTCGTCCTGCGAGTCGTTGATAAAGTTGAAGCCCCGAAAGGTCGCCGGCAGATACGCAAACGACCCACACGCGAGCTCTTCGTCCTCGTCCCCGTCTGCGTACAGGCGGCCATGGCCGTCTGCGGTCTCGATGACGTCGACCTCCGTCTCATCCTCGGTCGCGTCTTGGTCGTGCACCTGCACTGGCTTGTCCGCGAGGGCCGTGGTCTCCTCGGGCGACGTCGTCGCCGCGGCGGCCTTGCTGAAACAGAGAGCAGCGGCCAGCCGGGCTGCCTGGGCGCGAAAAGGGTTTGGACGACTCCGGCCGGACGGCTCGGCCGTCGACGTGGCGTGACGGAAGAGGCGCAGCGGGCTCTTCAGCTTGGCGAGGAGGCGTGCGCGCTTGTGCCCTTTGGGCACCGCTTTTTTGCTTGGGTCGCGGCCACAGCCACAGCCAAAACAGCCGAAGACGCCATCGTGTCTGCTGGCCGTGTCGTCAGTCGTTGTCGTGTTGGGTGCCCAGACGGGCAGCCGTGAGTAGGGCATGCCGGCCAGTGCGTCTGTGAGAGGCATTTCGATCTTGTCAGGCCGATTGTGTCGCCTGGATGAAGCTCGATGGCAGCCGGATGGCCGGGGTTTCTGTCTGTCGTTGTCGGGCGCAGGCCGGGTCAGGAAGGCTTGTCGATGGTGGGAAAAGGCAGAGAGAGAAAAAGGAGAGCAGGACGGAGAGAGCACTGGTATTCGACAGGCATTTTGTAGAGAGGATTCATTTTTTTTCGACCGTCGATTACTGGGCGGACGCGGACGCCCGCTGGAGGGTTTGGGGGCCATCACATAACGATTCGGTGGGCGGAGCGAACCCTAATGCTGAGTGAGGCCGTGAAGTGATTTGGGTGGCAACGCCTCGCATCGAGAAAGAGGCCGGTTAAGTAAGCGACCCAGCGAGCAGAAGCACATGACGATGGGTGATTCTGGCGGACGACCAGAAAAAGACGCACGACGACACAGTGCCGGCAGCAAAACCGGGCGATTTCGCGGCAAAACGCCATGATACATAATGCGACATGCCAGGATGCGTACGGAGCCCAGCGGCAGAACAAGAGAAAGAAGGAGAAAAAGACGCTAAGCCTGGTCGGCCTTCTTGCGGGCCTTGAGATACGTCACCAGCTGTTCGTGCTTGGTGACAAAAAAGTGGCGCTTCTTATCGTTGCGGTAGACGAGCACGCCAATCTCGTCGGCATACTGGGCCAACATGTCGTATTCCTTGGCCGAGTCAAAGTCCTTGAAGAGAAAGCCCTTGTGCGACTTCATCCGCTCGTTCTCGAGCTCCCACAGCCGGATCTGGTCGACGACCGTGGGCGGCAGCACTGGCCGGTGCTGGGCTGCCGCGTACTTGTGCATCTGCTCGTGCGCGTTGGCTGCCAGGTAGCTGATGATCTGGTCCGACGTGATGCCGTACGAGATCGCCCGTCGCACCGAGTCACGTGTGAGCTTGCCGGCCACCATGCCGGGAAACCGCTGACTCAGCTTCGAGAATAGCGCCAGCACGGCGATCTGCAGCGGCGACGCCGTGTATGCGTACAGCCGGAAATTCGTCTCGAGGATGACGCTGCCGCGGCCCTCCGTGGTGGCGGCGCTGTTGGCGGTCGAGACGGTCCCGGCGCCAGAGCCGGTGCCGGGCAGCCCAGCCGCGGCCGTGCTGTTGGCACTGGCAGCCGCGAAGCCGGTGCTGAGACTGCGGAGAGCAGCAGCACCGCTACTAGTCAGCGTGGTGGCCAGCCGGGTCGGAAAGTACTGGGAGGCGCGGTCGTGGGGCGGGATGTAGACGAGGCCAAAGTCCATGAGCGACGGTAGCATGTTGCGGCGGGCTTCGGTCAGCGCGTTGGTGTCGTAGGCACGGCCAAGTTCGAGCGTGGAGAGCATAAAGAGGAAGCTGAGCATATCGACGCTGTCGACGGCACCGCCGGCCTGACGCTGCTGGTCGACGGCCTCGAGCCACTGCAGCAGCAGGGTCCAGACCTGGGCGTTGGCGGCCTGCAGCAGGAACGTGAAGCCGGTCTGCGTGATGCCAACGCCGCCTGGCCGTCCGGGACGCGACTCGACCAGGTGGCCGGCCAGCAGCAGCTCCTTGACCGTGTTCTTGGGGCCCTGTGTGTCGTGGCCCGGCCCCGACGGCAGGCCGACGCTGTTGACGACGTAGTGCAGAATGTCCTCCCACTTGCGGCGCGCGAACCGGTCGAGAAAGGCGGTGTCGGTCTCGGCCGTCACTGGCTTCTCGCTCGGCACGCCAAAGCTGTTCTGGCTCCCGCCGCCCTCGAGCGCGAGCCGGAACGAGTGCCGGAAGTTGGCCGTCAGGACAATCTCTTGTGGCCGCTCGCGCACCGCCGCCGTGATCTGCACAATGTGCAGCGCTCGCAGGATCGACAGCGCCTGGTCGCGCTCCCGCTTGGCCGCCGGCACCACCATTGTGTCCAGCGCGTCGAGCAGCAGCGGCCCGTCCATGTAGAGCAGCATCCGCACAAAGCTCTTGGCCAGCGACGGCAACATTCGCCGGAAGATCGCCAGCGTCGTCGACGGCTGCTGGTACAGCCGCCGGAAACTCGTGCCCGGCTGCTTCTCGAGGTAGTCCGACAGCGTCAGCGACGGCCCCGTCGGAGACGCCATCACGCCCGGGCGAGAGGACGTTCAATCGTCCACGGAGGCTGGGTCGCGGAGAGAGAATGTAGGCGTCGGGGCTGGCGGCTGGCCGTTGAAGCGCTGGTCGTCCGCTATCGCATCGCAGTAGAATAGAGGCAGTTCGAGACCAACACACGCGGCTTGGTCGGCGATGATCGACGTCGGCTGTCTGGGTCTTTGTCGTGTCCTGCAAAGGCTGAACGAAAGCTGATCAAACCAAAAAAGTCGAACCGCGAAGCTCCCTGATTGGCACACGTTCTGGCGCCTTGTTTAGCCTAAACGGGTTAGACCGGATTGGCTTGCTAAAGTAGTCTTTTCGTTCCGATTCATAGAGGTAAAAAGAAGTCAATTGTTTCGATAAAGAACAAAGTGCTCTTACTAGAGGAGCTGGTCTCAATTTATTGTTTTTGTTGTTCCTCTCTTTCTCGACACTTCAGCGCTTCTTACAAGGGCCTACGGAGTGTTTTCTGACTAATCTTCCCCTGGAGGTCCTAAAGATATGATGGCTTGTGCTACAGTGATCAGCCTTTGTTCGTCTACATAGTATTTCTTTGAGCTACAACCCCCCCATAAAGCCCAAGGCTCCAGCAGAGTTGTTTCGGCACAAAGATCATAAAGTATTTGCCGTGGAAAGACCGTTCACGGGCATTATGGATGTCTCGCCTATGCTCTCCGCACAATGTCGTGCACCATGCTCTGGTTGGCGCCGTAAAACACGCAGGACGGACGTGCGAACTTTTCATCCCCCTTCTAATTTTTGCTATTGGGAGCGGGATGGAGTAGATAATCTACGAGGGCACCACCCTTAACAGCGTCCTATCTTTCTTGTCGCTGCTTCGGTTAGGGCCTCTCTGCCTTGTGTCTTATGTACTTAGACGCACTCTGGTTAAAACGAAGCTTTAGCAATCTTTCCTGTGACATTGTAATCTTTCTACAAGCACATTCCATCCAATCTTTATTTCAATGTTTCCAGACAAATTAAGCATCTCTCAAACATTAACAACTATTAAAGCTTCCTCTAAGATAGTTAATTAATATAAAATTGCATTTATCCGTTGTCTTTTGTGTTTCTCATCGTTTAATAAAAAACACATGCACTCTGCTTCCATACATTACGAAAAGCAGGGCTTTGAAACGGCCTTGGTCAAGGACCACGAAAAACGCGAATACGCAAAGGTTTGGTCCTTAGTAATGACGGAAAAAGTGGCCGTTCCGGAGCACTGCTCTATCCACTTTTCCTCCTGCTAATGCCGAGGCAGCCGCCAAACATCGCCGAGGGCCGGAGAGCCGTCTGCGACGTAATTGTGTGCATGTATCGTAGCTTTACTGTTGTTGGTATTTCTGTCGGTACTCTATTTTTTGCCTTTTCCCTTCCTCTCGGCAATTGATTCAGAATGGCGACAAAGAAGCTGACCCCGACCAGGTTTGTGCGGGCAGTAAGTGGCCACAGGTAGCACCGAGAATCAAAGTGCCCTTGTTAATCACAATCGCATAGGTGCTGAAAGATTTTATGAAGGAATCCGGTTTGGAGCCTCAGTGCGTAGTCTTTTGAATGTGTGCCGTCCCCATTGACCCGCGTGCTAACGGTAATTCGGCACGGCCAGGCTGTTTGGGTCCCATGTTAGTGGTCATGTTCACCTCGCCTGAAGCCGGGCAGCCTCAATGACTGACAATGGAGGACTAGCTCCGGGTTTTGCATGCCTCGCCGGGAAAAGTTGACTTTGAGCTGGAAATCAAGCAGCAGCACACGGTATGCGCAGCTCCGCATGCTGGCCTTGACCTTGAACGAACATGCACAGCTGACTGTTCCTTCCCTACAACCTACAGAACCGGCTGAAGATCATCCACGGCGGAACCATCGCCAGCATGGTCGACCTAGCCGGATCGCTGGCCGTTGCGTCCCACGGCCTGTATGCTACCGGCGTGTCCACCGACCTGAACGGCAAGCACGCTGAACCTGTCTGATCCGTGGTCACGGGGCTCTGCATCGCTAACACAGAGCAGTCACGTATCTCGCCGGCGGCGGCGTCGTTGGCGACACGCTTAAAGGAAGTGCTATCTGTGACAGGAGTAAGGATCCCGTTGTTTCCATTCTTATGCCATGCTGACAGTGGCTGTGCAGTCGGCAAAACGCTCGCCTACACCTCCATCACCTTTCATAACCAAAAAGGAGAGCTTGCCGCTCGCGGCAGCCATACGAAGTAAGACTGCTTTTATTGTTTCTTGAAAGTTTTTGCCCTTGTCGACCGTCTCTAATCAAAGCTACTTGAACGCACATAGATTTATCGCTAAGGCTTGGGGCAAGAATGAGCCCTACACAACTGACCGGGAACTGGACGAGGACGACGAAGATGCGGCCAAAGGCGAGTGAAGGCACACCAGAAATCAATTTCAGCTTGAGAATATCATGCGGCGAAGTACGTGTACTTTAGATGTATCAGGCGACGCATTCCATTAGAATAGACTCAGCCAGAAAATCAATCAAATTCTCCCTGGTAAGGGTAATGAGTCCAAGGTAGACGTTACCAAGGCGCTACAAAAGCTGATACCACACCCCTATTGCCTCGAGATTGTTCCCCGCCGTCTGAATTCAATTACTTGGTATCCATGGCACGGACTGCACTTTCGTGTAGTCTGACGACTGATCAGCCAGAATTCTTGGGTCGCATTGGTTGGCAGGCTAGAGCAAGGCCTTGCGCATATCTGACACCACTGAACACGCCGATCATTGGTTGTGGCGGCGAACTGGAAAGGAGAGTGAACCTGCACCGAGTTCGCTTGGTCGTACATCGTAGATCCGAGAAAGTGGTCGAAAAAGCGTCCAGCATCCTCTGAGACCGAAGCTTCCAGCCGAAGCAATCCCACGTGATCAGCGTGTTAGGCGCCTTCCCAATGTGGTCGCTCATGTGCGGGTCAGAGGGTGGGTCAGCCCTCCCTGTCCCGATTGCCATGACCGGCGTCTGCCCCCAAACACAAAAATCAACGTTTGGCAAGCAGACGCTTCTCGATGGGCGCATCGCCGCGATGGACCAGCTCGACTCTCAGGCGTCGGACCTGCGCTATCTGAGCGAGGCCCCAGCCGCCTCCATGGCAGACGGATTGCCGGCCCAGTCAGGATGGCCAAACGCCGACACGTCCCCACGCCAGCTGGGTGTCGACTTTGCCAGGCCAGCGGGTTCCGCACCAGCCGGAGGCAATTCCGCGTTCCCATCCACACGACTGTCCCCCTTCTCGCCTGACGACCTGGATCGCAGCAGCAGCACGCCCAAGAGGAAGTTGGACCCAAACGACCTGGGACCGAAGCAGCAGAGGAGCAAGCGCAATCGGGTGAGTTGGGCCTGTCACTTACTGGTTTTCTGCCGCGAAATTGGTCGTATTTCCGTCGTTTCACTTTTTTGCTCGGTACTTTTTACTCTTTGCATTGGTGCCATCGTCCACATTCCCCTTGGCCCAATGACTGTCGTTCCGCCCTGTTCCGCCCCGGGCAGATCCAATCGTGCTAACAGGTCTGATCCCCGGTCTAGTACATCTCGATTGCCTGGTAAGACAATCCAAGATCCCGTCCTTTCAAGACCTGGATCCACGGTGGGCCTTGTCGTTGATGCCGTCGTTGGACCAAGACTGACGCTCCTACTCCTGCACAGCAACGAGTGTAAGCGGCGGAAAATAAAATGTATGGCATTCTGTCCTTTCCCCACCGTGCCGCCTTTCCCATCCTGACTGACTCTGCAGGCAATGGCGAGGTCCCGTGCCAGCGATGCGGCAACCTCAGCCTGGCCTGTCTCTACTCGGCCAACTGCTGCTCCAACAACTTTAGGGAGTCGGACGAGTACAAACAGATGATCGACAAGATCCACCTCCTCGAAGACCAAGTAGGAACGCTCTTCCAAAATGTCGATCTTCTTCGCCAGGAGACTCAGCGGCTGGCTCCGCTGCATGACCGCATCCTGCCTATGCCAACATCGACCGTGTCACCCTCGCCGTCGACGTCCATCTTGTCGCTGCCCAAGCCGGATCTTGCGCCCCTCCGGCCGCCGCCCATCTATCGAGGGCCGACCAGCAGTGCCTTCACCGTCGACGTTGCCAAAAACACACTGCATAATATGGGTTACATCGGCGAGACATCCGAGGACCACGGCCATGCGGATGGGACGTCCCGCTCGTCGTCTGCCATGCCCTCGGGTTCGCATTCGCATATGCAGCTACAGCAGCACCAGCAGCACCAGCAACACCAACAGTTGCATCAATACCAGCGCCATCATCCGCTGCAGCACCAGCACCAACAGCATCAGCACGAACAAAGCCATCAGCAACAGCAACAACAACAGTCGCAGCTTCCGGCTGACCCGCTCTGGGAGCTTGATCGAGACGAGATGGTGCGGTTGTGCCGAGTGCACGAGGACGAGGTCGGCATCATGTACCCGGTGGTGAAGATCGAGACGGTCATTGCCCATGCGCACAGTCTGTGGTCATGGATGGAGGCATCCCGCAAGAACGGATACATGCAGCAGCCGGAGAACTATGACGACACGATGCAAAGCGTGTCGACACTGCTGCTCAAGATCATCATGTGCAGCGCAATGGCCGTCGAGGAGCACGGCCACAGCGAGCGAGCTATCCGCCTGTACGACAGCATGCAGACCATCATCAACCGCAAGCTGATGAGCGACCCTAGTGAGATTGGAAATCTGCCGCTGCTGGCCTTGGTCGCCGGCTACCGCTTCCTGGCCAACGACGAGGTACTTGCATGGCGCATCATGGGCCAGGTTGCCCGCCACTGTCTGGAACAGGGCCTGCACCGGCGCGACGGCCTTGCCAAGATTGCCGACGAGCAGGACCGCAAGAACGCCATCAACACGTTCTGGTCCGCCTACGTTCTAGACCGCCGCTGGAGCTTTGGCACGGGCCTGCCTTACGTCGTGCACGACGACAAGATCGACCCCGAGCTTCCCTTTCCCGTACGCAAAGCCCGTCTCCCCAGGCCAGCCATTTCCGTCTGCATATACTAAAAAGACCCCCTGCAGGATCAATATCCATACCTGGTGGCCATGATCACCTACTCGCGACTCGGGGCCAAGATCTGGAAGCTCGTCGACTTTTTTGAGCCCGCCATTGTCCGCGATCTGCAGCGAAACGAGGTCGACGCACTCGACGATGAGATTCTCCAGTGGTACGACAGCGTGCCAGAGGAGGTCAGGATCAGCGCCTTTGGCCGAGATCTGCCGCTGCCGTCGACGCCGTCGTACAACCTGCAGCGGCTGCAGATTTGGACGCGGCTGCGGCTCAACCAGATCCGCATCTGGCTGCACACGCCGGTGCTGCACAGCGCCAGCAGCATCACTGCCAACATGGAACTCGCCCAGAAGGCCGTCGACCTGGCCAAGGAGACCATCCGCCACCTGTCGCGCCTCAACGACAGCAGCAATCTGTACCGCCGCATCCAGGTGTTCTACCATCAGTTCTTGACCTCGGCCATTGCTGTGCTCTTCCTCGCGTCCACCCACCAGCCGGTCGTGTTCAGCGGCCAGTGTCGCGAAGAGTTTTACATGGCCCTTAACCTCATCAAGGACATGTCGGCCAAGAGTTGGGTTTCGCAGCGCCTCTGGCGCACCGTCAGCTCACTCAAGGCCTATGCGCCGCGTGTCGGCCTTGGCTTCGAGCATGTCGATGAGGAGTCGCAGCTCTCGGGCCACGGAAGCAGCAGCGGCAACAACTATCTCTACCACCACCCTCAACACCAGTATCATCCCCACCCCCATGCCTATCACACCTTCTTGGCAGGCAGCGGCAGTGGCAGCGGTGGTGACGGCACCCCGTCGTCGAGCTCGTCCCCATATGAACAGCAGGGCGTGCACGGCACTCATGGAAACGTGCGGACTGGCGCTTCTGGGGGTCAGTGGACACTCCCGCCACCACCGTCACAGCCAATGTTGTCCTCCTCTTCCTCTATGTACGGCCGCCCACAGCTGCTGCCACCACCGCCGTCGAGCAGTGTCGGATCGCCGGCGCAGAGCCAATGGCCCGGGCAGAACGGCAGCTCCAACGGCTTGCAGTTGCAGACGGAAATGTCGCGCATGTTTGAGGGCTACATGGGCATGAGCGGTATTCCCCACCCGCCCGCAGGTATGGTTGACGGTAGCCCCAGCCCGTCTGGTGAGGCTCTGTATGAACACATGAAAAATATGTTTTAGACTTGGGGACGGCAGAGGCCGCGTATCTCGTCAGGAGAGATTGAAGTAATAATGAGTTCTCTGTATGATGTATCTAATCGGGCGGTTTCATCTGTGTGGGAAGGGAAGGACATTTAAGGATCGGGGAAAACAGTTTGAATGCATAATTTCGGACGTAATACCTTATGAGTCTGGACAAAGAAAAAAAAGAAAAGGATAATAAGGACAAAAAAACCGAAATTGACATAAAAAAATAATCTCCCGAGCCGAAATCGAATCGGCGACCTTTCGGTTACATTGATTACCATTACAGCCGAACGTGATGAACCAACTACACCATCAGGAGTTCATTGGGGCTGCTAGTATTTATTTTGGACTAAAAGAGAGGATGACTTGGAAGAGACACGTGATGTGTAAAAAAATCCGGAACTACATGCTTTAATCTATCTTACAGATTCAATTGTTTTTTCCAATAAGTCCATATTAGAGTTTTGCTACTACTACCCACCTCCATTTAATAGGAAATGGTTTCGAAAGTAGTTGGATATCTGATTTAAACATTCTGTGGCCTTTTTATCATTTGTTGCGTAGAAGTGACCCTGGACAGCATCTTTAGTCACATGCACTTCATTAAATCTCCCTCCTCGATCCTAGGCTTGTTCAATAGAAGATTGTATTCTGATTTATCCGCCTTGAAATTTTATTGACAGAGGAAAATATGTACTGAGAAGGGAAGGTGCACTCTGTCGCAAATGCCTAATTGGGATCATGCTTTATGTCACATCTTGAGACATGCTGCAATGTCGCCCTGGTAACTTTCGAATGGACATACGACCTAACTGAGGGTTTTGTCATTTTCGACTGACGTCGAATAAAGGGCTTTCCACTACCTTGCATCATCGCAATAATGACTCTTGAAAAGTGGCCACTCTTACTGCAACTGACGAATATAGACAACACAAGCTACAGACATCCCGACAAGTTGACCTGGAGCTTCTTTTACAGTGCTCAAAGCATGAAACTTCTAATCTTCTCCCTGCTTTAAAAATAGGTTGCTCGAGCTCGCAAAGTTGGTCGCTAGCCAGCATCACCGGGCTTTGCCGTGCTCAAGACCTCGCGGGACGGTGTTATCCGCGCGAGCTCATGGCTTGAGGTGTATCCGAAAGCACTTCCAGGCCGTTAACAGCTTTCTCGAAAGACAGATGCTTGACGCGACAAAGAATACTTCGTCAGGTGGCTCATATCGCCGTATTGTATCTATCGTGCAGCCGGTCTTCGGTGAGTGCAAACAGGGATCCACTGCAAAAAATGCCCGTTTCCTGATTATTCCGCCGCACTTCTTAGCACAAGGACCCGAGACCTTGCAGCCGCATCTGCACATCTGCTTCCTTCTCACATCACCCTCACCCACAATGAGTCAGTTGGTACCGCGCCTCACCAACTATGCCGCCTACGTCGATCCAGACACGGGCCGGTCGCGCATCGGCCACCTCGACCTGGCCACGCGGGATATTCAGCCGCTGAGCTTTGTCTCCGGCACTCCCGTTGGCGACCTGTATCAGGTCATCGCGGCCAGTACCGAGAACATTGTGGCAGCCGGACCGCCGCTTGCGTCTGCCACGATCCTGCCACCCATCTCCGGGCGCGACGTCCTCGCCGTGGGTAAGAACTACATGGAGCACGCCAGGGAGTTTAACAGCTCGGGCTTCGACAGCTCGGACAAGGTCGATCGGCCGAGCCACCCGGTGATCTTTACCAAGCGGGCGACATCGATTGTGGCGGACGGAGCGGAGATTGAGCCACACGAAGCCTTCACGACCACGCTCGACTACGAGGGCGAGCTCGGCGTCATCGTTGGACGGGCAGGTCTGCACATCCCCCTGAAGGACGCTTGGGACTACGTCTGGGGCTACACCATCATCAACGACGTGACGGCGCGCGAGCGGCAGCGTGACCACAAGCAGTTCTTTCTTGGCAAGTCGGCCGACACGTTCTGTCCGATGGTATGCAATGTATAGTCAGATGGGAGACAATCACTGATTGCTAATCAGCCCGACAGGGTCCCATTGCCGTCCCCAAAGAGGACCTCCCTGCCACGCTACGCGTACAGACTTGTGTCAACGGCGAGCTGCGCCAGAACGCAACTACCGACGATCTGATCTTTTCCATTCCGGAATTGATTAGCACGCTTTCGTCCGGCCTGACGCTGCAGCCAGGCGACGTGCTCGCCACAGGAACGGTAAGCCGGTCCATTCTACCATTTTGCTGCTCTTTTTGTGCTCCTTCTAACTGGCCAGCCCGCTGGTGTCGGTCTCGGCCTCAAGCCGCCTGTATACTTGCAACCTGGAGACGAGATCGCAGTGTCCATCGACGGACTCGGAACGTTGTGCAACAACGTCGCCCAGCCGCAAACTGAGGGCATCAAAGCCACATCGCGTGTGCCCTCAGCCGACGTTTTTCCCCTGACCAACGCTGACCGGTCTCTCGGCGGCACCGTCGGCCTCACCAGGATCAACGGGAAACCTCTACACTATCAGCGTCGTGGCGGCACAGGTGCAGCTGTTGCTGGCAGTGGCCAGAAGCCAGCCATCATCTTTGTGCACGGCCTCGGTGGCACTCTCGATGTGTGGACACCTCTGATCAGCACGCTGGGGTTAGATGAGTCTTCGTCGGGCAGCATTGGCCAGACATCAGCATCTCTGCACCTGTTCGACCTCGAGGGCCACGGCCTCAGCCCGACACATCCCCTTGGGCCCGTCACCGTCGCGTCGCTGGCGGCCGACCTTGCTGGCGTTTTTTCAGAGGCGGGTGTATCGCCTACCCGTCCTGCCGTTCTCGTCGCTCACTCGCTAGGCTGTCTCGCCGCCATCCGCTTTGCCCTTGATCACCCGGACTACCAGGCCTCCATAAAGAAGCTGGTCCTGCTGGGTCCGCCGTCTTCACCTCTGCCGGCTGTCTCCGCTGCTGGGTTGCGCACGCGTGCGGCATTGGTGCGCCGTCGAGGCATGATTTCCATGGTCGAGGCTGCCGTGTCAGCGACTATATCGACCCACTCGCGCAAGAAAAACCCGTTGGCCGTCGCTGCTGTCCGTCTGAGCCTGCTCGCCCAGGATCCAGAGGCGTACGCCAAGGTATGCCAGGCGCTGGCCGCTTCAGAAACCGATACGCTGCCATTAGAGGACCTACAGGTGCCAACACTTGTTGTCACCGGCCAAGAAGACAAGATATCACCGCCGGACTTGGCTAAACAGTACGCCAACCGTCTTCCCTGCGGCCGACATGTGGTGCTGCCGCAGACGGGCCACTGGTCCATGTACGAAGACGTTGGGGGTGTTGCAGAAGCCGTCAAGGAATTCATCCTGTAGAAGGGATATTTGGAACAGGTGCTTTTAGTGGCGACTGTGTCGTAGGGATGGTCAGAACAGTTCTTGAGCGGTACTCTGCGACCAGCGTACCACCCAGCCAGGTCTTCACTTCCACGCACATCGACCCACAGTGCGCCCTTTTCTTGCAAGACCTAGGAGGACGTAACAAGAGACTGCTCAGCGCCATCGACACGGCAGACATCCGCAATCTAGCGATAAATGGTGGTGCAATATGGCTATGGCGTCGTCTTCGCACTGACCCGTCGCTGTCCTTCGACAGCGACCCCTTTTTGTGCGGCGTACACCTTGGATACTATAGAAAAGCAGTTCCCTTATGATCATCTATTCTACTAGCCTCCTAGTTATACGAATTATCGCCCTTCTCTTCCAGAGATCTCTGCTGCCATAGCCGGTGTCTCTGCTTCCGCCGCTTCTGAGGGGGGATGAAATTTCGATGTAGACAAGCCAGTGCCAATGCTGGGCCTGTCTCTGGCGAGTATTCTCTCAAGAGGAGTTGCTACCAATCTATCAGGAAGCAATTTATCAAGAAGCTACTTTACTATCACCTTCATAATGGTGTGGACTATATACCCTGTGGGCGCTGACTAAAGGCTAACGATCTTCATAGTACTTTAGCGAGTACTCTGTTGTGATCTAACCTACATATCCGTCAGTAGGGCATAGTCTATGCACAGTTTACACATGTATTGCCAAAAGTCTCAGAACTGTGAAAGATTGTAGGCACGCAAAGTAAAGGGAATGTTCATTATTTAGCTCAAATTCCGTCTTCTATGCAAAAGTATCCTTACTCTCTTCCTTCTTTTCTACCGGTAACAGGTGATCCTGTCGATCTGCGGCCTCCTTGGATTCCCTTGTGATTTTGTTCCCCAGGTACCACATCAGCAGAACACCAAGAGCCTGGAAGCCCGACATGATGCTAACGGTTAGATAGCCCTTGTGAAACAACGGTCCCTGTGTTCCGGTGTTGAAAATCTGAAGTGGCAGCCAGGCAGTAAAGGTTGCGCCCATCGTCTGTGCGATACCCAGGATCAAGGCACGCTCGTCGGCCAAATTCGAAAAGGTCTCAGCCAGATAGGTCTGCATCACGTTAGCATCTGGCCACCGGGAACTGGAGGACGCCAGCAACACTCACAATCATAAGCGGGCCATAGACAAAGGTGCCTGCCATAAGGATATATCCCACAAAGGCGCCAGCCGTGTGAGGATGGGCGGCCAGGACTGAGCAGGCGATCACATTCAGAAGCGTGACGACAAAGGCGACACTGGGCCGGTGCCGCAACCTGTCGGAGAGGAAGCCAAAGAAGATGGTGGACAAGAAGCCAAAGCCGTAAGACGCAGTGGGGATGCTGGAACTGTCAGAAAGAGGAAGGGGCAGAGGTGGACGAAGAATCACTCACGTGTTGATTTGCTCTACGCTAAACCGCTTTAGGGACTTGAGGTAGATGGCGAAGAAACTGAGCGAATAGGTGTCCATGCAGAAGAAGCTGTTTGGTTAGGTAGGGGTAGAAGTAAAGCAGGAATAGGAAACCTACATGTAGTTGATAACAAAGACCCAGACAAACGGCTTCATCAGGATGCTCTTGAACGTCTTGAGGCTGATGCCCTCAAACGCGGTGCGGTCCAGTTGGACCATGCGCTCTTTTGCCAGCACAACCTGCTCGTGGGACAGATAGAACACCTTTGTCGAGTACGGGCTGTCGGGCACGACAAAGAAGCCCCAGATCGCCCCAGGCGTGGTGATGACACCGCAGAGAATAAACAACCAACGCCATCCGGCCAGGCCGCCGTGGCCGTTGAGGCCGTGATAGACGCCGGCCTGCAGGTAGCCGGAGAACATGTTGGCGGCAAACGAGGCCGAGTAGAAGATGCCGGCACGCGTGGCCAGCTCTGTTTTGGCATCGGTCAGCACATGGCCAGGAATGGGACGGGGCAGCCTTGTGCTCACCCTTGGGCGTGTACCAGTTCCCCAGCAACGTCATGGCGCCAATGTAAAAGGGAGACTCGAAGAGACCAATCAGGAAGCGCATGGCGTAGACCTGCTTGACCGTCTTGACGGCGGCGAAGCAAAAGGTGATGATGGCCCAGACCACCTCGGCCGCCGGCAGCCAGTAGGACGGCCGGGTCCTGGTGATGATGATCTGCGAGGGGACCATGCCGACGATGTAGCCAATGGTCCAAAAGGTGCTGAAGTAGTTGTACTCGTCTTTGTGGATGTGGAGGTCCTGCCAGTGCGTGTCAGCACGTCTTTCTTTCTTTGCTCTCGATTGCATCGAAATAGCGCCTACCTCTTTCATGCCCGAGACATACGCGTTTGTCATGTTGCTCGTATCCAGCAGACGGATAAAGTAGCCGTAACATGCCCAGGACCTGACATGTTAGCAGTGCCAAGACGTACTGTTTGGGCCACCGCTCGACGTACATGATAAAAATGTCTAGCTTGAGCAGGAGTTTCTGCTCGGCAGACCGCGGCCCCTTCCAGAAAAAGAGCCAGCTGGTCGACCTGCTCTCCGTCGACTGCTCGGCCTCAGGGGACACAACAGCCACATTCGGTGCCTTGGGCACGGTATAGGAGTCGGACGCGGCCATGGCAGTGATGAAAACGGTAATCAAGACGCTTCTCCGTTTTATCGTACGGCTTTCCATGACTCCAGACGGCGAGACGGGGCAGCTACTTGTAGGCTGTCCACGAATGGAGTCTGCTAAAAATTCTGTCAATGACGTGCTGCCAGGCCTGGCCAGGCTATCGATAAAATCGGTGCAGAGTCGGCATCCTCAACAATTATCCAGCTGTCCCACAATTGTCGACGCAAGTCGACGCCAAGGCATTTCGGGGATGCCATTGCAGCAGGGAAGAAAGACCTGTCGCGACGTTGTGCTCGTATGGCTGTCAATAACGGTTAGGAGTTCCACTTTCTTAGGGCGTAGCGTGGACCTAGTCCTGTCAAAGAGTTGTCGTGATTCGGGCTTGCATCACGACATTTCCTCGTGCGTATAGCCGGCCCACCACGTGTCGATGGTGTAAGATTCCGGCAGCCGGGCGCCACATGTGGCATATTAATACGGCAGATGTTATTGCGTGCCCGTCCTCTTAGTTGAATGCGTGAATTTTCCTCAGGAATCTACCTCCATCAAGTCACCCGAGCCTCATCTTCATTTTCGTCTTCACCATGGCGGAAGTCCTGCCCTATGATCTGTACTCGGACGCGCCGGGCACACTGTTTGTAAAGCACGAATGGGAAGAGGCAAATGCGGCGCACCCACCCGGCCACAACTTTGGCGATGTGCCAACCGGCTGGCCCAAACGCCTTGAAGGTCCGCTGGTCTGGGATGGAAAAGACCTGCAGGTGCACTGTATGTCGGCAGGAGAGCACACCGGGACTGAGCAGTTGACAGATTTACAAGCTGACGAGTTTCACAGCGGAAAAGTATGTAACTGTTCTCAATGCGAGCCAGATTGCCGAGATCGATGCTGCCTCCAAGGTGAGATCAACCGTTCGCTTAGTATTCCCAACGGCCGCTAACTGTTGCCAGTTCTTTGCAAAGCTCTCTCTCCCCCTCTCGGCTGTCCAGCGTTCCAATTTCCCTCTTCCCACCGTCGGCACGTTGCTCCGGGGCATCGCCCACAACATATACAAGGGCACCGGGCTCAGTCTGTTACGCGGTTTCCCCATCCAAGACTATGACAAGGAGGAGCAGATCCGCATCTTCCTCGGCATCAACTCCTGGGTGGGCGACGAACGGCTGAGCCAGGGCATTGGCCGTGGTGTCTGCCACATCAAGGTATGTCCGGCTGCATTCCAGTCTGTCTTCGGCCTCTGACACATTCGCCCAGAGTATCACCCACCTGGACCCTTCCGTCCGCGGCAAGGTCTATGTCTCGGCCCAAGACACGAATGCGCAGATGTACCACAGCGACGCTGGGTCCGACGTGGTGTCGCTGATGGCCTTGTCCCTGCCGGAATCCGGGGGTGAGTCGACCGTGGCCAGCAGCTGGCAGGTGTACAACCACCTGGCCGAACACAGACCGGACATTTTGCGCATCCTGGCCGAGCGCAAGTTTCGCTGGAAAGCGTAAGTATACCATCGTCTCCCGCTCATCCGAACGTCTGCTGATGCGAACAGAGTGGGCATTCCGGACACGGGCGTCAACCTGCTGCACTGGCTCAATGAGCAGCTGTATCTGAACTTTTCGACAAGAACATTCATCGGCTACGGCGAGGTTCGTTCCCTGTCCTTCGTCCTTGAGCACACGGGTCTGTACTGACGTCTCAGCTGCCGGAGCGCGATTTGTCCTATCCGGCACTCACCTTGGAAGAGCGCGAGGCCTTTGGAGGGTGGCAGTGGATTGCCGAGCAGTACTCGCTCGAGACGGCTCTGCAGATTGGCGATATCGAGTGGTAAGCGTCCTTTTCTCTCCCGGTTCCATCGTTTATCTCTGGGAGGGCCGGCCTGACAAGAAAGGGTAAACAATCTGCATCACCAGCACGCCCGTCGTGGATTCACCGAAGACGTCTTGAAACCGAGACATCTGCTGCGCGTCTGGCTTCGTGATAATGAGCTCTCGCCGGTGTTGCCGACCGACATCAAGAACAAGTTCGACCCCATGTTCCACGTCGCGCCGGAATTTTATCCCCTGGACGAGGTCGAGGAAGACGAGCGCCGCAAGCAAACAGGCGTCTTTACAGCATCCTGCGACAAGGACACTGCTGCCGAACGGCTGGAGAAGGGCGTCATGGTTGCAAACCGATAGTTTTTGTAGCATTCACCAGACTGCCATTACGAAGCGTCGTCTGTGTGTGTCCATTGTAATATATCGAAAGAGGCGGACACTATTCGAAAAGGTCCATGAATGCCTATTCCTTTTTTATCCTGATTACGCTTACTGCCCTTAACAGGCAGCCAGTTCCTGTTTTGTCACATGCATCGAGTGCATTTGTTCTTTCCTGTCCAGTACTCTTCCCGTGTTCACTTTGTGCACGTATGCAATAAAACAGTTTGAATGCTAATACACAGTTCCATCACAACGTAGAAAACCATAAGTCATCAAACACAACCACCTCAAGAGCTCCGCCTCGATTTCTCTGTCCTCTCTTTCTCTGTTCCTTTCTCTCCTTTCTCCCCTTTCTCCCTTCTCTCCTTTCTCTCCCCCCTTCACGTCACTCTGGCTTTTTCTCACCGGCCATTCACCGCAACAGACACATCGAATACCGCATTGCGCCAGCCGTCTCGTCTGTACTCGTGCACTCGCTCGCCTGCATGCGCCGCCTCCTCCTCCCACACGCGCGCCAGGCTTCCGGGGGCGTACACGCCGGCAAAGGGGCCATCTGCCAGCGGCTGCAGGCCCACGCGGACGGCCTGATCGGGGCTGCTGTTCTGGGTCTCGCCCTCGGCAAAGCGCGCAGTGACGGCGCGCAGGAGAGCGCCGATGTCGTTTGGGCTGGCGATACGGGCTGCTCGCAGACGCTCCCGCGCAAAGACGAGTTCGCGGTTGAGCACGCGCAGGTTCTCGGCGATGGCGTCGGCCAGCTGTCGCTCGAGTGTGCGCCGCAGCAGTGGCCGGACGACGGGCGTCAGCAGCCAGGCAAGCCACGAGGCCCGGCTGCGGCGCACGCGGAAGCCGACGTGGTGAATGTGCACCTGCGTCTGCCGGAGCGCCAACATGGTGTCGGCCGAGTCGCGCACGACCGCCACGTCTAGATGCACGTCGATGCCACGCTCGTCGAGGTGGAAGGAGACGAGGCCCTCGTCGGCGTAGCGCAACAGCGGTCCCGCATGCAGGCGCAGCACGAAGCCCACGTCGTCTGCCGCCACCGATAGGCCATCGACGGCGATGGTCGCCGTTGTCGCGATGCCCGCAGCCGTGCCAAAGCGGGCCTTGTGCACGTCCACGTCGTGGCGGATCTGCACGTGCAGGCGGAAGGGCAGAAAGGACGAGTGGCGCACCGTCTGGCCTGGCTGCAGGACCAGGTTCTCCAGCAGCAGGTCGATGTCCGGCGTGGCCACCTCCAGTCGCGGTATGGGAATGTATTGCACGGCCTCGATGATCTGCGGCAGGAACAGGCTGGCGGCATCCTCGAGGATCGCGGCGCTGCCGTACTGTCCGCCAGGCCACAGGAGATCGGCGATGCTGCCCGAGGTGGTCATGATGGCGGCAACGTCCTTGTCCTCAAGAGCCGACTGGGCGGTGATCTGCATCTGGGAGAGCAGACCATCTAACTCGTGCTGCACAGACGAGGATCCCGGCGTGGACGAGGACGAGGACGCTGATGCAACCGCGCCGTCCAGCTCCTGCACCATCTTTCGAAGCTCGTCCAGGCGGCTGTCGGCGTGGGAAAAGTAGTCGGGATCGGTCAGCATCCCCTGCAAGGCCGTGCCCAACTTGTGGATGAAGTTCTCGAACTGCTTGTCATTTCTGCCTCTTGTGCGGTCAAGCAGACACTGGAAACGGGTGCTCAGCTCTTTCCACGCCTCCTTATCGCCAAAGGACGAGACAAACGTCCAGAAATTGCGCAGTGCTGCATCCGTTTCATCGTTGGTCTCGACTGCTTCTGCCACGTCCTCCACTGTGTCCACTAGAGTGCGAGTGTAGATGGCCAAGCACCGCCCCAACAGCCGCGTCAGCATCGATACGGACGTGCTGTAGTCGGGCTGCTGCTGAAGCTGCTGCACTGCTTGCCGCAAGCGCGATAGCAGGAGATCGCGCGTGTTGTCTTTGTTTTCCACCAGCCTGCTTGAAACGCTCTGTTGTGCTGCTGCTGCCACATCCTTCGCGCCGCCTGTCACCTCGTTCGCAATGTCGGCCACATTGTCTTTGGCTTCTTGTAGGTTGTCCTGAGCGTCGTGCTCGTCACCCTGCCCTTTGCCCCCTTCAGCTGTCTCAGACCCGGCCTCAGTCTCCTTTTTCACCGTCGACTCGAGGTTCGATGCCGCAGTCTGCGATGCGTCTGAAAGCGCAAATGCCGTGTCGCGGAACACTTCCCGTCCAACTGCGACCACGTCGGACAAGAGGAGTCGTACGCTGGAATTGGACAACAATAGGGACCCAACCGTCTGCAGACTCTGCTGCACTAAATCGATTGGATATATTAGCATACTATTTAGAGGCTGACCTCGAAATACCGAAAGAACTGCTTACTGGCTGTACCGTTTGTTGCTCCCAACGTCTTGTGCCGTATGTCCTCCAGATCCACCGATACAGAAGAGTGCGAGACGTACCACGCGAAATCTTGAATCTGGTCGCCACCGTTCTTGTTCTGCAACAGGTCCACTAACTGGGTTGACCACACTCGACCGAGCCGCCAAAGTTTCCTCCCCGATGGGCTGAGCCGGCGAGTCACGTCCAATTTTGGATCTTCGAGTAGCGTGGTGATGTGGGCCGTCATCTGCTTCGTGGAAGGATAGTAGCCCTGTGTCGTCGCTTGCAGCATCTGGAACGTCTGCAGCTTCTGCCGCAGACGCTGCTGAAGAGCGGTATCATCCGCATCATCGTGTCCGTTCCCAGCAGACAGAAGCGGCTGGCGTTCGTCACCTGGCGCATCCTCCGCATCGTCACCGCATAGCCCACACAAATGAAATGGCCACTTCATATTTTGTTGAGTTGCTGGAAAGAGCAGGACGGAAATTAAAGCGACCATAACTGCATGGTTGATATGGTAGTGGAACCATGACGTCGATGGAGGTTGCTTAGTGTCCCCAATACGACATCACAAAGCTCTACCCCGGAATTCAACGTTAGCGCAGGTCAAGCCATCAATTCGTAAAGCCTCTATTCTTTTGTGCTTAAGAAAGGTTAGACTGACGGGACACGATCATCATGTACTATCTTCTCGTCTTCATCTGCAGCCGTTCAGAGTGAAGCCGGTACAGATAGCGGGGTATTCGTGCGTTTTCCTGGGGGTTTTATGCCCTGTATTCTGTACCGCCACCGAAAACCCAAGTGTCACGTGTGAATGAAATCTATATAGTAGCCTACATTTTCTGTGGATCATATTAAAAGGACAGGAACCATGGGCAGAATCGAAACATTCGCTGCCAAGGCCAAGGAAACTTGGAAAACAATTCGACATGAGAAGGGCGAAATGACAAGTATGTTCGGCATTTACGAGCCAGAAAGGAAGACAGTCCAAAAGAGATCAAGCTTGCTCGGACTTTTTCATCAGGGGCAAAAGACAACTCGTGAAAGGTCGGGTGTGGTCGGAGACTTTCAGCGGGATGAAAAGTGAGCGCTTACTGAGCTCCGTTCGGCACAAAAACATATAAACGGAAAAGCCCAGTCCACTTTTTAGACTGGCTCCACGTGCGGAGGTGCCGTATGTATATACGATTTATACCGTGCTTTAATAACATCGTAAAATTAAAGTGGTTTCCATCTAACACGTTCATCCAATATAATGTGCACGGCATTAGGCATTCCTCTTTGCTTTTGCTTAGATTTTGGGTTACGAAAGGTGATTACTAGTCTAATATTGCACTTATTTCTAAAACGCAAAGCTACACCAAAGCCCCCTCCCCGCCCCCCAACGTAGAAGGCTTTGAATGTGGGGAGTAGTGATGGTTCTTTTGATGTAGTGGGGGATTTAACATGAAGCTGAAGCGGTTTGTAATACCTTGCGCTCATTTAATCAGACTCCCCTAACTAAAAGCCTCTAAACTACTTAGTCGACTGACCAAGGAGAGGGGGTTTAATTGCAAACAACCAGAAGAAGAGACCCAGAAGAGAGTTTCGTCGTTAGTAAATATTAAAGCGTAGACAGATTAAAGCATTGGCCGGTATTTTGCGTAGAAACGCAAGACAATCAATAGTAGAATAGAGGAGGAGGATGCCTTCTTCAGAAACGGGCTCACGAATTCAAGCTGGTCAACGGGTTGGGGAAGAGGCGCCGAGATAATGCCTTTACGCTATGGGACCACTTCGTAGTAGGTGGAACAATATGTGCTCCTTCCTTTATTGATGGCAATGGCAGCCGCAAAAGGAAGTAACGATCGAGGCACCTCTCGGTCCCATGTTACTAGTCCTCGCTGGCAGTGACCATGGCAAGAGCGTGATCCTCAGAAAATCAGACCAAATAAAATGACTGATATACACAGTGAGTTCAGAACCTATTCGTCCAATGTCCATTGCTTAACTTAAAGATATGACAGAAAAGGATGAAATCTTTGCCGGCCTTAGAGCGAAAGGGAGAGCAATCTTCGAGAAGCTTCAAGATGCCGCCATGGGCTTGGGCGGAGCGGACCAACCGCTGGTGAATTTAGACGACAGTTTTGATGTTTCCATCGTGGAGATAGCCGAACGCAGCACTATTGCAAATGCGGCTATAGATCTTATTAAAAAGAAAGAACACCCGTTGGTTGGCTACATAAAGGCCGATGACAAGTGTACCACTGCTCGCGGGAACATCGTCGCCGGGATATGCGGTACATCGGGATGGAACATCCATCCTGTGCCTGAACAACTTCCAATCCAAGGAAGGAGCCCGAGTATTTTGGTCTGATATGATGGCAGCTTGCTTCGACCGGGTGCTGAAAGGCCCCCGTGAGAAAATGGCTGCCCTGCAGGCCATATACCGGGTCAATGTCGTCAATGCATTAACAGTGGAGGTGATGGACACACTGGCAGCGAGACATAATCGTTCTGAAGATCTACACTTTGACATTGGGCCTGACAGTGATGACTTTTTTCTTTTACTGGGTACCGAGCATGGCATGGGACCGGCAAGGATGTTGTTGGCTCATCCCCAAAATGTTCGGCAATAAAACCATTACAGGCGACACTATTCAAACCGGAGCTAGTGCCTGCTTTTGCTGGAATCTTGCGACGGTCGAGAAGAAAGCGCCAGCGGCGGAAAAACCGCAGCTGCCGAGCTCAGCGTCGCATAAGGCGAAGAGGAATGCGAAGAAGAACGAGAAAAAGCAGCAGCTTTAGTATTTGACTGAATTGAGTGATGATTCTTCATGCGGCAATGGGCCAAAATGTTAATGTCTTAAACTGCTAAACGTCTGGAGGATCCGGTGGGAGGTTTGTTTCGTTCTTGCACTTGGCGGTCGCTTACGCAGTAGAAGCATAGTTTGGCAGGGAGACGTGCGGAGTCGCGAGGCTGGGCCACCTCCTCCGTTGTTCTCTCAGTCAAACCACTGCTCCCCTCTTCGGAGGGACACTTATACGAGTTCGCGCGTCTGTGCCCTGTGGGTAGGGCAACCGCGATAGGTGACCAGTACCCTTTACCAGCATCACCTCATCAATCATTTCGAGGTACCCATTGATGAAAGCCGCAAGACCAAAATGGCTTTGAATCAAAAGATAATAAACAACAACATCGAAACAATGTGGACGAACTCTCCAAGTGCACCGGCAATGTACAGCCACAACATCTACAAGAACAACTGTTATATTAACACGCCTATCCATGATATTCCGCCCATATTCAGGCGCCTACTTGTCATCACAACCACATCAAAATCATGTTCCACGCTCTCAAAACATACACAGAGCCACAAAAAACAAAATTAGGAACATTGGGTCCCCCTGTCGCCGCAGGGACCTTTATTCAAAACGGTTTAAAGTATTACCAGTCATTGAACCAAACGAGCATTCTTTTTAAGATGTGAGTGAAAGAGAAAAACAGGCAGCTTTGGGCTTCTTCTGCAATTCTTGAAACTGGAAAACTCGAACCGACAGTGCCTGAATAATTAGGCACTTTGCAGAATGATGATGTGTGGAGACAACGATGTCTTCTGGGAATTCTCCGACTTTTCACGTACGGAGCAGACAGGACAGCACAAAACGTTGCCTCATGTCTTGCGAGGGAGTGGAACAACCCTGCTTCATCTCCCGACATTCCCGTGCCATGCTTAGGACTGAAAGTCAACAAGAAATAACGGCTGTCATCTTTATCAGTCGAATTTTCATGGTCCAAAAGAGATCCCTCCCATCATTCTTTGCACTCAATACGCCCGAAAGCGATCTGAAAAGAGAAAAACTCAGAGTAAGTTGAATTTCACATAAAAAGTAACTGGGTCGAAATTATATCTAACAAGCAGTTCTCACAGACAGTCCATTGCAATACCCCATCACCTCGAATACCATCGAAACACCCTCGGTCCCATATTGGCACATCGAATCTAAGTCAGGCCGACCAATGACCGAATTATGTGGACCATTGGTGGAATTGAAGAAAAAACCACCGTCACGGTGCCAAAGAGGCCCATTGCAAGACTGGATATGGCAGCTGAACGGGGATCTGTCCTCAATAGCAGCGCAGTTCCCAGTGCAGAAGCATTTGCGCCAAATGTTACACCTCGTGTGATGTAATCATCTGTTGAGACGATGTCAGATTCTGTGTTGGAATAGCAACAGTTTCACAATAAGCTTCGAACTAACCTTCGGGGATTCGCAACCATGACAACAGCTGCCGGCCGATGAGGACGCCAAGAACGCCTGAGATAAGGGCGACGGCAGACACCGTGTTCAGATCACCTCCCAAGTTTTTAACAGCAGGTGTCGCCAAAGCAAGAGTCAGGCTGCGTGAGGTGAAGGCCAGACTGCGCTCGGGACTGATCCCAATGGCGTGGCACACAACTGGGTACACAAACAACGAGATGATCGACAAGACGATGTTGGGCAGAACTATGGCAAGAAAGTGTCGCCGCAATTCATGCCTATACTGATACATAGGCAAGGCCAACGAGACGATGCTTGCATCCATGGCGCTGGAAAGGATGTCTCCGGCTCCCGGGCGAGGGAGTGTGCTTGCTTTCTCAGTTCCTGCCGCGGCCCACAGTTTCAGATACGTCGACCCTGTGCGGTAATCACCCAACACGGACGAAAGTGAGTTGTCGCCATGAACCCGGCCAAGCAACCAAATGAGCAGAAGGGTGGAAAAGGCAGACACAATGACGGGGTGAAGCAACTGGCGCCAAGTTGGCGGCAGTGCCATGGCGGAAAAGAACATGAGGATATTCACCGAAAGGTGCAAGGGCATGGTATAGCCCGAGGAAGAATAATACGCGGGAAGGCCAGCAAGTAGGAGGGTGCAGGCAAAAAGAAGAGTATCGGCATGGCTGCTAACAAACTCGGCCCAGCGTTCGGCCCTTGGTCGTGGTGGACGGACAGGAATGATGATGCGAGAGTGTGGCACGGGCACGTCGCTAAACGAACTCAGAGGGTCGTCGAGATTCTGGCCACGGACAGTGATATACGCGGCAGCATGAGATCGAGGCGGGATGGGAGGAAGAGAGGTATGTGGTGGCTCTCCCGACAAACGAAGCGGTGTCAGCTCTTCTCCCTCTTTGCCGTCATCTCCAGCTCCTTGAGACTTGCGAGGCGAGCTGAGAAGCATCTGGATGGCCCTTGTCATGTATGCGGCAAACACCATCATGGCGAGAAAGCCAAACACTGCCCACGCATGGTGAGTAAAACAATCAGACGAGAGGAAGAAAAAAATGGCGTCAAGAGCTCATACCAAAGACAGCAATTATCTTGCCAACCTCGGAAGCAGATATGGAGGGACTCAATGGCAGCATCACAAAGGCCGGTGTGAAAAAGATGTTAAGCCACCGAAGGGACCATCCGCCCTGCAGAAAAGATTATCAGCAAGAGAAGGACACATGGGCGGTGGAAATCTCATTTCACATACAGGCACATTGATGACGTGCACCAACTTCTTTGTTCGCCGCTCGCCCAAGACGAAGTCGCATAGCAAGAGGGCCAGAAACAAAAGCACTAGGCACGCCACCGATGCTGGGAACGAGACACCGCCGAGATTAAGAAGGCAGTGAACTCCATAGCAGGCGGCTAGTATGGTTAATATGCCGACTGGGACATAGAAAAAGCAGCGGAGCAAGCGTGCTCGATCGGACCAGAGTACCTGTTAAGGTCAGTCACGTTACGCAAGGACGGAAGTGGCGGAGATGGGGGAGAAGAAGCATACTAGCTTGACAGCGATTGCAGCGTCGCGAAGGACGGGAATGATGTCAGTTTCGGCATCGGGTGTGCATGGTGAGGACCTGATGGCCATGGTTCAGGTCATGGGAGGCGGGGATCTGGTTTGATGGTGACTGTGGCATGTAACCGAGAGAGGTGCGATTCGTTCTGTGATATAGGATATGCTTCGATAATTTGTATTAGAAATTTGTCGCTGGAATGCTGCAGCAGCATAGACACGGTTCAATAGGAAGACGGGCATCCATGACTCTCGGCGATTGGACCGGCACGCCAAAAAATAGTCGCATCGAACGGGAATTTTCATTATCTCCTTATTAGCTGCGAGATCGGCCAAAGTGTGGCTTCTACTCGGTGCACCACTAGTCTATAACGCACACAGTGTGTTTATGGAAAACTGTTTTAGTAGAAACTGTTTTAGTAGAAACTATTTTAGTGGGAAAACTAATGGAATTTATTTTGGTACAAAAACTGTTTTGGTGAACTGTTTAGTAGAAAAGTAAGTTATATAGGCCCGCCATTTTATTATTTAGGCCTGCCACTATATTAATTCCCGAAAGAAAGGGGAGCAGGAACAATAACAGAAAAAAAAGTGTAAGGATCTAGCCTAATGGGAGAAGTCGCTGTTGGGTGAATCAAACTGGTTGAAAACTAAGCTAAAGAAGAAGAAAGATATCTACACAAATAAGCTTACTTCCTTCCTTCTTATATAGCTTCCTAGTCTACAAGATCCCTCCTTACTAGCCCCTGCTCTCTGCCTGCGTAAGTTACCGTCGGGCATCAAGTGGAGCAGACTATAGCCGAGAGGTAGAAGCTTGGAAAGAGGGTTGCAGGCAGCGCGCAGGGCGTGCGCAGGAGGACCGCAAGATAGGCGCAATGTGCCTTCTTGCGCAGATGCTGCGTATTGGCATGCGCCTAATTGGGTTTAGTTGGATTACGCGGCAGACCACGTGACACGGCCGACTGGTTATTCCGAGCCGAGGGCGGGGCTGAGGACTTACACCAGGCTATAGCCTGTTACAGTTAAGGGTTTAAGGGGGTTTAAAAGGTTTAAAGAAGTAAGCTTAGTTTTATATAAGGATCTAGCCTAACAGAAGAGGTTACTGTTAGGTGAATTAAACTGGTTAAAGAAGAAGAGAGATATTCCTACAAACAAGCCTACTTCTTTCCTTCTTAAGTAACCTCTTTCCTCCCTTCCTTCTTATTCTACAAGGTCCCTTTCTACTAGCTCCTGCTTCCTGCCTGTGTAAGTTACCGGTAAACATGGGGTGGAGTAATCTGTAGCCGAGAGGTGGAGGCTAAGAAGGGGGGTGTGATGACCACATCACACGGCAAGCGGAAGAAGAAGCAGAACCACTCCATACGGCAGAATGCACACGGACCAATGGGAGCACAGGCGGTCTGTAGATCACGTGACAAGAACAGTGATCCCGCACAGGATTACTAAGAGTGATCCCGATCACGTGATCAGACGAATACGGATAAGGATCATTGGGATCATCAAGGGAGAGATGGAAAAAGCACTTGTGTATATAAGACTACAGTCCCTACCACCTAGATAGCACTCTCCTTCTTACAGCTCTTCAGCAATCAATCTAAGTATTCAGTCTCAACACCTGAATAGGCCTTACCGCCTTATGACACATTGAAGAACAACAGCAACGCACAACAGAGATCTGCCTACACGTTATTGTACACGAAGCGGCCTTGACCTGCTTACTTACATAAACCCCTTGACGCCACCAGGTTTATCACTGAAGAAATAGTGTGGTTCATAACAGGGGGGTAGGTGCCCCCTTAGTTTCTGCAACTATCGAAAGGACGTGTTATGGTTCCTTGCGGGATGCGTCACGTGGTGGGTTACGTGGCGCGGCTAGCCGGTTATTCCGTGCCGAGGGCAGAGCACACCGGGCCATGGCCCGTCACAGCAATATTGAAAGAGGTATATAGAATAGCTAGGATATTAAAGACAAAAAGTCTTTAGATAAGATTCTATTAAAGTATAAAAACGTATCTTTACAAATCTTTTAGTTAAAGCAGCGATAATTAAATAAAGATTTGTAAGATTTGTAAGATTTGTAATATTATATAAGAACTTTCTTCGACCGCCTTATCGTTGCAAGGCATATATAACACCCTAGGAGACGAAAATACCTAGCCAATGGCTGGAGTAAGGAGTCACATTCTTTTACCCTAAGTGCCAAGAAAGGAATAGGTTGTACAAGCTCCATCATCAAGGCATCTGCATTTTCTTCATTCTCATGGCAATTCTATGCCGTATCTTTCCACCCTACGTATATAATCCGCCATGGCAAGTTTTAATATGCCCTAGAAACCCCTCTCAAGATTTTAGACGATGTGTCAAGGCATGAAGAAGGCAGCTCGGACGAAAATCTATCGGGCAAGACTATCCACAGCAGAAGGAGATGGGACTCGGTGTAAGTAGAGCACCTACACGACGACGCCTTGTTGCCAAACTGTCCGTAATCTGCAGTGGCAAAAGTTATACGGATGGATGCTATACAACCGAAGTTGTCCTTAAGATATCCGATATCCCTGTATTTCGGGATAGATGGAGTCCCAGAGGGTCGGGCCATGCTTGGTGAAATGGCCGAAATATGCCAAGTTATCATCGAGTGTTGCTTCGAGGCAGAGTTGTCGGTATGA
Source organism: Grosmannia huntii (assembly GCA_019925595.1). NCBI lineage: Eukaryota > Fungi > Ascomycota > Sordariomycetes > Ophiostomatales > Ophiostomataceae > Grosmannia > Grosmannia huntii. The sequence continues at coordinate 288,992 of JADHKJ010000012.1, forward strand.
GACTGGCCGCGGTATTCGGTGGACCTCCGCAACGACAGCGGCCACTACTAGACATTCTTCACGTTTGACAGTCGAGAAACTCTCGGCGGGAGATATGAAACAAGACATTATAGGTGCCAAGGATGCAGTGCAATATTGGAAGCTTTTCCCAGTTGATTTTGGTAACGGTGAGATTTTCAAGCAATTGTAAGCGTTGCCATGGAATGCCTAATATAGGGCATATTAGCTCGAAAATCGGAAACAAGAACAGTGTACTAAAGTCGATGCAAGATACATCGGCTTTGTCGAATTTGCCTGTCAAAGTCATGAACCATATCGTTTTGGTCGAGTTTGACACGGTGCTACTAAAACCTCTGGCGCATGCCCCAGCAACTCATTGTACACAGGATTATCGTCTATTGTCGCTGTTTTCCGTTCGGGGGCTGAAAGAGTGGAAGTAGCCGAAGTGTGTTGCATAAGACGAAGGCGAGGATCTTCAAGTAGTCATGCGTGCTTGTTGTATCGACAACCGCTTCTCACCGCTTGGTGGCAAAATGCGTATGTAATCTTCGCTTTCTGCTGGCACGTGTTTATGTAGTGGAGTATGGGCACGTGATGTTAACACCTTGACCGCCCAAAGAATCACCTGTTTTCGGCGCTACAGGCCCTGTAGAAGTAGAAATCACGAGGTCCTCAATGGTGGCGCAGGAGACAATGCGTCATGGAATGTCGGCTTAGAGCTTCAGCCACGGAGGCAACGAATAGATCGTGTGGCGACCCCGTTTTCGGCCGCCAAGCTGCTTGACCGGCTTAGACTGGATTATCCAGCTGAATTGGCAAGGTTAGCCTCTCTGCTAGCCGGAAGCAGTACTAAGCTTGCGTGGTCAGGGACCAGTAAGACATGATACCAAAGTAAGTCGCCAGGGGATAACCGGACAAACTGGAGATGGACGGGTGACGTAAGCTGGAGGAAGAAAGAGATAAAGAGAGGACAAAGACGCATGAAATAATGAGTTGAGCCTTGAACACTTCCATCGATTGGCAAAAGATAAAGTTTCTTTGGAAAGCATCAAGAAAATCGCACGCTCTGATAAACTCTGTTCACTACCACACCTCACTACACCCAACCATTATCATGTGTTTCGGCTTCAGTGGCCGGGGAGGCCCGCAAAACTACGGTGGTGGCTACGGCCCACGGCCCGTGTTATTAGGTGGATTTGGCGGTGGTGGTCGCCATGGCGGACACCACGGCGGGCATCACGGAGGCCCTGGCGGAGGATTTGGCGGACTAGGAGGAGGGTTCGGTGGTCCTAGCGGTGGATTTGGTGGCCCCGGCGGAGGGTTTGGTGGTCCCGGGGGTGGATTTGGGGGTCAAGGCGGCGGTCCCGGGGGCGGCTTTGGTGGCCCTGGGGGTGGTGGCGGTGGTCCCGGCGGTCCTGGTGGAAGATGGTAACGTGTTTATCTGCCTATATACATTTAGATATTTGTCTTAAGGTTGGTGAAACGGTCCAGCCTCGCTATGGCCTGGCGCTCTTGTCGTGAGAGCACAGTGTCAAATTCCCAGTTACATAACTTCTCGCACGGTGTTGGAGTTCGTGTGGCAATATTGAAAAGACGCCTCCACTCTCCTTCGTGCCACGGGTGTATCAGACGACCGTAAAACATGCTTTGAGTTATTCCCCATTAGTAGTCGTTGTCACATCCATGTAGTGTTAGATTTTTACTCGAACACTTTGTCCGCAAAAATGTTATGCCATTACATAATACGCCGCTCATTACGGAGTACATTTGTGTATCTCACTCATACCGTGCCTCTACTCTCCGGCACTACATGGTAGCTCATATTTCAACCCAGCGTTACCATTAAACCGATTTCTCCTTGGCCTCCCACTCCCTACCTTGCGCATCTCACCCATCTACCAATTTTTACACTTATTTCTCCACGATGTCTTTCAACGGGCTTCCACCCGAGCTTATGGGGCTCATTTCTCCCATGTTGTTCCCCAGGATTGGAATGATGGGTGGAAGCCTGTGCGCTTTTGCTCAACTCGACTAGTTTGCCGTATGTAAGACACTGCTTTTTTTTCTGCAACTATTAGCTGACAATACTGGCTACAGGAAGATTCGACGCTCTTCTTTCCCGTGAACTCCTCCGAAAGATAGATTTGTCTGAACTCGGAAGAATGTTACGCCCGTATGATCACGATACCATCTTATGGCTGTTTATGACAAGATACGATTTAGGCAAGAATCGCCACAGTGATGCCCTGGCAGAAGCTTATATCAAACAGTCATGTATATGTCTTTGGAAACATTGGCGCATTGATAGCCTTGACGCAAGGCTGTATGTCAAAGCTGCCTGCCACACTATGATAATACATAACGGGGTCAGGTGGGCAATCGAGGAATTGAAGGAGGAATCAGTATTTCCGGACGGCGTCCTGGACACGTGTCTAAGAATCTCACATATGAGCAATTCTTTCTTCGTTTCTACGCTGAAGGAGGAAGGTGGCCTTGCACTTTCTGCATACGTCGGGGACGCAGCGATGATCCACGTACTGCTCCAGGCTGGTGCAGATCTAAATGAGGAACATGACTTGTACGGATGCCCACTCTATGCAGCTGCATACAGAGGACAAACAGCCTGTGCAGAAATCCTGCTAGATGCCGGTGCAGATGCAAACACAAGAGCGGGAACTATGGGTTTTCACCTTCGGAAGCGGTATGGCTGCATGGTGTCCGTTGATTCAGGACATGTGGAGAAGGTGTCAGCAATTGAGGCGGCCGCCGCTGAAGGACATGTGGAGACAGTGAGGCTCATAATAAACCGAGAAGTTGACCTCGGGCATTCTCTAGCCTATGCCGCAGAGCACGACCGCGAACAGGTGGTAGATCTGCTACTCACTCTGAGCTATATCGATATCAATGCCGGTGACGACTATGGAATTCCCTTGTCGCTTGCTATGCGCTCTGGCAATCGCCGCATACCTATGCTATTCGTCGAAAAGCCTGAACTTCAGCCCAATATAACGGATGCTGAAGGAAATACACCATTGCATAAAGCGCTGGAATTTGGATTTGACGACGTTTCACACGCCCTGCTGGCACGGGACGACATTAAGCTGGATATGAGAAATGAAAGAGGGCAGACTCTATTACACTACGCCTGCGAATACGGAAATGCCTGCATTGCAGAGACACTATTGAAAAGAAATGCAGTGGATCCAAATTGCATCGATACCTTTAGCTGCACGCCCTTACTTTCGGCGATCGTCTCGCAGCGTCGCTCTACTATTGAGCTACTCATATAGTGTCCTGATGTCGATGCCAGCGGCTTTGGAACGGCAGATGCAATACCTTTGGTGGAAGCGGCAGAATGAAAGGATCCAGAGACGTTGAGTCTACTGTTGGTACGTACTGAAGTACAATCTTCCAAACATTTCAAAAGGTCCCTGTCACACGCATTAGTTATGGCGGCAAGAAACAATGACAAGAACATCGTTAGGATGATCACGGACGTGGCTCAAGATGTTATTCACTATGCCGGGTTCTCTAATATGCCTCCCCTTCACGCTTTAGTCATCACTAAATTGCACTATGATCAAGGCTTTGAGCTTCTTTTGTCCCTAAAGGGCGCCGATGTCAACAGCTGTTTTGCCGGCCAGAGCCTTCTTATGTCCGCAGCACATTATTACCACCTCGGTATTGCCAAAATCTTGATGGCTCGCAAAGACGTCGACATCAACAGGATTTGGCCCGCTGGAACGGCATTGGAATTCGCCGCTAAGCCACCGACTTGCTTTCATTCATTGGTTAAGGTACTCCTAGAGTGCGAAGACATAAATCCGAATGTCAGACAAATAGAGAGGTCCGCATTTATCCCTGAAATAAGAAAGACGAAGCATTACTCTTTAAATCATTCGGTCAGACTCATATTACGAATACACACTGGAAGAAAGACAGGTCCATCGATCCTTCGGCGTCCCGCCGCTAACTTCATCTGCTAAATGGAGCGACGGGAGAATGGTAGACTTACTCTTGGAGCACCCCACAGTCGATCCAAACATGGCAGACTGCTACAACCGCACGCCGTTGTGGTTTTCGGTGTATTCCAGTAGAAGGACTGAAGGCACTGTGTCGTAGCTACTAGGCCACACGGCGACGGACCCCAATCTTGTCGACCGTCACGGCTGGACGCCTTTGTTTTTTGCCGTACAGCAAAACAAGGCCAACATGGTGGACATACTTCTGAAGGACAGCAGGACCGATCCGAATATTGCAAACGAAGACGGATGCACGCCATTGTGCCTGGCCACCCACTCCAACTTACCGCATCTTGCTGAGCGACTGCGGCAACACCCTCGGATTGTTTTGGCGAGCAGTCCATTCTTGAAATCCCGTACGACTCTATTCGTACTTTGAACGAAATGAAGGCGTGTGCTAACTTGTGTGAAACCTAGGAGAAAGGAAATTTGTCTTGCCAACTCTTGGCTAAATCGGTTCCTCCTCACACCGTATCTATACTAGACTGAACAGCAGTATCCTTCTGGATCAAGGCAGAAAGGGGGGAGAAAGGAGAGCTTGGCCGTCCGTGATGCTTACGGCCAGGCCATGTGGGAAAACGAAGCAATATCTTGTATGGATTACAACTATTTATGACGTCGGTGCATCGTCTTGTACTAGACTAGACGATGAATCAAATCCATGGCAGTCGATTCGAGAAGGGGCTTTTAAACAGCTCGGTGGTGCTTATGCCTATTACCATCACCATAATTGCCAGCGGTGGCGTTAACTGAATAGACCAGACCCGAAATGGGAGAGGTGTGCGGTGTTGTGCCGTGTGATGGATAAATACATGTACTGTGTGGCGCAGGGCGCTATTTAATATAGTTTTTCATGCACGTCGCACACTTCGGAAGTACCTTAACATAACAATACACATACTCTCATTGGGCTCCCATAATTTGACAGTAACGACTAACCTAAACAAACAACGAGTTTGCGCTGTAACTACTACCACAATGTAAAATGCCGCTGCTTGGAAGAATGAAAGGTGAAGTTTCTCGCTCATTGCTGTAAACCTGACCAAGACCTCTACCGCACGTTTTTTTAGGCCTTTGGCTCCATGAGAACTACGGCCTCGATGTAGTTATCCAGTTTGCGTTAAGCCTGAAATGCAAGCCACGCGACATCAATGGACTTGTAACAGGTTTTCGGTTCAAAGAGGAGAGAAAGAAGCCCTCTACTTTTAAGGCTAAGCAACAATTTCCTGGTTTCTTCCGCCTTTTGTAACCCAAGCCAAGTCCTTTCCAGCAGGACTACCACATCCTGGCTTCATTCACGCCGTCGTGTTGAATTCGTACGCATACGCCGTGTAGGCATCGGTCTGGAAGACCGGCAGGGTCAGCGAGTCGCCGCTGTACGCATGGCTGACGTAGCCGAGGTCAGCCGGCGTGTCCAGCTCGGCGTAGTGGTCGGTCGAGCTGGTGAAGCCGACAGCGTGAACGCGCAGCGATCCTGTCGTGGCCAGGCCGACGGCCGAGAGGTTACGAATCTCGACGTTGAAAGTGCCCGAGGCCACGCGGGCACCAATAAGGATGCGTACGGTGTAGTCCTCGCCGACGACGGCAAAGACATCGCCCAGGAGGTTGTCAGTCGGCGCGGTCTGACGCCGCGAGCCACGGCCCATGTCCTGGGCGTAGTAGCGGTACACGAGCCACTGGGCAGTGGGATAGTAGCCGGTCTGGGTGTAGCTGTAGCTAGACGTGCCGGCGCCCGGTTTGGACACGAGGCTGGCGAGGAGGTCGTGCAGCGCATAGGTCGAGAGCCAGTTGCCGCGCAGGCCGTACGCATTGACGCGTTCCAGCTGTGCGATCCACCAGGCGCTGCCGGCTGCGACCTCTTCGTCCCAGACGGCATACTCGTTGATATTGACCGTCCGGTCCGTCGCGAGGCCCTGGCCGGCCAGCAGGCTCTTGTAGGCCGCCACGGACGACTGCATATCTCCCCCGCCGCCCTCCATGTGCCAGCTGTACTGTCCCGGCGCGCTGTCGTTGCTGGCCACAAAGGCCGTCCAGGCCGTCCACCACGTGTTGGCCGTGCTCGGCGTCCCCGCAAACGAGGGCCCTGAGATTGTGCAGCCAGGCAGCCCTGCCCGAAAGGCTGCGCTCGCCCGTCCCCACAGGTCTAGATACTGCGTCTGTGACCGGTTCCAGAAGCCCGTCAGGTCCGGCTCGTTCCAGATATCGATCACGAGACCCTCCAGCATGTCGTTGGCCTGGAGGTCGCTGATCAGACGGGCTAGAAACTGATCGTAGCTGCTCCAGTCGCCGTCGTCTCCGGGGTATACAAACGACGAGCCCTGCGTCCCGTCGGCGCCCCAGATGTCGTGCGGCAGCAGGATAAACGTGCCGCCGTACTTGCGCGTCGTCTGGTAGTTGCTGAGCGCCGACTGGAACCGCGTCTCGTACGCCGTCGCAGACTCGCTCCAGCCCTGGCCCGGCAGCTGTGCGCCGCCCGCGCGGCAGTACTTGAAGCCAATGTCGGTGTAGAAGTGGTCTGGGATCTGGTTGGCCTGGTCTGGGATCCCGTACAGAACCCCCGATGCCAGCTGCTGCGGTGATCCGGTCGACACGCCGAGGTCTACCACAGCTGTACCCGAGACCGTCGTCCGTCGCTCGAGTGTTCCTGGCAGAACGGCGGCCGCAGTTCCTTGGAGGAGAAACAGAAGAAGGGAGTGCATTTTAACGCTTTTTGTCGGGATGGTCTTCCGTAACTCACATCCAACAGTCTACCGTCCCCATATTATGTATCTGGCCAATTCAACCGTCGAATGTCGCTATGGAACGTGGAGTTGTGCGGGGTAGAAAATGTCTGATGTTCTCGTCATTTACCCATTTACCCGTTTCATGCAACCTGGCAGGCAACTCCGGTGGAAGTTGTAGGGATTGCAACTCAAATTACCCAGCGTAGGCTGGCCGATGGACCACAAAAGAAAGCCTGTCAATAAGATAATATCCACGGCCGACATTCGGCTATGTTCACTAACCCACGATGTTTATAAAAGCACCTGTTTATTAAGTTCGAGCTAAAAAAACACAACAAGACCGTTCCAATCTCTTCTTGCGGGGCACACAGTCGAGTTCATATATCTCAACATAGTTCTACTCTGCTACGCCTGTCTATTACGCTGTAAGTTTATTCTCTGATTTAAAATTAAAAGTCTCCATTCAAAAGCATACTTCCAATACAATGATAGGGAGCCTAATAAGAATTTCCTTTTCGCTCACGCATGTACAGAAAAGAGCCCATCACCGTCCTCATTTGTTAAGTGGCTTCTGCGCCCAAACTACCTTGGCCAAAATGTAGCTATGGATATTAGGATTGCGAAGCTCCCTTCGCATATTAGCCGCATAAACCATAATTTCTTCCTTTGACCAGCCCAGTTCCGTAGCACTGAGGCCAACAAGGCCCTCGACGTCCTGGAGAGCGACACGCGCGAAGGTGCCAATTTCTTTGAGCTTTGGATCTTTGGACCACTCCGACGTGGGGACCTTGATCAGCCTTTCGTGGATGTTGACGAATCCAGCCTCCTCGATTGATTTGCTTTGAATATCATCATCAACAATCATCGTGGGAGCGCTGAAGCCTATCTTGTCAAAGGCCTCTATAAAAATATTCTTATACTGGTACAGGGCCATCGTCTTGGTCAGACTACCGTCGTCGGACTGGTAGCTACCGTTATTGTCGCAGGACTCGACCCAGCCGCCCGGTTTCAGACTGGCGTAGGCCTTTTTGAAGAGGCCCGTCCAGTCAGAGACGCAGCCAACCAGAGTGCGTAGGTGTATGTAGTCATTATCGTCACCATACAGCCATTCAGAGTTGAAGTCGTCAACCAGACTATTAAGTTAGCTAAAGCGTATGGATAAGCCACGAAAGAGGAAACAGAATAGAGGATACGGACAATTTAGCATTAGGCGGAACCCATACCGGCTGGATAGGCGATAGGTCAAAGCCAACCACTACAGCCTTAGGGTACTCGTCGGCAAACTCGCTGTATGCAACTTAGTTTAGGCTCTTACGGCGTATCGCAAAAGGACAACACTTACATAGCCCAAATACCCGTTCCCGTGCCGACATCGAGGACTTTCTAAGCCGAGTGTTAGTGTACATACCATCTATAGCTAACATAAGGCGGGGAGTCTTTTACTCGTATATCGTCTGACAACGGTGCCAGGTGGCTCTTACCATCTAGGGCAAGGGTAAAAGCATGATGCCTGGTTTCATTCTAGTAAAAGCCAACATAAACGACATGCAATAAAACTCGAAAACCTACAAAATATCTAGAAGCTCATTCTGCTTTTCGTCGTTTGAGGCACTACTTAATTAGCCGAGGAAAGAAAGGAAGACGGAGGAGGGAGGAGTGAGAAAGTATTTGCTCATACTAATATTTTCCTGTCCCGCGCTCGCTGTGGTACGTTCTGCCATTCACCGTACGGTACCGGAGAACGCTGCTCGAGAGCGACGCCGTCAAGTTTGACATGTCGTCACCAAATGCGGAGTCGTCATCGGTTTCCTATGCACAGACCCAGATGGTTAAGTACAACAGACAACAATGGAGGAGTCGTGTCGAACGCCTACTTCATAAAGCTCCTGATTAGCCCAGGCCTGCGGGAGGGCCACCGTCTCCGGGGATGCAACCGGGTCGCTTGAGTCGACGAGCGGTGCTGTGGGCGGTAGAGGCGAAGACATCTTGGATTCTTAGCTAAAAGTATGCTTGAAAGGTGTTGCGTGACTTTTGGCACAAGTTTGTTTCTACGTAGGAAGGGCCGCGTTCTATTTCTTTACTCTTATAGGACATATACTTGCCGATGTACAAGTACGGATTACGTATAAAACGATTAGTCGAAATGCCGATTAGACGTGTACTCTCAAACTGGGGTCGACCGTCAGTTTAATGGCCATCGGGATTCACGGATAGCATCCGAATGGACAAGTTTTTAAAAATACACCATTGCTACGACAGGACTTGCAAACGAGCGAATAAGAGTTTGAGTCGTAAGAGACGGTAGGGTCAACTGCATACATATGCTTCACATGCATAGATTACTACAGGCAGACAATTTGAAGTGGCTCGTTTCTCCAGGAAAAGTATGACCAATGACCGACAGCAGAACAGAAAGTAAATAAGCAAGAATTACCCAAAATAAGTGGGAGACGAGTCACGAGATTTCTGCCTTTTTTTAACAAAATAGGACAAAGTGGTACAAAGCCGTAACGGCACGAGACCCTTAATTGTACGAAGTAGAACAATATGTATACCCTACTTTAAGACAGATGCACTAAAGTCGGAGTGCTTCTTGGTTGCATCTGGCAAACTGTTACGTCCTCGCTCCTCGAGAGACCAACAGTTCGATTATCTCAACACGATCGGCCCCATAGCCTTGAGCAAACTTGAGCGGAGTTCCCCTGCTGCCACGGGCGTTCATGTCGGCGCCGACATTGAGGAGGTACTTGGCAACGGCATAGTGATTCTCCTCGATGGCAAAATGCAGTGGTGTCTCGTTTGTATCACGCCGCGCCTCCTTGTTCGCACCGCGCCGCACCAGCAGCTTCACCAGTTCGAGATGACCGAAGCGGGCAGCCAGATGCAGAGGAGTTCGCCTCCAGCAATTGATGGCCTCGATATTGGCACCGGCCTCTAGCAATGCCACAGAAACGTCGACGTGGCCCTCGAGGGCGGCCCAATGGAGGGCCGTGCCCAGACTGCGGTCAGTCCGGCCATCGATCCGCTGCATCTTTGCCTCCAGAGGTATGCCAGTGTTGATCAGTTCCCTGACGCGGTCAATATCGCCCTGCCAAGCGGCGCGGTGAAGTGGTGTCTCTCCGTCATCACATTCACGCTGGGAGCGGATGCAAGACACATCCGACCTTAGGCTGTCAGTTTGAATCCTATGTGCATGTTAGGAGGTATTAGGCCTTTTGATACTCGCCTGGCCCTCAGCGTACATTTTTGAAGATGGGTCTTAACAAACTTGGGATGAGGGACTCAACGTGCTGTCCTTGAAAACGAGGTAGATGATTTTGCGCCGTACGATCGTGAAAGTAGCAGGCATGCGTAATCTTATATACGGACGAGGCCGACTCAGAGGATACTAGCGGAAGGATCAGCCGATCCTATGATAGGCTCACACGTATTGCAATCAATACAGGGCGGGTGTCCGGGTGAGAATTGTCCAAAGTTTCGCTACGCTTACAAAGAGGCCTCCTCTTCGTTGTAGTGGAATATGAAGACGGCTGAGTCTACTTTTTCGGCCTCGCAAAAGGCTTGGGCAGGGGACGTGGGCTGAGCAGAATCCCCGATATAATTCCCAGAAACCCACAGTTGTCGTGTTGTACCCGCATTTTGATGTTCAGCTTTCCCGTTGTCCACTGTTCAGGAAGCTGCCAAGCCGGGTGGAGAATGGGGTTGCTCTCTATTGTCCAACGGCAAAGATGGTCGAGTACTCCTTAAGCAGGAAGCAACGGCGGTGGAAGTGAATGGGTAATCGGCGTATTGTGTCTTGCCAGTTTTTGTATATCTCACAGTGTTCTGTAGGGTTAAAAGACCACTGTAGGATGTACCACGACCAATTGGGCCTCGTAGCATTGTTGTGCCTGAAAAGCTTCTAGATAATAATAGGTGAATAGAAGACTGTTCCTATACTTGTACAATTCTCGAGGTCGAAAATATACATGTAAAACTACAATACCCACAACACATCACTGGCCCTCTACTACTCGTCCTCTCCGTATCCCATGCCCTCTAGATCCTCAAAGTCCTCTTCGAGATCCTCCTGGCGTACATACGTCCAGTCCTTGACCCACTCGTCACCCCCCCAGAGCTCAGTCGCCAGCTTGTCGGTCCGATCGACAAAGTCGCCGTCGTTGTCTTCGTCCGGGTCATCCGGCCGCCGCACGCCGTGCACCCAGCGGAAGAACTTGTCTGGGTCCCAGATCTGCTTGACGCGGCGCAGTTCCGCCTTGTTGTCGCCAAAGTACGCCCGCTCGTGGAACTTGGTGGGAAAGTCGCGGTCCGGGAAGTTGATAAAGGAGGCCTCCTTGTTGAGCGACAGCGGCCGCAGCTGCTCCTTGATCCGTCCGAGAAACTCGCGCATCTCTCCCTCCATCCACTTGTCTTCCCACTCGATGGTAACGTACGTGTGAAAAACAGCCTGGCGCCAAAAGTAGGCCGTCGCGTCGGCCGCCGGTTCCGTCGCCTTGCCGCCGGCGTGGATCCAAGTGACCCAGAACCGGACCTTTTCATTAGCGAACCGGCTACGAAACTCGTCCATCAGCGTGCGGGTGGCGGCCGTGGCCTGCGCGAGGACGGCGGGCGTGTCGTTGCGGAAGCAGAATGAGCTGTAGAGCTCGTACGTCTTGTTTTGCGGATACGCCATCTCGGCCTCCTCGAGCCACTGATTCACGAGCGTCTCGTAGAGGAAGCGCGTCGACTTCTCGTCCAGCACGCGTCGCTGCAGCTGCTCGGACAGTTGCAGGTGGGTGATGTACTTCTTGATGATGCGGTTGTACTCGACCTTGTTGCCATCAAAGGCAACGTTGAAACGCACACACGCCGTGCCTTTGGAGCCCTCGCGGAAGTCGCACGCCCAAGTCGTATCGATGGTCATGCGGTCGGGCCACGGCGTCGTGTAAAACGTATCCATGGCCCTGATGACCTCGGGGTCGTCAAAGCCAGAACGGCCGCCCGGCGGCGTGTCCGGAAACCAGTTGTAGCGGCCAGCCACCACAGTTCCGCGTCGGTTGCGCAGTTTCTGCACATGCAGCTTCAGCTGCACCACAACGCCAAAATTACCGCCTCCGGCACCGCGGAGGGCCCAGAACAGCCGCCCCTTGTCGGAGGCGGGCGGATCACGCTCGCTGACGGTGACGAGATCCCCGTTGGCTGTCACCAGCGTTGCCTCGGCCAATGTGTCGGCACCCATGCCAAAACTGCGCGTAAACGGGCCCAGGCCGGCGCCCAAGAGAAAGCCGCCGACGCCAACGGTGGGACAGCGACCGCCGTTGATGACGTAACCGTCGTGACGGCCGATGATCAGCTTCTCGTACACGTCACCCCATTGACAGCCAGCTTCCACGGTGACCGTCATGCTTGGCATGTCCAGCTGGGCCGTCTTCATGCGGCGCAGGTCGAGCGAGATTCCCGTGAAGGCGGTCGAGTGGCCGGCGTACGAGTGCCCACCGCCCTTGATGGTGAGTCGAAGGCCGCGTTGGCGTGCCTCGTTGACGACGGCCTGGACCTGGGCCGGGTTCGTCGGCTGGACGACACAGTCGGGGCGTGTAAAACGGAACAGCAGGTTCGACGTGGCAATGGCCTTGCGGTAGGCCACCTGGCCAGGCTCCAGCACCGGCACCTGTTGGGCCTTGAGCGACTGAATGGCCTCTTCCATTGGTGTTTGAATTTAATCTTTGTTTTTCTTTTTTTTTGCTTTGTCTTTTGTTTTCTTTTTTTTTTTTTTTTTTTGTTTTCCTCTTCGTCCTCTTCTCGGCCTTTTTGGCCCGGTGTATCGTTCGGCAACGAGCAGCCCAGGACGTGGCAATGTTTGATTGTTTTGACACAAAGACCCGAGGGTGTCTGTATCCCGGAATCCCCTCTTTCTCGCAGCTGTGGAGAGAAGTCATTTTCTCTTATATATCCTGCATGAGCCCCTCAGTCCGGGAATGCTCCGGAAAGTCTTATCGAGTCCTGCGGATAATACCGACTTCTTCACGCAACGTGCCCAACTGGTGCCCAACACGCCCCGCCGTCTGGCATATCCTTTCTTGGCTAAATGCAGTAGATCAATTCATGCAGTTTTATTCTGCCTTGCCAACAGTCACGGCTGCCGCCCAACGTCTTGAAGAATATTACACCCGTCGTCCTCATACTTTCTAACGGCAACAAACTAGCAGTCTGGCTGGCACTTTCCCACGGACTTGACCGTCTTGATACCCTCTACGTTGAGCCTTCCAACAATCTTCCGCAACCTCCTACAAGACTCTTCTACCCACTATGGACGAAAACAATACCGCCTGCAAAACGTGTTTGCGCAAGGCATCCAAGCTCGGCCTCTTCACGTCCACCGTCACAAACCTGGCCGGTGAATATGCCAATCCAGAAAGACTGAACTCCATAATCCTAAACTACAAGAGTATGTTGTTACTCTAGTCTTTACCCGAACACCCCTCCTCTTCCTGATATCAACACTGGCTCCCGTCCCGTTACTAATCACTCACATCTCTCCCCTCCCCCGCTTTCCCCACTTACAGGTGGCTTCGTCGTTGCCTCCCTCTGGCTCATCATCCGACTGCGCTTCTGGCTCGGTGTTATACCCCTGCCACTTCCCTCGCTCTCTACCCTGCCCCTCGTCCTGCTCGTGATCGTGGGCATCTCTCTCAGCACCCCACCCCGTACTATCACAGGCCTAGCGTATTACATGTACAACCAGGTGGGCGCCTGTTTCGACCTCTTTGGAGATAACGTTTACCCCGACTGGCTGCCCCGGATCCTGATCGTCTTGGCTTTGCTGCCTCTTGGGCGTGCCTTCTCCCTGCTGCTCGTTGTGGCCGTCTGGGCCAATGCCAAGAGCTACCGTGACGGCGTGGCCTCTGTGGAAGCTGAGGCTAACCGGGTTTCGTGCCAGGCCTCGTCTGCAGCCGGAAAGGCCGTCGAACATGTGCGTGAGGCCCAGACATTAGAGCTGCAGGTGATGCAGGCGATGCATTCGGCCGACCAGGCAGTCAAACCGGTTGTTGCCGCCTCGGGCAAGCTGCTGAAGAAGGAGGTCGAGGATATTATCGCCGAGGTAGGCGTTTCGACTCGACTCGACGCTATGGTAGACACCGTCCGGAAGCTAGCCAGCAAAGCCAAGGGAGTGGCCGAGGAAGGCGACGTGGAGTTGGCTGCACAGATGCTCAAGAATACGCAGACCTTGGCTGAGCGCGTGGTTCGTGTCGAAGAGACGGCCCAGTTCAAGGTGATGGAGTTTAGAAAAAAGGTCTGGGGTCTGACGTTGGGGTCGTGTTCTTTGTAGATAGCCTACATCCATCGTTGATGGGTGAAGGGAATTATTTGATTAATGGTAGATGGAACGACGTTGGTCTGGTCCAAAGTTTAGACGTTGTTCTTAATAATCATTACAAGATCACTGTGTTCGTTTAACCGGCTTCCTCTTACAGGCTGAATATCCTATACTCGCTTGGCGAATGTTTACGAGAGAGAAGTGTTTTATGAAAGGCCTGACTTTCCAAATACTACAACCCACACTGCATCAACTATGACGAATACAACACCCGAAACCTCCGCAATCTCTACTTCTTGTTCTTGACCTCGGCAGCTGCAAGAGGCTCAAATAGTGTCTCAACCAGCTGGAAATAGTCAGTAAAGGGCAGCCTCTCATAGCAGCATCGCCAAGAGCTCACCCATCTCTCCAGCTTTCGCTCGTCGCGAAAAGACCGGAACTTGTCGTCAAAGCGACCGGCATAAATGTGTGATACCCCGGCGATGGCATCGTTGTCTCGTAGCGTGTCTAAAAATCCGACAGCCTCCTTGGACGAGCCGATCTGACCGATGAGGAATTTTACACCTGGGCCGTCAGCATGGACAAGACGGAGAGATGCGAGCATGTTGAAGAGAAGGAACACCTACAGTCCCGCGGATAACGCTTGCTGACCAGCTCGTTGCCACATTCGATAATGGCCCGTGCCAGCGTGCTGCCATCCTCCTGACTGGGTCCTCCGTCTGTCAGGATCGACACCAGCAGCGGCCGCCGCAATGTGCCTTGTGCCAGCGGCTGGTACACGAGTGGCTCGAGGATCTGGCGGCGCAGCTGTGTGCCGATGGGCGTGTCGCCGTTGGCCGCGGCCGCGTTGAGGCCCTGCTGGATGCCCTCGAGGTTGAGCGAGAGGGACATGTTGGCCGTTGGCTGGTTGATGAAGCGCAGCGCAACACCGTCGTTATCGGGCAGAATGAGCGTCGTGGTGCGGGCGATGCGCAGGGCCAGGGCCTTTTGATTCTCCCAGCGGCCCTCGGCGGTGCCTTTGCGGTTGATCATGGAGCTGCTGTCGTCTGGACAGCGTTAGCAGCCGGCAGATATAGACGGGAGGCAGGGGAGATTCCAAGCCTACCGCAGTAAATCACCTGCTGGTGCATCGTCACTTTGATCGTCTTGGGCAGCATTTCCGGTGTGGCAAGATCTGTGGTCGGATCGCTGGCCAGGTCAACGAGCTTCCTGGCCATCTTCTGCGTAAACTCCTTGTCATCTTTGAAAAAGGTCTCGAGCACGGGCGTGTCCTTGACATAGGTGTCCACCGACTGGACAAACTCCTCGGGGGTTGGCTCTGCGGCCGTGCGTTTCAATGATCGGAGTTTCTGCTAGTCAGCACTGGGACGGAGAGAAAGAAAGAAAAAAAAAAGAAAACAGAAAAAAAAAAGAAAGAACGGCTCACCTTCTCTGTACTCTTCGACGTCTGTCCCCGGAAGCCGAACCGCTTCTGCATGAAGCCGCCGAAGGCGCCGTCTACCCACGAGGCAATGTGCCGCGTAAACGACACGACACCCGACGAGATGCGCGCCAAGGCTGACTGCTCCCGGTCGGGATACAGCGTGTTGATCAGCGTCTTGCGGCCCGTGTTCTGCGCCACCTCCAGCGCGTTGAAGCCCTTGTTGTTGCGCACGCTCGTCACGCGAGCGCCGGCGCGCACCAGCTGCCGCACCGAGTCGACATCCAGATTCTTGAGCGCAAACATGAGCGGCGTGTTGTTTTGCGCGCCATCGCACGTCTCGTCCACCGCCGACGATCCGCGCTTTAGCTGCTTCAGATGCTTCAACAGCATCTGGACCATCAGCGGCCGTTCCACGGGCGCCTGCCACGTTGCCAGCAACAGCGCCGTCTCACCGTCGCGGCAGCGCTGGTCCGCTCGTGCGCCGCCGTCCAGCAGCCACTCGACCTGCTCCGGAAAGCCGGCCACCACCGCTGTCGCCAGCACCGTCCAGCCGGTTGTGGGGTCCAGCATGCTGAGGATGCGCGAGTCACTGCGCAGCCATTTTTGCAGCCTCTTCGTGTAGAGCCCGCCGCGGCGGACATCTTCGAAAATCGACATGTTCTGCAGGGACTATGTGATACGGGAAGGGGATCGTCCTTGCCACTCTCGCTGCTCTCTCTTATGGCCCTACCTCTATTGGTATCTCTAGTGTCTGTTCTGTTACTGTTGGCCAACACACTGTCTGTCCGATTTCAATCGCCGGGATCCTACTGCACTGCAGCAAAAGGAAAGCATTGCCAGCCAGACCTTCTGGCTCGTGCACAGCTACTACTTTTGTAATACGCTTGCCATATTATAGAATCTGCAGCAGGCCATCTCTTTCCCTTCCGTCTCGTTCTTGTTTTTCCCCAGTCGTCCGAATGGTGTTCGTGCGGCCTGATTCACATCGTTACCGAACTGAAGGAGGGGTGGGGTTTGAAAAATCGTCAGGCACCAATGCAGAAAAAATAGGTATGGCAACAAGACGCAGCTTGCTGAAAGTCCCTAATAGGAAACGGTAGTCGGCGTGTTCATCAAGGCACTACCATCACCTGCAGTGGCTATAACAATGCCATTGGATGTCAAAACACACTCTGTCGTCTGATCTAGAAACGGCCCGACGCTTGATAAGAAAAATGTGCTGCCCAACCAGCGTGGTTTTTAAACGCAATGCTGGCGCCCTAGGAGTCTTGTGATTCTCTTGTCCGTTCGAAACACGGCACAATGCAGCAGTAGAAGCATGCAGCCCGTCATTTCAAGGCGTACTAGTTCTACTTGGAGAAATCTTCGACATGGACCTAGTGCCCAACATCGCGATAGTTGAGGCTCAAGTCGGCAGCATTCGTTCCCTCGGTATCCGAAATATGTCCTAGGGCTAGTTGTTGTTGCGACCTATGCACCCTCACATGATCGGACCTTGAGTGGGGGAAATTTCAAAACCCGCCTTCGATGTATTTGTCTCAAATTTAACTAGCTAGGTGTGATTTAACCCGTTACTTGGACCTTAAGACAAATAATCCGATATGCTGCTTGTTCATACGAATAGAAAGAGTAGTTGTTGAAAAAAAGCCTTACCTGTTTCGTATTTAGTTCTTGTTGACCATAAAGCCGTTGCTGTTTCCGTACCGGCGTAAAACATTTCTCCGATTTCTTGTCGTAATGTTATAGTTTATGGGAGCATATCTTGTATCTACTGATTTTGGTGTCACAAAGACAGAGACTGTGAAGCTGGTTTGGGTTGCTAAGGAGCGATAGAGGAAGTACAACAGCTCCAAGATGCTTTTCCGTGTAACTGCATGAAACCACACCTACCACCGCCAACAAAACAGCCCAATTGGACAGTGTCTGGCCCTGGATGATTACCGATACATTTTAAAACCCGATCGAGAGCTAGCAGCGTGTTTCTAACTTTAGAGAGACGAACAAAGTTTTGCCTTCTGGAGGAGAGACGTGTACAAACATGGCTGTATGTATCTACGACGTTGGGATTCCCCGTCTGAAAAATGCAAGCCTAGGCCGCGGATGTTGCTCTATGCTTCAATCATGGGATGACGCTGAGAAAATAAGCGACAAAGGCGCAAGAATACCGAAATCCATAGACGGCCACGCTGGTCAATCCTGTAAGTACAGAAACTCACGCTTCTATGGACCTTGACGTTGGCCATTTCCGAGAGCTAGAAGCGTCTCGACTGATGTGGCTTGCTTAAAGACCTACCGTCTAGACTGTATACGTCATTTGGGCCACCAGGCCTCTCTTTTAAGCCGCTGCACATACGGAGAGTTTGCCGGTATCGTCAAAGTTTTTTCGGCTCACACCGCAATTTCGGATTACGGATATATAAGTGGGTAAATTGACAGGTGCTCACAAATGACGGCATACATGCCTCTCATATTCCGCCTGTCTGCTTCCCGTTGTCTAATAGAATCTCGCTAGTGTCTGATTTCCCGAAGCCAGAAAATCGGCGATGGCCGAAGAAAAGCCACAGACTGGCACGCAGGTTTTCCATTTCTCTGTGACCATGATTACACGGCTGGGAACGTGTTTTCGTATTACGTTCGACTTGTATCGCGGAATTGCCGACCAGTTTTCAGCCGCTGAAAAAAAAAGTGACAGAATGTGCTCAGCCCGTCAGACTGTGGGCACTTGCACTTAATTTAGATCAGGAGGGGGTTTCATACCAGCAACGCTTATGCAGAATATGCTGCTCTTAAAGGTAAAATCAAAGAAATTATACTTCACATCTTTTGGGGGGATTTACACGCTGTTCCGGGTTCTGGGATGCCGGAACAGCCGTCAATTTGCAATGGCGGATATCTCCGAAAATGACGAGCATGCGTGTCTGGCTATGGAGCTGTCTCGTGGAGCACTGAACATCGTCCTTTGTTCGAGTACTGTCCCTGAACATGAATCTTGTTCTGGATGAGTATAAAATGGCCGAGCTTGTCCCTCTTGTGCTCTGCTTCTACCAGCAATTCTGTTCTTTCATCAACATCTCCTCATTCCGGAAAGCAGGCTTTCCACTTCATTTACTTTTCATTCTCGTCTATTAAGCAGAAGCAAGCTTTCGTCCATAGTATACTTTTCATCTTACAGGAGAGCAGGCTTTCCAACACATATTTCATATTCCAATTCTCTACTTTCCTCGTTATTCCTTCACCGAAATAACGCCCACCATAGACTTTCTTGTTTGAGAAGCTGGCTTTCCATCAAGACCCGTTTCACACCTTCTTTTGATCTATATCCAATTCCTTGCAATAACTGGATCCATTCAATAATCAGAAAAATCATCCAAGTACACATACAAAATGTCTGGAACAAATGCCCAGAACATGACCCGTGAGGGACAGGATACAAGCCCCGTTGTGTCATCACCGGGCACAGCCATTCGAGTGCTAACCAACTACACGAATTCGGCGTGGCAGACAGAACACAAATTTGGGCGGGTAGAAGAGGCTGGCCTCCTCGGGAGCTTTGGCCTACATGCGGACACTAGCCTCCTCGATATTGAGGCGAGGATTTTGCCATTGCCGTGCCTCCAGTATCAGAACATGGCTGTGCAGCCGGACAGGATTGGAACATGCTGGAATCTGGCAGATGTGCAGTTTCAAAAACCAGTAGAGCTGAAGAGTAACTGGGAGTGCATTGTTCTGGCAGCCGAAGGGGAGCACGTCAGTACAAAGGTTGAGGGAGGAGTCCAGCGTCTGTCCAACCTCCTCAGCAAGTGCGGTGTGGAGAACAGCATGCCGGAATTCACCCACACGCCGCTCATAGAGCTCGAAGCTCAACTAATAAAGGCAAAGGAGGAAAGACGGCGTCTGGTGCTTGTGGTCCTGAAGACGCGCTTGCCAGAGGAATATGCCCAGGTGAAGCAAATCAGTGACATCCGCGTGGGTATGAGCACAATGTGTGTCTTAAGAGAGACGCTGATGGGAAGCGAGGGTACACAGAAGATCACGGCGGCCCAGCTCGATACAAAACTGCTCCACATCGCCTCCCAGATCAACATCAAGCTGCAGGGGTGCAACATGACCCTGGCCGAAGCCGGTTCCACAGAGGATGGCAGCGGCCGCCACAGCAGGAGCAGCAGCAGACAAAGCGCTCACAGCGCAGCGTCCAGCATGTCTGGTCTTTCTGCAGCACGGCCACTGCCAGCCCTCGACCTGGCATCGACCATGATCGTCGGCATTGACGTGACGCACCCGTCCGAGGTATCGGCGGCGTCGGCGCCCAGCATTGCGGCTGTCGTCGCCAGCATGGACGCCGATCTTTCCCAGTGGCCGGTCGAGCTTCGCGCACAGAAGGGGAACACGGAGATGGTGGCCGATCTTGGCGACATGATGGAGGCACAGCTTCTCCGGTGGAGGGCCAAGCACAGAGGTGGACGGCACCCGCTTCCCAAGACCGTGCTCGTCTATCGCGACGGCGTGTCCGAGAGCCAGTACGAGACGGTCAAGCAGGTTGAGGTGTCCCAGATGAAACAGGCCTTTGAGACGGTGTACGGCGAGAGCGGGGACGATCTGCCGGAGCTCGCCGTCGTTGTCGTGGTCAAGCGCCACCACACGCGCTTCTATCCGGTCATGAACGTTGCTGATCGCTCCCACCGGGATCCCAGAAATGGAAACGTGCTCCCTGGAACTGTCGTGAGCGACAACATCACCTCGGGGACGTACACGGAGTTCTTCCTGCAGCCGAACCAGCCAATACGAGTCCCCGTCCGGCCGGCACGCTACGTCGTTCTCGTCGACGGCATCTTCCCCCGTCGTTGCGGCGTTCATGAACCGGTGAAATCCAAATCAAAGACTGGCATCGATCTCTCGCCCCCTCGCCGTACCAACAATCGGCCGACGACATCGCTCTCGGCGACGGACGCCCTCCAGGCCATCACATTGGCGCTCTGCTTCATCAATGGCCGTGGCTCGTCAGCGGTCCAGATTGTGACGCCCGTGCACTATGCCGACATGGCCTGCGGACACGCCCGCCACTACTTGCGAGCAGAGTACGTCACCCTGGACAAACAGGTTGGCAAGAAGGGCAAACAGCCGGCGGCGTACATCCCCGCGGAAATAGTCGCAGAGCAGCAAAGGAAGATTGCAGCACACGATGACATTAAGAGTACTATGTTTTATCTGTAAAGGGGCTGTTATAGTTGTTTGGATAGTTGTACATATACTCCGTAGAGACTGAATAAAACGTTTGAAGCATTCAGTTTACGTGTATCTACTCCGTACGGAGTAAATACCAATCGCCCAGCACTTTCACCGCCTTTAGACTATGCCCATGACTAATCACAGACTACGGCTTTCTCCTTAGCAATCACGTGAGTGTGATCACCTATTATTTTCGCCAGTTTCGCTTTTCATCGGTTATTCGCCATGTCGCCAACACTCGAAGAACTGCTGCGCCTAATTGCGCAATTGGAGGGGCGTACAGAGAAGGGCAAACAGAACTTGGAAGCCTTGCAGCTACGCATGGAACCATCACTCTTCCTCGACTACCTGCGCAGCACCGAGGAGAAATTATTCGCAACCTTCCGACCGCCAGTGCCATCCTCGACCACGACCAATTCATCGAGCCAGACGATGCGCGTCCGCGGCCAATACTACCCGCGACGGCTGCAGCCGTGGACAGGTTTTGAGGATGCGCATGCCGCTCAGTTCAGGACGCTGGCCGATGCTCTCCAGGGCCACGCTGTTTTTCCAGCGCTGACCGACGTTTTGGGAGTAAGCCGCGACCTCAGCCTTACGCCCAACGACGAGATGGACCTACGCCCTTTCATCCGAGCGTCTATCGAGAAGCCGGCTGAATCGTCAACGCCTACTTGAACCTTGCCGACCACCCGCCCTTTACCAGCATCAACTTCTAAAACAAGTCGCATGGCCTCGGCCTTGCGGACTCTCCGGACGATGAGCTGCAGGAGGTCCAGGGACTGCGACAAGGCGCATGGGCATCCCACACCGCTGGTGTGTGGGCGTCGAGCAAGACGGAAGTTGCACGCATGTGCTCGTGGGCGTGTACAAGGCCGCTCACAAGCTGCCTGCCAGAAAGCTTGAGGCCGTGCTGTCGACGGCGCCGGGTGAAGACTTTTTCGTCCGGGTTGTGAAAAACAAGAACGTCGAGCCGTTGCTTGCCACAACATCGGACACGGGGCCAAAGGCGAAATCAGATGCGGCTGGTTCTCAGCGCAAGGCCGTGCAAGGGGACGTGTTCATTGCCCGCGTCCTCTGTCAGGCCTACCACTGCATGACCACCTGAGGACTCGAGTTTGGCTACGTGTCATCGGGCGATGTCCTGGTGTTTCTACGTGTCCAAGATGATCCCCAAACGCTCTACTACTCTTGGCTCGTCTTTCCCGTCCCGCCCCCCTCGGACAACGGGGCCGACAGAGCAGACCAGGACACCATCAACATCAGCAGGCGCGAGCCGCAACAGACAGCAGCAGCCTATCTTGCCAGCTTGCGCATGCGACCCAAGAGCTGGATTGATGCGTGCGAGCACGACCTGGCGCGATGGCCAGATCCGTGTGGCGAGATCATGCCTTTGTCGAAAATGTCCCTACCACCACCACCACCACTAGATGCCGGCACAGACGGGAGTACTGGTGGCTCTGGTGGTGGCAGCGCCGGCAATAGTGGCCCCAACACTGCAAGTCTGCCTAAGCGACCGCGGTCTGATTCGAACGATACACAAAACACGTCTTAGCACAATTATATAGCGCGTACCCATTTTGTTATCGAACCTCCGAAGCTGCCTTACTGCACCCAAGCCTGCCTCCAACGGTCTCTGCAACGGCGCGCTGCTCGACGACTGCTGCCCCAACGTAGCGCTGCACCGCGCTGCTTGGCTGTCTTCACCGAAACGCCGCTGTCGCCATCCACTCACAGCTGCCGATCTGCGTTGTAGCTCAACTGGCCGACAACATGGACAAGGACTGCGAGTGCCTCGATCGGTGGGGCTGCTTCGGCCGCTTCGGTGTGCTCTTCAAGATCATCGTCACCGGCTACGGCTACACACTCGTGGCCAAAGGCGTCCAAGCCGTGCATCGCCACATCTTGCAGCACGAGGCCGTCGTGTATGCAGCGCTGGCAGAAAGACATGGTCTGCCACTCCAAGGTCGTCTGATTCCCGTGTTTCTGGGCATCGTCGACCTCGAGCGGCCCCTTCCGCTGCACAGCTGTGCCCGTGTCCCGCACCTGATGCTGCTGTCCCACACTGGACCGACGCTGGCATTACGCACGACGCGGCAGGCGCTGCTGACAGCCGGCACAGACTGGGAGGCCGAGGAGGAACGCACTGTGGTGGAGCTCCAAGCAGCCGGCCTGTACGACGAAGATGGGCGCCCTGCCAACTTGGCCTGGAACGACGAGGCAGGTCGGTTCATGCGGCTAGACTTTGACCAGGCCTATGTGGAGTCGCTTCCGGCGTCAACGTTAGCACCAGTCTTTACTAAGCGAGACCTGGACAGGCAGTTTGGTGATGGCGACGTCCAGCAGCCAGCACATAAGCGTGCGCGGACCGGCTTGACAACTGCCATCGACCCTGTGCGTGACTAGCCATCTGGAACCGGCTTTGACGCCAGAGGCCATAGCACGTGTTCCGAACCGGAGATCCTGCCTCAAGTGTACTGCGTACAAGTCGCCTATTCTTCGTCTTGGTTTCGCATCGCAACAGATTGCGTTTCCAGGTTGAGAAATGAAGACAGCCGGCAAAGTGTTGGCTCTGAATGCCCCAACCTTGCTGATGGCTGTGGTCGTAAGGTTTCCCTTTAGTCTTCCCGACCCCTTTCCGTCGTCTCCCCGTACAAAGTCCATGGCATTGTAACGGGTATCGGGCCTCTGCCGTACGATGATGCAGTCGATCTAGGCACCGATGCACTCTGTTGCTTCGGTGGATGTTTTTTGAGAGATTCATCGACATGCTGTGTTCGCGGCTCTGAAGCTGGTCATGACAAAGGGAGTTGGATGAAGATGGCAGCGTTGCTATCCGAAGGATACGCCAACCCGGTCATGGGGAACTTCCTCCTTGATATTGAGTGCAGTCCGTTGAGGGGACATCGTGACACACTTGTCGTAGGATGCGTATGAGTAACGATGGACGACTACTGGCCTGCAAGTGACATGCTCTGTGCCTCTCTTCTGCAAACAGAATAGGGGCCTATAAAAGCTCCGTAGGTTCCGCTGCTACTCCGTACAAGATCCACAATCCCTCAGTTGAACGAACTCTTTATACGCATCAATACATGGCAATACTGCCTAGCCAGAGATGCCTCCCTTCGCATTGACTGATGTGGATTACGAAGAGAGCGACTTTCTAAATGCGTTTCTACGTATACAAGTCGGCCAGTTTTACGTGGAGTTTCTCCACAATTCAGACGCAAAGTCGCATGTCGCTATCAAGCTCAACTTGGCAGAGCCCTTGACATATTGCGGCATCTCGTACTTCGGCTGCCGCTTGGAAATGATCTATGACGACGACCCTGGGGAATTTATCATCTCACCCTGTGATCACATCGGTCCCAGCCGGAGGGCTGTTGCTTCTTTCCAGTTTTACGTTCTCCGGCAAGAGACTGTAGGTGATTTTATCGACATGATCCGTGGTCGTCATAGTCGGTGCCTGGGCAGAAACAGTACCGACCTGACAGTGTTCTCCTTTGAAGAACGCAATGACGGCTACATTGCTGGCTGTCGGGATTTCATGTGAGCCAACCCGTCCCCAAACGTTGCCGCACGTGACACTAACTTCAGCAGCACCCAGTGTATGATTCGGCTGAATAAACTCCAGGTAGTCTGGTGGCACTTCCATGGCCAGGCCGTTCCTGGAATGCAGCTCCTCCATTTCCGCCTTTACGTTCCCACGAGCGGATTCCATGACGTCATTGGCAACAACTTTTCTCCTTACGAAACGATCGGCCCGGATGGCCTATTTCATCCAAGCCCCAATCTTTGTACCATAGAACGGATTCCCATGCGTAGAGGCTTCTTTCATCAACAGCGATTCCAGCGCATTGAGAGTCACCTCGGGCATGCACTCCCGTACGAGCGTCCGTAAATGATCTCACGGACAAAGGCAAACTACCGTGACTCAAGAGGGTGCGGGGAACTCATTTACTATGCGCTATGGTCGGATTCGATTACTCGTTACTGTTCCAGAGATTACAGACACGCTTACTGGGCCCTCAGATCAATGGAAATCGCGCCTGCAGGCGTATTAAAAACGTAGCAAGTTTCCCCAAGAGTTCTAGTGATTGAAGGCAAATATACCTCCGGAGCAGAACGAAGTCTTTAAGTGCCCTAATAGAGATATCCTCCCTCGCCCAGTTGCCAGCCGCGTTCAACTTCTCTTGTAATCTTTGCGGAAGGGAAATCAATGTCTACCATTATGGTGTCCAGTCATTTCTCCATCTTATTGAAACCCATCTTCAAACCATTATACAGCCAATAGAGTCGGCATGCAGGCATAGACAAAAGTGAAAGGGTTTCTGTCCAGTTGTTGAAACATGTGCATTTGATCGACTGTCTTCGGACGAACTATTCACAAAGTTTCTTACAACAGATAAAATATGGGTATTTAGAGGTGTGTGTTGTATTAGTCAGAGCTGAGTCCCTTACCCAACCTCCGATCTCAGGGAGTGCCCCCTTCAGGATCCACACGTGACTTATTTGGCTCACCGCCAGCCGGCAGAATACTGTGTACAGGTTAAAAGGTTGTTGCACATGCCACGTGACTTATTTATTCCGCCGCCTTCGGGCAGAGTACTGTAATCTTCTAAGTTACGCCTGCCTGTATTACAGGGCGCCGCTGTATGTGCTATCCGGGCCTTCTTCGCTGCCTCCTGGTCTAAATAGGTTATAATCTCCTCCTTTGTCTATGCCGTTTAACCTGCTGGCAGGGAGCCTATAGTTATCGTCTTAGTAGTAATTGTACGCTGCCTTGTTATACCGAAGGTGTACGGTGGCCTTACCAAGGTGCGCCGCTACTAGTACTACTTTATATGTGTTCGTACTGAAAACAATCTACTAGTGACGCCTAGACACGAACACGGACACAGAGATGTGAGCATAAAGCTTTCCCAGCTCAACTAACCCTCTTAGTTTGACAACTAATCTACAGGCTGAGCACATACCCTTTCAGTGCCTGGAAGTCGGGTGTACCAAACCCTGTCGTCGGGTCCCATCCAGCCGTGGCATTCCATCGGGCGCCGGGAACTACCCCCTCGCCTGCTTTGCTGCCTATACAGCCATACGTATAGCCGGTCACTACATCGACAAATCCGCGACCGTTCAGTGTGCCATAGATGAGAGGGTTCAGGAACCCCAGCGACGGCTTGCCCGCACGGAAGCGAGCATCGTTCAACAAGCCGACAATGGCCGCAAATGTAGGCGACGACGCACTCGTGCCGCCGCTGGCAGCTTGCCTCCCGTTGTCGATAATCTCAAAGTCCGGGTTGAGGCTATGCGCCGCAACATCCGGATATGCCCTACCCTTGAAATGGGTGTACTGCCCATAGTACTCGTATGTCTCCCGGCTGATGTGGTCTTTCAGATACCGCTGTATCGCGTTCTCTTGGTACCAAGCCCTCGGGAAGTAGCCGCTGAAGCCACCGCTGCTTTGGTCCCAAGCCTCCTCAGGGACAGACGATGCCGACGTACCGCCGACTGCGGTGATGAATGGGCAGGACGCCGGGAAGACTCGTCCGAATTCTACCGTTTTGAAGTCCGTCGCCAGACAAGCGCCGCCGAGACCACCATCGCCCGAGGAGGACAGTACGGATATCCCTCTGAGTCCCAAAAGGCCAATCAGACTGCACGAGTAGACGGCATAGTCGTAGGGGACGCCCTGGCGAAAATGTCAGTTGCGTTTCAGATACTGCTGGCCTGATACGTACGTCTTCTTGGTCGCCATACGAGATGGAAATGACCTGCGGCAGCTCCTCGTTTGTTTTGGAGAGGAGATAGCGCAGAAATGGCACGTAGGGCTCGTTGCTGTTATTGGCTGCTGTGGGTTGGCCATACGTGGGAATAAATGGGCTGTTTGGGTTTCGCAAGAAACTGTCAATACAACGAATCGAGGCATAAAATTAGAAGGGGCACACGAACGGCGAACCGCCTGTGATAAATTCCGTCACTGGCAAGGGGTGTGCGACTCCGACAATGGTCTGCACGTCGAGATTCGCCTCGCCATAGTTTTTGTTTGAGGAATTCTGGTCGTTGACCCCGTTGGCTACCAGCACTTTCGTGACATTTTGGCTAGGAATGCCAAACAGCTCCTCGAACTGCTCCAAATCGGCGTAGAGTGCAGACTGGTTGAGGAAGCTGCCGAAACCAATGCGGCTTCCGGATTTCGGGTCGGCTTTGTAATCCTGGACATTGTACAGCTGTTTAAGGCACGAGGGGGTGATGGATGTCGCACAGGATGCATCAACGACAGTGGAAGACACTGCACGCTTGGCCCGTGTCGTGCGGCTCGGGGTTGTTACGTCTGGCAGAGCCCTGAGCTTCTGTGTGCTGCCAAAGAATGTGCCTGGGTCAACAAAGGCGACATAGCTCTCCACCTCGTCTGGAATCGTGTAATGCATCGTGCGGAGTTTTGTTGTTGTCGTGTCTTCCTCACTGGTCGTGTAATGTTGGTACGATGCATTGAGGACAGAATTCGCCGTCTCAAGGGTCGCTGTGAAGTCGACAAAACTCCCATCAATCTTGTAGTCGGAAATGCCGTTCTGTTCGAGCCAAGCCGTCACGGCAGAAGCAGCACCGCTAGCTGGCGAGAAGAGGGACTCAACATCGTCGATATCCAGATACTTTCCATAGTTTGCATGCCCCGGAGTCGATACGCCGAGTATGTGGCTTTCCAAATTAGAAAAGTCCCGGTGCAGCGCAAGAGTGAAGATGGCGGTCTGGTCCTGGCCATGCGTGCTGGTTACCGCCGCATTCGCCTTCCAACCCTGAGGAGTAGCAGCCAGCGTCTTATGCACAGCTCCAGCAGCTAGGCCCGAGAAGCTGAGAGCCACCAGAAAACGGGAACCTGACAGTGCCTTCATATTTCGATAGTGACCAGAAGCACGGTCCTATTTGGGCAAATCCAATAAAAGACAAAGGCCAATGTTGACGAAGAAAGAACTATCTGCAAAGGTATGCGGACACCTTTATAAGAGGGGGTCTGTCAAAACGTGGGAAATGACGCCAGAATAAGGCGTCACGCTAAATAGGAACTGCTATCCTATCGTATGCTCTTCACTTTCCACTTACGGAGTAGCCTGTATGCAACTGTCATCGTAAGGTCTTAGCCGACCTACCCTTTCCGGCCACGTTCTCGTATTATCCCCACTTTCTGTGGTGTACCGTCACGAATCCAAGACAACTTGAGATCATCTTGTTGTTGTAGAATCCCGGGACACCGTTACCCGCGTGGTGTAAAACCGTGCGTCTATCTTTGGCGGT
The DNA here is from genome assembly GCA_019925595.1 of Grosmannia huntii. Classification (NCBI taxonomy): domain Eukaryota; kingdom Fungi; phylum Ascomycota; class Sordariomycetes; order Ophiostomatales; family Ophiostomataceae; genus Grosmannia; species Grosmannia huntii. Next base: position 316,967 of record JADHKJ010000012.1, read on the forward strand.
GTGCAAACGACTAAACTTGCAAGTATGGCCCTGAAGGACAATGAAATAAAAGTGCTTTACAGAGTCGTCTAGCCTATTTATGGTAATTTGGGCGATTTTTGATAGAAAAGTGGTTTTTCTTATCTGTGTACGGAGTATTGGATATCCTATTGTCCTCTTTTGAATAAGTGGAAAGAAAAAAACGAAACTAGTTCCAACAAGGAGATGCCAAGAACTGATGAAAATGAACGTAGACTTCAATCATAGGAAGACAAAAATAAGAAGGGCGATCTCCGTTTGATCCGCTCCCCTCCGCTTACTTGCGGCTCTTTTGCTGCCTATTTGCCACTCTTTAACATGACCGTTTGGTGAAGGTCGGGTTATCGGTAGAGGTGCTGTCGTGGCGAATGATGCCCTTAACATTGTCGGAGTCGGCATTGACAGTGTCGTAGACAAGGCGAATGCGGTAACTGCTGTCAGCAGTCTCGAAGCGGGAGTCGTGGCCGGGCAGTTGATCTAGTTGCCGCCAAAAATTATGTCCCAGATCTGGGCAGAGAAATGCGAGTGGTACTATGGGGGGCCATACTCCGTGGCCCGCCAGCTGCAGGTAAAATTGGAGCCCGGAGGAATGGGACGTTGGGTGATGGCGGGCACGCTGTCTTTATCGCTGGTGTAGTTCTGTCTGTGCCATGGAAGTGGATGGAGGTATGGCGGCTGGCTGGGACGCACAGCAATTTGAGATCGTGTTGCTCAAGCATTAGGGAACCAGAGAGCATCTCTTGCCGTTGGTGCTGCTCATTGCTCGTCTTTTTGTTTCTCTCAGTAGATGCTAATTCTCTCGTTCAGATCTTGTACGCATTTATTCGCTTCTCGATCCTGCTCTCCAATCTGGCTTCCACTATGCTCAAGTCTCTTGCCCCAGGGCTTTATGTGGCCAACCCTTACCTAGTAGCTATCCAGGATAAAGACGTCGGCCAGCTTCTACAGTGTTGGCTATTGGATGGGGGGGCTTCGACTAGTTTCGGTGATAAATATTAGGTAAGAAGAGTAATACTGGTTCCCTCCTCTGTTTGGTCAATTTGACACTCTGTTCCTTACTACGTCTAAACACTGCGTGCCTTTGTCTTTTAAGCAAGGCCAGCTACTTTTTGCCTATTTCCTACGTTCCGTCCTGTCGTATAAATCACAAAGACTTGTGAATCATATTATCCAGACAGCGGATCAGTTTAGCAACGGTCGTGGCTTATTATAATAGCTGCCCGACGGTTGCTCTAATATATGCCGGGTTTTTCATTGCGATTGTGACAGTGGTGGATTCGGAATTTATTTCTGAACCGGCCCCATAGTAGTATCCCACTTGCTTTTAAACGACTAAACTAAAGTGCGGCGGCAAAGGAAGTTGCCGCCAGAAGTGCATGAGGTGGAATAAGGCTTTTCTTTCTATGGATGATGTGAATATCGCAAGCCGACCTCGCATCTGGCTGTGCTCAAATTCCTCCAGTTTTGGTAAGGGGTATCTTATTCCACAATCTGATCAACAATTCACGGATATCTGTGAGAGAGCCTGTTGGGGTGTCTATAAACTCGACAACGTGGCAGGGGCCGGACCGAACGGATGCAGCTCACTTTCGGTGTGATTTTCCTCTGACCAACCTGCAGTGCCTTATGCGATGCGTGACTCTGCAGTGGTGCCTCCAGCGCGTCCGGAGTTGGAATCGGTGCCGTTGCCGGCCCGAGAGTGCAGCGGATTGCCCAGAAGTAGTGGAAGGTGATATAATAATTTGACGTATACGTAAAATGTCTCATCGGTTGTCCTTTTGCGCATAAACAGCAGGAGGATATCGTCACCGGCAGTATCATATTTCATGGACAGCAGGAGGCTGTCCATGGTGTGGAAGCCGCTCGGTCGTGACGCCCGCTGTCGTTGCGGACGATTGTGAACGTGAAGGCTGGGGGTGGCTTCACAATAATCTCACCAGAATCGAGGAGCAGCGCGAAATACGTCGAAGTATCTGAAGTTCGCCATTGTCGACAGGTACACCGTTCTGACGGGGAACCTCATTCTTGGGCAGTGAATGCTACTGACCGGACCACGAACCACATCAGCACGCTTCCGTTGACAAGGCGCCGCGGGACGAACCCGGGGCCGTCCACATGATGGAGCGGAATGGCAAGGCGCATCGTCGGAGTGTCGATCTGGCGGCAATTGAGGATGGCGTGGCAGTCGTACGAGCACCAGCGGCGGTCCAGGGCGATACGTAGGTGTAAGCCTTGGTTGGTCATGGTAGAGACCGATTTCTGCTTGCTAAGGGCCGTAGGCACGACCTCTATCACGTTGCCGCAGCCGGCAAAGGCGGCTGGAGAATGCGCAAAGAGAGCTGTGACACGGAAGTCACCACTGTACTTACTGTTCTCACATAGCCCTAGGCCAAGATCGACTGGTCGTTGTTGGTTTTGACAATCTCCTCCTGCAGCCGCTGGAAGGCCCGGGTGCCTTCGCCGTAGAGCAGCGGCATGTTGGCCTCAAAAAGCCCATCAGACAGTAGGCCATGTCCTCGGTGCGGGTCGTTGTCCGGTGCGAGGCCCAGGACATGCGCTGTGCAATGCTAGCAGTGTCCAGACGGGCCTGTGTGAGGTAGTTGGTGGGAATGGAGGTGATGCGAGAGACGGCGTGCCGAGTCTCATCTGATGAGAGGTCAGCCATGTACTTCCTCCCCCTACTGTAGAAGCACACTTTCTGGGGCGCCAACAGCTCCTGCAGCGTCCAGCCTCGCGTAAACCACTGGGACCATGAAAAGGTCGAGTCGACGAGGGTCAGATCTCCGGCCTCATCCTCCACGTCGTCCAGGAATGCGTAGCAGACGGCCGCTTTTGTGTACCACTGGAACATGGAGTTGATAGCCTCAGTCAGCGCAGCACTGCTGGTCTTGTCAATGCAGCAGGTGTCCACCCATGCCCACTCGAACTCGTCGGCGGCAGCCTGGGAACAGAAGCGGATAATTTTGCGGAAGCCGTCCGTTTGGGCCTCAGGGAGGATGGATGGCGACAGCCGCTGAAACTCCTGGTACGACACCTCCTCGGGACCCCATCGGTGCGAGAGAATCGCGTAAGGAAGGACATCCCCCCAAAACTCCTTCAGACGGTGATCGCGGGCGCGGAGGAGGCGCATTTTTCATTTTCTGTTCTTCTTTCTTCTATATCGCTTGCAGTTCAATTACCAGGCCTTACAGAAGAGAACGTAATCATCACGGCGGCCTCCTTGCCTCGTTTTCGTGCCAAGCAACTCAGCCACATGTAACTTAGCCACATGCAACTTCGCCTTTGTTTTGAACATAATTCGTCAAATTATGGATGTCCAGTGAGCGTTTAAAAATTGTTATAGTTAGGTACTCCGTACTTCCGAAATGTGCCAATTATGAAATCCCTTCCAAAATATTTGTACCTCTCTTCCATTATACTCTTACAATCCAATCAGACCACGAGGTAAACCAGTCCTTAAACAAAGTTGGCCCTTAAAGGCAACGAGGGATTGGCAGGGGAAGAATGGTAGTCCTTGTCGTCTATAACCGACAATTCGACTACGAAGATTTTCCCTGGATCTAGGTTCTATCGTTGCATTAGTCTCTTTCTGTAAGATATAACGCCAAGGTACTACCTGATGCGACGACGCAGATAATCAATCGTGTAGAGACATATCTTCGCAATTAAGAACGGCACGTTTCTACAACGCTTTTCGTCTCCGTACAGAGAAGGTGGTCTTTCGGATCTAGTTAAACCGACTGCATAATCCGACCATGGAATACGACATTATAGAGAATTTCGCTCGGAGTTCGGAATATTATGTGTCCTCCGTACTCCGTATCTTACGTTAAGGTGGATACATCTTAGAAAACTGTGGTCTGGCTGAGTTTAAGATCAGCATTGCAGCAGTAGCTAACTTGCCCTCTTTACAGCCAGCCTAGGACTGCACTTCTAACTAGGTATACTAAACGTAACCGATTATCCCTCGCAGAGGAATAGGACTTGTGAAGATGACTGGTGATTAAGAAGGGTGTCCTGAGGTCTTGTGCCTTTACAACACCAAACTCCTGCCCTATACAATGCAAAACTCCGTACGGGTAGTCAAATGCATTCATATCCAACCCCACAACTGGCCGCTTTTGGCACGTATAGTGGCAGGAGCAAGTGTACGAATTCTGGACGGAAACCTCGGATGTCGCGGACCGGATCGGTGCCCACGTTTGGCATTAGTGCCATGCGGAAACGAGTATAAGATCGTAGACCAGTGCTATGGACGAACTCTTGAACGGACAGGTTCGATCTTTCTTTATCTTTTGTCTGCTATATTTCCTGGTAAGTCATACACGATACGCTCGTCTGCTAGGTAGTTAATAACTAACAATGCAGGTTGACTGCCCGCGGAAACAGGGACGACAAAACATTGCAAAATGCCTTTCGGACAAATCAAGACCAAGGAGGTGAACCATGGAATCCCCATACATTCTCCCCCATATCCCCATACACCGGACGAGTTTTCAGATATCGATTGTCTAGTCATTAGCTACTTCACAAAGGCAGATGCCCTCGCTCCCATGATTCCTGAAGAACTGGAGATCGACGACGAGCCCCTCGTTAGCCTTTCTCTCTTCAAGTATGGGACCACCCCAATCGGAGCGTACACCGAGTTCGTCCAGCAGGTTGAGGTGCGATGGGAAGGCAAGAAATACTTTTGGACAATGGAGCTCATTCTCGACAACCAGGGCGCCATTTTCTCCGGTCGTGAGAAATATGGCATCCCGAAGGTCTTCGGGAATGTGGTTTGGGATCCATCTTCAACAAAGGGTGTCCCGTCCGGGTTTTATACCGGCTATGTTGAGCGCCCTGTCGGGGCTAAGATTGTGCAGCTTGGATTCAAACCGCAGAAGAAAGTGCACGGTCTGCAGGCTCTCCCAGAGAGTGATACGATAAGTCTTCACTTGCGCTCGATTCCGTCTGCAAATCCTGGTCAGCCACCTGTGGTGCGGGAGTTTGTTCCTCTCAAATTTCATTTGACCGAGGCTGAGGTCTGGACCGGTATACCCTCTGTTGGCTTTACTGGAATCTCTGATTTCGATCCTGTTCACAAACTGCCTGTTATTCGTTACAACAGCGCTACTCTATTTCGTCACGCTTCAGCAGTTCTCGACCCCTGCCTCCAGACGTACGCAATATAAGAAGCAAGAGGCTGGAATGCTAGTAAACGACATCTAAGTTTTTCTTCTATAGTACTTTGCTTTACATTACGGCCTAGGCGCTAGAAATAAATCGGTTTCTTGCCGTTTTTACTACCTTGTAACAACGCTATAAAAATTAACGTAAAATCTGAGTATCCTTAAATACAATAACAATAAAGGTGATAAAACCTTAAAAACACCTAAAGTTTACAATAAGTCTCTAGTTTACTTTATAGCCGTCTAAACTCTTGTAAGGTTTATAGTAATGTTTATGGTATATGTAACGCCGCCCAAGGAAGGGCACCGGCGTAGGCTACGCGCAAGCCGTACGCAGTATGCGCACAGCTTGCGCATCGTGGCCTGAAAGCGGTGCTTGTGGCGCAGGCTGCGTGGCGCAGGCTGCGCACAGGCCACAGCACGTGCTGGCGCACGGGCCAAGTAGAAGCGGGGTCGCGCCTGCCTTGCGCACCTGGTGCGCAAGAGGTGCGCTCACGATAAAGAGCGCCTCCCGCACTCCCTCAGAGTGCAAGAGGCAAGAATTAGCTATTGAATATACCGCTGCCTCCTCCTGTTAAAGAGATACCTTCTTGCCTGCCTGACTTACCTGGCCTACCCAAGTACACCCTTAACAGTATTAAGCTTATGTGACGGGCTATGGCCCGGTGTAAGTCCTCGGCTCCGCCCTCGGCTCGGAACAACCAGTCGGCCGTGTCACGTGGCCTGCCGCGCGACCCGACCAAACCCAATTGGGCGCACGCCAATTAGCACATTGCGCCCATCTTGCGCACGCGCTGCCAAGGACCAATGGGAGCACAGGCGGTCTGGAGATCACGTGACAAGAAGAGTGATCCCGCACAAGATTACTAAGGGTGATCCCGATCACATGATCATACGATACGGATAAGGATCATTAGGATCATCTAATGATCCAAATGATCCAAGGGCAGGATCATCAGGATCATCTAATGATCCAAATGATCCAAGGGCAGGATCACCAGGATCATCTAATGATCCAAATAAGCCAAGGAAGAGATGGCAGAAGCACTTATGTATATAAGAAGGGAGGCAGCAGGCCTGTTTGTGTAGATATCTTTCTTCTTCTTCAGCTTAGTTTTCAACCAGTTTGATTCACCCAACAGTGATTTCTCCCATTGGGCTGGATTTGCTCCCCTTTTGTTTTCCACCTTGCCGCGCTTTCGCTTAGTTGTTTAATAGTGGCCACTTACGGCTCACTACACACGCCTTTGCTAGAACACACATCACCTAGATCTGTGACAGTTTTTTCCCCAGAGGGTTCTGTCTAGCTAGTCGCCAATAGTCAGGACTGGCTGAGAAAGGCGGATAATAATAATAATAAGTCTCATATGCCGTTAAAGGAGCTCGTGTTTGCATGACTTCCCTAAACAAAACCGCCAATATTTTGAAGCAGTTAGATCAAGCTTCAATTCCCTTAGTCGCCTTTTCCCGATTTATCCACGTATAAACTTACATTAATAGCTTCCTGTTGTATACGACCGGATGCAATAACTCTGATTGTTGGATACGATGAAGGCATTGCAGTAGTAGTCGTTGTATAGCCATTGTCGTATTCTACCAACTCTGTGATAGCCTGAGGGGGCACATCGCTGCTTGGACGCCGTTGTTTTCCTCATCTGGGTGAATATCGATTACGCTTACTCCGAGGCTTCGAGCAGCGAAGCAAACGACGTTCCCTCCATCCTCCCCAATACACGCGGGTCACCAGACTCGAATGCCCGTCCCCGGTCCATGACGAAGACCCAGTCGCTAAACTCGGTCACCGTATTCAGCCTACGACTGTGCAGCCTGAGAAATGTTTGTCGACAGCCGCCATCATTCGCTGCTCGCTAACGGCATCGACCGAGCTAGAGAACTCGTCCAGGAGGAGCACTGCACCGCCTCCTCCCGCTGCCATCCATTACCTCTTGAGGATAGCACGGGCGAGACTGAAGAGCTGTCTCTGTCCATTTTTGAAGACTCTCGTCGAACAGGCTATTGAAGCCTCCTCGGATCTGAACGGGCTGCCATAGGTCAAGATCCTCCAGAGCCTCGCGGCACTGCTTAGGAGTTGCTACACCCCCGGGATCGAAGTTCTCCATCACGGTGCTTCCCGTTGGTAGGAACACCGTATCTTGCGGGAGAGTGATCATCCGTTCGTGGAGTCGCTGGGGATCGATGGTCGACAGAGACACGCCATCTATACTGACGCTGCCCTGTATCCCCTCATGCTCCACAGGGTCGATGAACCCCAAAAGGAGGAGAATCAGGGGCGATTTTCCACTGCACATTCTTTTCTTAGGTTAGCAGGCATCACGCTTCAGCTCGGTAGGAAAGCCTTATGCTTATCTTCCTATGCGACCGCATAACGCAACCTCGCCCTAGCGGATAGACATGTCAACTCCACGGAGAGAAAAATCAAAGTTACTGCTGAAAATATTTCGACTGTTAGTACATATCTTCGAACCGATAGCTGACAAGGAACCCATTTCTCACCCATAGGATGCCCATGCTTGGAAACTTCTATGCTGCCGTTGGATGGCCAGTTGTGGTCTGGCTGAAGGCCGCCCGACTTTTCCAATGGAGTCTGCATAGAGAAGTTCCTCAGACGAGTAACGGCCCCAATGGAAGTCTCTAGGGAAGCGTAGAAGCGCACAATGTCACCCAGGGACTGACTGAGACTCATGAGCGTGACGAGAGAGGCACCCGACAAGGTGGAGTTTGGAGCTGCGTCATCATAGAGGCCAAGACTATTGCAATGAGCATCACGACCGTTTGAGCATCAGGTAGAGCCACCTCTGCACCATGGCAAGCAGGTATGCCGGTTTCTGAGAGCAGTCCAGAAGAGCAAGGTTTTTCTCGATACTCATTTCCGTCCAGCCGGAGGCGCGTATCGTCGAGATACCCTTCAGCGTGTCGACAAAGTGGGAGTATCGCGGGCTCTTAGCTTCGAGATCCAGCAGTTGCAGCTGCCGCGAAGTTTAGAGGTAGAAGTGCTGGATAGCGTAGAGAATACCTACTATGGCAGGGCACGTCAGACCCAGCCACGAGGTCAACGCTATGATCACCGCGCCCATGAAGATGATGCTGAAGATATCCAAAACAAAATTGAGAAATGCCAAAGGAAGTTCTCCGTCAATCAGAGTATTGTCCTGGGAGAACAGGTTTGTGATGACGCCGAGATCTGTCTTGTTGACAAAGAGTTGCAGCGACGCATTTACTACTGTATACAGCGCTCGCCGATGGAGTATCGAGCCGCTCTGCCGGATCATCGGTCCCAGAACAAGCGCTGCAGCATTCCATAAATGCCAATGTAGTATCCACGGAAGTGCATTTGCCGAAGCCCTTCATCCTGCCTAGCCACATCATCTGACCAGAAGGTGAGCCATATGCGCGGAAAGTTCAAGAAGAAACTGTAGCACGCCGATGTAAAGATGAAAGAAACCAGGGTGATGCTTCCGGCTGTGCTAAAGTAGTAGCCGTAAACCTTGAGATCGCGCCTCTTGCGACCACGTCTGGACTGTCTGCCTCCGCCAACAGCTCGACTCTGGATGGGATGGTAGTGTCGAACTGCAAGTCTGCCGTAGGCATCGTGTCCATCTTTTCCGAGGCCGGTGGGCCCTCTTCCGTGACACGACCGCCCTCATGAAGTCTGATGACACGATTAGCAAATTCGAGATGCATTGGATTGTGCGTGCATAGAATCGCCGTCGCGACGTTTCCTCAGCAGGCCGTCTGGTCCGAAAACGCGTTGCAAATCACGACTCTCTGCTAGGGCATCCAGACCACTCAGAACATTGTCAAATACGAACAAAACCGTGTCCGCCATGTAGAGTGCCCTTGCCATGGACACGCGCTGCCGCTGTCCGCCGCTCAGGGCAATGCCGCCGCTTTCAATAACCGTGCCTTGCGGAAAGGAGGCGGTATCCCGGTCAAGCATGGTCGCATTCACGACGCCATCGTATTGGTCCTGGTCAAAGTCGCCATACGCCACTATGTTGTCTCGGATCGGGGCCATTGTCAAGAACGGTTGCTGGTCGCAACAGCCGATATTTCTACGAATCAAAAGATGGACAGACCCACGGGCAAAGGGTAAGTCGCCGAGGATGTATCTGCAAAGGGTCGTTTTCCCACTTCCAACAGGTCCAATGATAGCGGTAAGACAAGGGACCGGGATGGAAATGTTGATGTCTTTGAGAACCGTGGTGTCTTGAGACCATCCAAATTCCCCGTCACAGATGCTGATGCAGGAATCTCTGGTTCCACTTCCTCCAAACACGTTCATATCCACATCGTTGTGCGCCTCCATTCCCATGTCTGTAAACCTGCTGTGGCCATGGGAGATGCGATAGTCATTCCTGGTGTTGCGCTCCAAGAATTCCTGGATGCGCTGAAGGGATGTGAATGCGCTGAGAAGCTGGGGCATTTTCTGGAAGAGCACCAACAATGGGGCCGCAAGGAGAGTGAGGTAAGATATCGAAACGAAGATGGACGTGGTGTCCAACATTTTCATGACGGTGGCGAATGTCAAGACAGGGGATATCAGCAACGGGACCAGCGAGATGGCGGCTCCCGTGACGGCCAGCATGCGCCAACGCTCACCGACTCGGATCTCTGCAACGCGCAGCTACTGTATTCTCTTCTTGACGGGGGATCCATTCCCGCCATTTGATGAGCTTCATCTGGGAGATTGCGGTGGCCATGATGCCCACGCGGACGCCAACGGCTTCCATCCACGCCCTCTGGCAACGACCGACGACCTTGCCCAAGAAGAACATGGCCAGGAAACTCAGCACAACCACGACAAGGGGTACGACAAAGGCTGCTCCCAGATTCTTCTGTAGCAGCCAACACGATAGGCCCACCTGGATGGAACTGGCCCAATACTCGTGGATGTCTAAAAACCCCGTCATGATACGGCTGATGTCGGTGCTCATAAGAGTGAGAACTCCAGATTCTGTTGACGAGGCGAGCTCGAGTTGGACTGTCTGATCATATATGGCGGTGATCAGGCATTCGCGTATCATAATGACGAAGCGCTCCTGGAAGTATCCATACAAGGCCGTTGACAAAGCAAGGAGATCGTACGTCAAAATCGTAGCACCGATGAGCCCGTATCCGTGGCTCTTTTCTGAGTCTTCTTGCAGGAAGTCTAGGAGAGCCTCGATAAGAAACGACTGGCACATGCTGGCAGCGAGCAAAGCCAGTCGAGGAATAATCGGCGGCAACAGCTGCAGGGCCAGAGTGGAAAGCAGCACTTTGGCCAATCCCCATTTGCGCCCCCTCCACCTTTGTCCAAAGTCTCTTGGCGAGCTTAGGTGCGAGCACGCGTGCTGAGATAGCCTGGTCCAGCGGGAAGAGTGTTTCGGTGGACAGAATGGTTCGGTGGCCATTCAAAAACAGTCTGTGGGGCCAGTAAAAGACAACGAGGCCAAAAATTTCACTCGTCTCCTCGGGACTATGCTCTTTCGTGTCGCTCCAAGTAAGCCATGTCGTCTTCTTCTGCGATTCGACAAGTATCATGACCACTTTCAGGGCCACCATTGCTGTTGAGATGGCTGCTAGAGGTGATGGCCCGTCGAACAGCAGCCATAGGGTTCGCGTCTTGGCCACGTCGAAAAGGCAGGTAATGGCGAGGTAGGTCACGATGAGAATGGATGGTCTAGGTGACCGCTCATGTTCCTGATACGACAGCAAAACCAGAGTTAATGCGGCAATGAAGCTGAGAGACACTGCAGCAAGAGAGAGGCGGCCTTGGACAACCGCGTGCGATGTCCATATAGATATGATGACAACGAGAGCAAGACTGAGTATCGCGTAAGTTGTGGCAAGCAACTATTTGTAATGTTGGAGATGGACGGGTGGCTCTATTGACGCATGCACGATGCAAGCTAAACATAGGATGGGCTACAGAGCGTCACCACTTTGACCGTTTGGAATCGAACGCCGCCAACAATAATGTGACAGCGCCAGATCTTGATAAGACGAAGGAGGCAGAGACCGATGAACGCCAAGGATGGTAAAAGAGTAAAGAAGACATCCTCAAAGGTCAATGTTAAATCAAAGTCATTGCGACAGCCACGAACTGCTGGCCTAATAGAGGCATCGCTGAGGCAGCTCATGGTTGATGACCTTGGTCAATTTAAAGCTGTAGCGGGGCACAGGAACAGAAATGACAACTTTAGTGGGAGTATCTATACGAGTAGAGATAGGCATGTGTACAGACAGTCTGGTAATGCTGACTGTATGCAGGTACACGTATCACGCGCGTGTTTAGTAGTACCTAATGATGTATCTGGTCTTCAGTCCAGCAAAAACATAAAAGAATATGGCAATGATCTCGGGTACAAAGTCGAGAAGAATGCGAATAGGAAGAGCACCGGTAACCGGATTCAGGCTTATCTCCCAGGTGGTCAAGCCGACAAGGGCATAAAGCACGCGCACCCCAACGAAAGCGAGGGCGATGCAAACGGTGTAGAGAAGCTGGCAGTCGACACATTAATTACGGATCGGCAGAATCACATTCATCATGTAAACAAGAAATACGTACAGCGGTTCCGGCGGCAAAAGTAGATGCCATCGCAGTCTTGCTTCGACGGCCCTTCAAAACGGAGGACACGGCCCAGATGGCTAAAAATCCCCAAGACAGGGTGAGCAGAGCGCTGCCAGCGGACACATATTGCAGGTCGCTAAAGCTCGGATCGGCGTCTGACAGAGACGACGATCCAACACCAACCAAAACTACGCCAGTGACAACAAGGATGTGGACGAATCCAATGCGCGTCCACCCAGAGCCAGTATTGCCATCCGTGCAGCGTAGGAGGTGTCTGTGGGCATGTTAGAACAGGGGGGCCAGCAATAGGTCTCTGCAAAGAGGTGTTCAGTTCGGTCCTTACGCTTCGTGAAGAATCCCTGCGGTGGCTAGAAGAAGGGGTGCCAGGCCAACATTCGCAATGATGCTTCCGGGGGACGACGTGGCATGAAGGGAAAAGGCAACGCCGACGATGCGGAGAGCGCAAAAGGAAAATAGATATAGCCAGCCCAGCAGGCCAACGCGGGAGTGGTGATAGACTAGGAAGGGAACGGGCAGCGACAGGACGGCGTAGATGGCAAGTTCGACCGCAGAGAGTGCGTCTGTCATGCTTTGGCAAGGTACGGAGGTCGAGGCTGGATCAGCGTTCTGAGCTGTATTGTCGGGGTTCGTGATGTGTGTTTCTACAGTTCTTTTTCAAGACAGCCTCCACGACAGAGGCAACAATAAGCACAAAATTGGCATAGTAGAATCAGCACGTCTCTCTGTCCCATGAATCTGAGAGTAGGGCTGAAGCGAAGCAGGGTAAAGATATATACGTGGGCTGTTGAGCCTGAACAGAGACGCATGTAACAAGTGCCTTGTCAGGGCGCCGCCCTGCAATCCTTCAGCCAATATTCTGACTCCATACTCCGTAGGATTGGGAACTATGTGGACGGCATGGGACTAAGCGATAGCAAGAATCACGACCGTCATTGGTTCCTTGAGCCGCATTTGACGGAATCGGTTAGCCGAATCCTATCCTCCCCCTCCCTGTCTCTGTCAGACGCTGTTATTCGGCAGTTTGTCTCAGCAAACTTATGAGGACCGGCGGCACGCTCTGCTCCCTTTCGCCAGTGTGAGAGCCACAGCCGCAGATAGCCTCTCGCCCGAGTCAGCTCTGCCACACCAAGTTGAGAAATGGATGGATCCAAACAAGAACGGCAGCCTGCAACACATTGCTATGGCGAGCTTCGTATCGACAGGAGCTGCAGTGCTACGTCGACGAATCGCATCCAGTCTGTGTCAGTTTCGTTGTGTTACCTTGAGACGTCCATTCTGACAGGCATCAGACTAAAGCTCACTGCTACGACGAGCCGCTTACGGCTATGATCGACACTGAAATGCAAATCCCGGATGCCCTCTCAGGTCAAGCAACCATGTCAGACCTCTGCTTTGTGCTGATACCCCGCAGCATCCCAAGGAATAATGCATCGGAGTACGGAGAATACCACGCGCTTACTCCGGCTACAGTAATCATGTAAATACTACTATCCAAATAGCCACCTTGCAAAACTCCGCGTATGTATTCCTACAGCGTCTTCCCTCAAGTTGGTGCACCATGCTTATGCCGGCTTTGGCTCCGTTCGCACATCGGGGAGGACAAACAGCTGTTGGGCTACAAGGGCTATAGCTAATATATCTGATATATAACTGAATTATAGGTGCCCAATAAAGCGTGGGTATTGTTCTGGCTGGGTATCTTACTTCCGAACAATGCATAAAATCCCGAATTAAATAGCGCCGTGCGCTACACCGTATATGCCTTCAATCATACGGTACAATCACTGACACCTTACCTACTTTGGCCTAGCTCATTCGACAAGTATGACGTACGCTATGCTGCACTCCGTAAAAGTTTGGTCCGCGGCCAGAAAAGGAGATGAGCTGCGATGAAGTAAAGGTTCAGGGTGTTCAGTAGTTTTCAGACTTCAATAAACTCTACGTCAATCACCATTAGCAGAACAGCTCTCTGCATTGCGCGTGAATGGTGGAGTAGTGCTTTAGGCGCTAGGCCTAAAGGACAATTAACGTCAGACGCACATCACGTGAGTAGTTCCGACGTACGAAAAAGTAGGAAATGCACCAAAATCAGTTCCAAGTTCGTGTTGTCTTCAATACTCGACCAGAATTCTCTGGGGTTTCAATGCTTCTGCAGATCGCTCTCTAGCGACAGTGCTCATATCTTGAACATACTTACTTCATTGGAAGTAGTCGAGTCCAGGTTAAAAAGATCTCACTCTTTCGGCAATTTACCGCGCTGTCTCGATACTCCGTACACAAATACAAAAACGACACTTCAGCCAACACGCGTTATGAGCAGCCATAAAATCGCCTTACTTCCAAAGTCAATAGTCGCATAGTTCAGCTTCAAAAAAATGCTGCAACTCCCGATCGAGCCCTCTGGTATCTTCTGGCAAGACAACTTCATCACTCCAGAGCATGAGCGGAAGCTTATCGACAAATTTCGCAACGAGCTGCAATGGCCAGACCGTGCAGGCAGATCATCACAGCACTTCGGCTACACGTTCGACTACAAGACTTTTGGTGTGGACCCCGACATTCCCTTCAAGCCCTTTCCGGACTGGCTCCAGCCACTCATTCCCACCAGAGAGGGACGACCCCCGGAGCAGGTATGCTTGCAATACTATCCGCCTGGATCTGGGATTCCGCCCCATGCAGACACGCACTCTGCATATGACCAGCTCTACGCCTTGTCTCTCGGCGCACCCGTCATGATGCAGTTCCAAAGGGGCGAGCAGCGAGTCGGAGTCGACCTGATACCGCGTAGCATGATGCAAATGTCGGGAGATTCCAGGCTGCACTGGACGCACGGAATCAGAAAGCGAAAGACGGACACGTTGTCAGATGGCACGGTGAGGAAGCGCGAGGACCGGTGGAGCATCACGTATCGATGGCTGAGAGAGGGCGGCGAGTGCAGCTGCGGGAACGAGAAGTTGTGCGATACGGCTCAGAAGAAACTGGGCATCGAAAAGGGGTATCGCTGGAAACAGCAGCAGGCGTAAGTAGATAGAGTATAGCGTAAGGGGAAATTCGATGTAGCCACTTTATGAAAGTTCTGTTTTGATTTCTCACACGCCAAATGGCCAAGAAGATATTGATTTGTCCACTGTTGTGGCCACAGTGGTCGTGCTACCTTGTCACATCCTTTCATGCACCAAAATAGAGCAGTCCTGAAAGGCCGTTCATAACGTCCCGTTTCTTCCCACGTCTGTGGTGCTGTTCTTCGTCTTACGACAGCCCGATCGGCCGATGCCACAAAGATACCCGACAACTGATTCAGTACTTATACACATATAACTCTCCTATTTTCTTGCTCGGTGAGCGCTTTATAGACGTAGGCCTTTTCGGCATCCCTCAATTGCTAGTGTTCTTCCGGATTATATAACGGTAGAATATTGGCTAGGGGCTGGTAAGGGCAACCCATACGTAATACAATAGGATAACGCATACTGCTCACGTATTCTTTGCATTCTTGCAAAACATGCGCGACAAAAAGGCAAAAAAAAAAACAAGCCGGTCTCTTACGCCAACGGCCTCTGCCCATACATAACCTGGGTCATGAAGTAGGCGTGAATCCTAAGGTTCCGCATCTCTTTACGCATGTGGGCGCAATAGACCGTGATCTCTTCCTTGCTCCAACCGAGCTGGGTGGCAGGCATGTTGACAGCGCCATTCATGTCACCCTCAAAGGCGGCACGCGTGTAGAGCCCGATCTCGCGCATCGTAGGATCAGCAGCCCATTCGGAGATGGGGATCTAGCGGTGGTTGTGTTAGACATGTGGTGCGAAGCCACAAAGGGACATACCAGAATCTACGAACCTTGATGGGCACCTCGACAATGTTGACGAAACCGGCAGCTTCCATGCCGCGGCGGATGAGTTTGTCCGCGATGGGGCTGAAAGACGCGCCAAGGCCGAGCTTGTCGCAGCCCTCCTGGAATATGTCGCCCCATTTGGACAAAGCCATGTCTTTTGTTAACGTATTGTCATCGGAGAAGGCGCTGCCGTCAAAGTCGTAGCTCTCGACCCAGCCGCCGGGCTTGAGCGTCTTGTACGCATCCTCAAAGAGCTTCGTCCAGTTGCGGACGCCACCAACGAGGTAGCGCAGGTGAACGTAGTCGACCGATTGCTCGCTGAACGACCACTCCTCGAAATTCTCAATTTCGCTAGGGGGGTTAGGTTAGGTACACGCAACAGGAAATAGAAGGGGAAAAAGGAAAAAAAAAAAAAAGAGGAATACCTACAAGAACAGGTTGGGTGGCACCCACCCCGGCTGGATGGGGGACAGATCGGTGCCGATCACGGTGGTTTCGGGATGTGCATCAGCGAAATCAATGTTCTAGGTTAGCAACGGTGAATCTTTGCGGAAGGTCAGGGCCACACACATAGCCCAGATGCCGGTTCCAGTGCCGATATCAAGGACTTTCTACAGGATGTTAGCGGCGTAATGCGTGCGCGCAATGTGGCACACTTACTTGAATGTTGTCCGGCAGCGGCGCATAGTTCAGCTTGCCGCCCATGGCCAACGTCAGGGCATGGTATCTGGATGGGTTAGCAGGCGGAGGCGAAGAGGCGGGTCGGGTTATATTACATAATCTCGAGGAAATTGTTGGCCGCGTCGTCGTTGGGGGCCCAGTAGCCTTCGGAGCCTACACGCTCGCTGTGGTAGGTGCGGCCGTTGACCGTGCGATAGTGCAGGATGCTGGAGGCGATGGAAGCCGTCGAGCTGGCGGCATCATCCTCGAGGGTCGAGTCGGCGTCGTCCTAGACGATTAGTCAGCAAACAGTGAATGGGAAGACGGAGCACATTGAGCGCACATTAGACACAGACTCGGAAGAGTGCAGCGCGCCGGCGGATACCGCGGGAATAATAGGACCCGACGAAGCAGCGACCAAGGGAGCGCCCGACGAGGCAGGGGGACTGGCGTCCGACTTTGGTGACGACGGTTGTTTGGTCATGCTGGGGGCGAAATGCAACTATCCAAGCAGTCGCACAACAGCGAAGAGACGTGAGAATGGGGATGGGAAAGGGGGAAATGGGCGTACGGGCCGAGCCTTATATCACGAACGACGAGACGACCAGTGCGGTTTACCCGGAAGAAAAGTCGGTGGGTAGCGGACGCAAGGCGCCATCTTTGTACATTGGAAAAGCCCATTTTCGGTGCACACGTGTACTGATTTGCTGCCCACAAATATGTAATGTGATCTTGTAGGAGACAGGTCACCTTTCGCGGCGCTACAAGCACATACCGCGGTAGGGATGTCTGAGAAAGGGAACAAGTTGGAAGTCCGCTCCAGTCTTTCGCTGCTGCTAATTCGCAGCTCATGCTGGCTGATCCTCTAGCGCTGCAACGCAACCCAGGCCGGCAGATGGGTCACCGAGCGTCTTCGGCCGACTTGTGGTATGGCTTGATGTCGACTGCGGTTCTTGGGCAACCGCCGCGATCCTGCGCTGCTTCTTGTCCGGGAAATGGTTGGTTTGCCGTCCTTTTCCGGTCTACGCATACGAAATACAACCTCATATTCCGACTACATAGTAGCTTCGAACAGCAGTCGATACGTCTCCTCGTTGTTTGTCCGCATGTGGAGACCCGAGTGTGGCCTGCCCTCCTGCTTGGTCACACTACATGGCACTCGTACAAGTGCAGAATCCGTCGCACTGCAAGTGGACCGCACATGCGTTGTGAAAAAGAAAGACGGCCCCCACCTCCGTAAGTCGTACTCCGTAGGCGGATAGCGTACGTGCAGTGACCAAAAACATTGTATACGGATACGAAAAGACCAGTCATCACTCCGGAGTATATAGGACCTCTCCCTATGTCATGCCTCCTCCACTCAGCCCTACGGGCAGCGATGTACTCCGTACGCCGCCGCGCCACCTCCGCATTTACCCGCTGCCCTTATTCCATGCTTTCTGGCTCCGTAACTCACGATCTCTTAAGTACCACGTACTATGTGTGGTAGCATTTATACTGCTGCGTGTGGTTAGGTAATGCGCAGTCACGTGTTATTGGGTGTATCGCGCAACCGGGGATGAGAGGATTTTTGTTGGCATGCCGTAGACTAGGCAAAATTGATCCTTAGTTGGGAGACTACTGCCAGCCAAATGCCTACTCGCGTAAGAATGGCGTGGCACTACTTTAAAGACCAGGGACAAGCCTTACAAAGTAAGCGTCGGTCTTGTCTCAACTTTGACTTGATTATAATCTCTCTTCAGTAACTACTATGCAATACGTCGTGTGCATCTAGCTTGCTAACATCAAACCAACGTTTCTACTGAAGCTCACGTAATACACAATTTCCCACGGCTTTGTAGAACTGGGGTCTTTCCTTCATAGCCGATAACTTGACCTGCTTCGCTACTTCCCAATCAGTCGCAGGCATGGCCACTAAAACAAACCCCTCCTCCCCTCTTCCCAGTTCCCTTCCTCTGCTTTCTTCCTCAAACTCTTTCAAGCCCTCAAGATGTCATCCCCTACAGACACAATCACCACTTCGGTCACCATCCAAGCCAAGCAGGCTGTGGCGGAAGCCGCCAAGTTCTCGTGGGCCATTCTCAAAGAGGATGGACACTGGAACGGAGAATTGAAATCGAACGCCTCTGTAACGTCCGAGCAGATCTTTTTACTGCAGTCTCTCCAACGGGAAGGGAGCATTCCCGATGCCGATGAGTATATGCGATTTCTTCTCAGCGAGCAGCAAGACGACGGCTCTTGGAGCACTGCCCCCGACGATCCTGGAGATGTATCGGTCAGCTGCGAAGCATACTTGGCCTTGAAGATCCTCGGCATGTCTACCGAAACGGCCCAGATGCAAAAGGCCCGTGACTACATTGTGACCCACGGCGGTGCTGCCAAAATCCGTGTCTTCACCCGGTTTTTCTTCGCCATGTTCGGTCTAATTCCCTGGGACGCCACGCCGCAGCTTCCAGTAGAGCTCATCTTTGCCCCGAACTGGGGACCGGTGAACTTGTATCGGATGTCATCCTGGGCCCGATCCACCGTTATCCCGTTCATGCTGATTGCCCACCACCGTCCCGTCTTCGCCCTTCCCAACGGCCGATCCACCAGCAATACATTTCTGGACGAGCTATGGACGGGGCAGTACAGTCACAGCAAAATGGTCCCGCTGGGTCCGTCGCAGCTGTCGCAGGCATCTGCAGATCCGTTGTCCTATCTCATGACGGTCACCGATCGAGCACTGTGCTGGGCCGGTGGACTGCGACTGAACCCTTTGCGCGGACTGGCGCGTCGGCGGTGCGTTCAATGGATTCTCTCGCACCAAGAGCCGTCTGGTGATTTGGCAGGAATCGTGCAGTCCATGCACGCGGGTGTCTACGCGCTTCTGCTGGAGGGCTACGGCCTTGACAGTCGTCCTGTACAGCTGGGACTCGCGGCCCTTGAGCGATATACAAAGTGTGACGAGACATTCGGAAAGCGTCTGCAGACGTGTGTATCGCCAGTATGGGACACAGTGTTGATGATCCGGGGTCTGTGCGATGCCAGCGATCACGACGGCAGCAACGTGGACAAGGCCGATGATCGCCTGCGCCGGGCAGCAACGTGGACAAAGGCAAAACAGCATCGTGGGCTCCAGGGAGACTGGCGCATCTACCGGCCCGAACTGGAGGCTGGAGGCTGGAGCTTCGAGTACCACAATACGTGGTATCCCGACGTGGACGACACGGCAGCCGCGATTTTGGCGCTCGTGCGGCTGGATGAAGGTGCAGCAGTGGAGTCGGACACGGTGACGCGGGCGGTGACTTGGATGTGCGGCATGCAAAACAGTGACGGTGGCTGGGCGGCCTTTGACGTTGGCAACGACTACCTTTGGCTCAATCACATCCCATTTGACGACATGAAAGCACTCTGTGACCCGTCGACGGCCGACGTGACCGGCCGCATCGTCGAGGCCTTAGGATTGCTGCGCCAAACGGCTTCCAAGGGCAGCGGTAAGCTCGTCTACATGCCCTTGGAGATGCGTGCTACCATCGATGCGGCCGCTGCACGTGGCATCGCCTATCTGCAGTCAGAGCAGGAGGCCTCAGGTGCCTGGTTCGGCCGCTGGGGAGCCAACTACATATACGGCACCAGCAATGTCCTATGCGGACTAGCATACTTTTGCAACAGTCAGGACGATGTTGAGGGCGCAGATTCCGTTCACGCCATGATGACTGCTGGCACCGATTGGCTGCGGCTGGTCCAGAACGACGATGGTGGCTGGGGCGAATGCACGCGTTCATACCGACACCCAAGCTGCGCCGGACGCGGACCGTCCACGCCGTCACAGACTGCCTGGGCCCTTATGGGTCTTTTGACGGTGCTCCCACCCGACGACGAGGCCATTCTAGCCGGCATCGAGTATCTTGTACACACACAGACGGATCGATCACAAGGTCTCGACAAAGGCGCATCCTGGCCCGAGAAATACCACACGGGGACGGGTTTTCCGAACTTTTTTTACCTCGGCTACTCATTGTACCGGCATTATTTTCCCATGATGGCACTGGGACGGTTTATTCGCGCATCAGAGGCTGCTGGAAAGAAGACGATGGTGAAGACATGAAGACGTGGCCGAGTTGAACACGTCGTTTGTTCTTCACGGCGCTGTTTCGGTGCTTTTCTTCCATTTGAAGGATGCTAGAATAAGCGAAGGCGGTATGGAGGTTTGATGACTATTGTTTTTGGAGTGAGCAATACAGCGAGCGAGTCTGTGGAGACTCATGACTCTTTATTCTTGAAAGACGGCTTTACCACCATTCACTGCGGTATATTCATTAGGCTTGCTCTGGAACTTTTACTAGGCGATTGGCATTGCGATGCGAGATCAGTGGGCTTCAAAGACTGTATACATCAATAGCTAGTTAGGACTCTCGACGCATTATAGCAACGTCGCTTACACAATAGATATTATGTCAGAGCCGACACATCACAGTAGACTTTGAGAGTTTCTTGCGAGAATCCCGTGCCATAGATTTCCCATCGTCATCGGCTCATGTCCAGTTGTTCGGTGACTGACATCTATAGCTCCAGGTGATGTTCAGGCTAAGATCGGTTACGTGTAGAGCCCCACGTCTACAGGACAATTTCCGTGAAGTTATCACGAGGCCAAGCTGTTTGGACTCACTGCCGGCATGGGTCCCCATAACATCATGTATCCAATGTCGTGCTTCCTAGCTTTTGTTGTTGACGTCCAGATGGCAGCGGGCAGGTAGCTCTAGGCAATACGATTACTCGCAGGAGGATTGCTACATCGCCATCGGCTACTTCGGGGGGCCAGTTTACGTGCATGACCGACGCGTCTTTGTTCTGGAATGGGCAAACCCCTCTCTGCATATGCCGTGGGGACTACTTGGCTGGCATCTGGTCCGTGGATCAAGTGCGTGCCTAAACCATCACTGCTGTCCCGGCAGTAGAGCCTCTAGCAGGTGGGTGTTAAGAGGTTTCTACTCTCCCAGCGGACCAGATATTGGCGGCTAGAAAATCGGCCGATCTGGCAACGCCAGTCACTCGCGCAATGTTGTACACCCCTAAGACTGAGAGCATCTATTCGAGGGGCAACTCTCCTTCCATCGCGGTCGCCGTCCGCTGGATCACATATCCTAGCACACTCGAGGTGTAGGGCCGCTTTCTACCAAGTCAGATACCGCCTGGAAAGTGGGTCGCGCCTCTATGGTTATAGAATATTGTGCGAGTCGTACTTGGGGTTAAGTAGCAGTGATTGGAAATGGAAGAATCTGTAATCTGCGCCTGGTAGAAAATAATTTTGTTGTATTAACGTTGAATGTATGGCGGGGAAACGCAAGCTATTTGGTCGTGGGTACATTTTTCTGATGAAACTTTCTTACCAGATCGCAGTACCTCTATGAACAGAAATATTGAAAAGTCATCAACGTTCCATCTTCCATTCCAGCAAGAAATGAGTATTCCGTACTCCGTATTTCGCAGTTTGTTTTGTTTTGCTTTGCCTAGTAAAACGTTTTTTTGTACTCCGTACACCGTAAAAGAGATTATGAAGTGAAGGGTGTTTCTTGGCATCTGCCTAGCACGTGACCATGGCGGCGTGTTTATTTTAGTCCGTTCCGGCCCAAGTGCTTGCTCTCTGGAACTTCCGATGTTTATTTTACGGCAGATGATATTATTCTTGTCGCTGCAATCTTCTTACGTTGATTCTTACGTTAAAATCTAAGACACGAAAATGGCTGACTCTGAAGGTATTGATTACAAGGCTTTGTACGAAGCGCAGAAGTGCCAGAATTCCGAACTATAGCGAAAGTACGATGAGAGTCTTCTAAAAAACAATCCGACAGACTTCCGCACGTACCTATCAGTATGCCATCATGAGCTCTTTCTCAAGCTGTCCGTGCAGACGGACGCGTCACTTTCGTCCAAAGGACTGTACACCAAATTCAACAATAATTTTTACCCACTGGAACTTGCGTCTTGGACAGACTTCTCGTCGCTGCATGAAAACTGCCAGCGCCGGCTCGAGGCCACTTTCCACGATGAGACACACTTTCCGTCACCCAACGGCTTGCAAATCATCCGCGACTTTCTCCGAGAAGATCCGGTGGCTGATGAGCAAGACATTCGCAATTTCCAGTTCCTGGCCGTTGAGGGCTGCTCAAAGAAGGTGTTTCAAGAGTTTCTTCGCATACAGGCCACCCGTAACGATAACGAAACCAGCGAGCCTCCAACACCCTTACCCGACTGCATCAAGTTTATCAACAGCCCCTACGGCATTCTTTCCGCTAATGCTCTGGAAAACAACATTCTAGATGGGCCTGCCTATGTGCCTGCGGTCCAGGTGGCCTGTGCAGACGATGCACAAAATCGAGGCCGTAACCCCGACGACGACGGACCTCCACCGGCCAAGCGCACTGCGTCTCCGACTCGGATCAAGCTGTACCCCGACCAATGGTGCTTTCGCGTCGACGGTGAAGAGCCAATTTTCGTTGTGGAGTACAAAGCTGCGCATAAGTTGCGAGCCTCACACATCCACACGGCCCTGACTCATACGCAAGGCACGGCTCTTTTCCAAGATGTGGTCAAGGAGCTGGGAAATCCGCTGACGTCTGGAGATGAGGAAGAAAAAGCTATTGTGCAGTCCAAGCGGATGACGGCACAGGTGCTTGTTCAGGCATTTCACTATATGCTCGATTTCGGCCTGCAATACTGTTACGTGACGTCAGGGGAAGCCTTGATTTTACTATACCTGGACCCGGACAACCCGCTGACCCTGTACTATCACTTTGCTGTGCCTCGCAACGATGTGCAGCCGGCTGAAGGCGTGGACGCCGTTCCGGACGTCCGAAAAACGGCTGTGGCACTTGTGTCGACAATGGTGTTGCTTGCATTTGAGACACGGCCTCTTTCACAACGCTGGAAGCAAAATACGAGCAGGTTGCTTCAGCGGTGGCCTTATCCATACCCCACGTGGATACAAGTAGCAGCAGTGGACTTGACGGCACTGATGGTCATAGCGGCCGAGTCTTGAGCATACGAAACCCGCCTTCATTGCGTCCTCAGCGCCACAGGGGCAAGGATGTCTGTAAAGATCCGATGAAGGGCAGGCCCAAAGACGACTCCGACGACTCCGACGACAAGAATGACGCCAACTTCCGGCCCATGAGGCCGTCGGCGGCAAAACCAGCAAATGCGGCACGCGTTACACGGTCTTCGTCCAAAAGGGACCGGACCAGCGGCACCAAGGTAACGGGAACGACAGGCAACAACCACAGAGGAGAAGTGCGTGCCGTTGACTGCGGAGCTGAGCGGTACTGTACGCACGCATGTCTGCTCGGCCTGCGTGATGGTGGCCCCCTTGACCGGCGCTGCCCCAATGTCCGGCAGCATAAAAAGTCGGCGACAAGCAGCATGTCAAAAAAGTATCAACAGCAGCATCCTGTTAGCTACGATGCCTTTATGCGGCTCTTGCGGCAGCAGCTGGCCGACGACCTCGACAATAACTGCGAAGCCCTGGACAAGTACGGCAAGTTTGGCGCCATCGGCCTTCTGTTCCGGCTGACGCTCCAGCCTTTTGGCTACTGCGTGGCAGCCAAGGGCGTGCAAACGGTGGACTGGCCTCGGCTGCAAACCGAACTTGGCGTCTACGATGTTTTGCGCCCACAGCAGGGCGTGCTCGTGCCCGCATGCCTGGGCGCTCTTCATTTGGAGCAGGCCTACTGGACGTCGACAGGCGCACACGTGACGCACATGCTGCTGATGTCGTATGGTGGTGAGCCGCTGTGGAAGCGCAAGCTGGTGCTGCCCGACAACATTGACGACCGGCTTGAGCAGCTGTGGGAGCAGCTTCGAAAGCTAGGCGTCGACCACGGCGACGTGCGGCTTCCAAACGTGCTGTGGAATGCAAAGGCGCAGCAGCTCCTTGCCGTCGATTTTGACTGGGCTACGATTCAGATGGGCAGTAGTGCTGGAGCTTAAGGTGATGACGCCAAGAACCCGGTTTCACCTATGCGGAAGCGGAAGCGCTCTAGGGGCAGCATTGCACAGAACTTTAAGCCTATTAGAGTACGCGGGACTACAATGGCGAGCCTGTGTTAATGGTGCAGTTAGGCCGAGTAAGTCGACTTAGCTACTATCTTCTTTATTGCCTACTAATTAAATAAAACTACGTTGGTTTAATCATATAAACCCAATCACATAACTGTCCCTTTCCATCTATTTTTACAGCAGCAATACGTAGAAACGGCGTTAGTAACCGTCCTAGTTACGGCGTAAAAAGGTCGGTTTTATAAAGGGTTGATTATACTAAGCTGACTAGGCCGGGAAGCACACAAATGTTCACAACATTACGAGATAGCCTATAACAAAAATAAAAATAAAAGCCTTGCCTCTCGCCATCCTTGGAGCACTGCAACTAGTTTCGCCTTTCGGAGCTCACAGATACGAATATGTTGTATAGACGCCAAAGGGACACTCGTCGTAGTCCTGGAAGAAACTGAAGGAGGTGTCGTTTGTGGTTGTGAGGCCGGCGACACACGAGCCAGCGCCGACAAAGCACGGCCCAATATCGATCACGTAGGCATGGCCAGGCTCCATGTGGACAGGGGGGAACGCGGGGAACGGGCCTGGCTCTGGCTGATTGTTCCACGTGGTTGCGCCGCCGGGGCAGCTGCCCGGAGCGTAGCCGGTGAAGAAGAAGCTGCCGCCGCCGGAGATGGAGTAGGAGCTCGTCTTGAGCTGCGACTGCTCAGGGAAGAGGAACTCAAGCGTGCAGTTGGCGTCGGACCGCGAGGCCGGGATGTCGAAGCTGAAGATGCTGCCCACGTCGTTGGGCGTGAAGACGCCAAAGTACTGGGGCCCGTAGGCGCGGTCGGGGTCTGACTGGGAGATCTGCGTGATGTAGTGAGGGAACTCGAACTCGCCCTCCGTCAGGTAGGCGGGACAGTCGGTGCGCGGGTCTATGTCGCGAGGCGTCAGCGCCCGCTTCGAGAGCATCTCACCGGGGTAGGCCGCCACAAGGCTGACAAGGCCGGAAGCAAGAAGCAGAGACGAGAGCATGGCGAGTGGAGCAAGTGTTGTATGAAAGGCTGGCAAAGTGAGTGACTGGTGCTGGTTGGGACGATGCAGAAGAGCTGGCAAAGGGAATGGTCGAATATATACGCCGTCCACATCTGAGAGCTGTCCCAAAGGCTGGCCTCATGACCATTTCTTCTCGTCTTCCTCGATTGGGATCATCCGAAGCACACGGTCAGCAGGCAAAGGACAATACGAGCTCGTTTACGAGCGTGCGAGCCGTGCTCTGCTGGGCCTTGCGCCGCACCGCGTCAAAAGTCGTCATTGGCAGGCAGCTGGCTGACGGATCGGAGGAGTGGCTCGGCTGCCTGTCTTTATGCAGCTACCGGCACACCAGCGGCACCATGACCAGACGAAAATAAGACTATTTGCGGGGTACGACAACTCACAGGGTCGAGCGTAGAAGGGTAGTATTGGCCGTGGCCTGATGTCCATCCGGACTGCTGGACCGCCGGACATCAGTTGGTGGATGACCATCGCTGCCAAGCGCCAAGGCCAATGCTGCCTGGGGAATGGTTGCGGCCCAACCCAACGAGACGCTGGCTGCCTTGCTGGCAGTGTCGCTGCCCCGTTCTCTGCCAGAGCGACAGCATCTGCCCAGCTCACCGACACGGTGCAGGACTCGGATGCAAGGGCAGGAAATTGTGGCCATGGATCTGCCCATTCTCTTCCCTCTGGAAACCCTTGTGGTTTCTTGGTTTTTTCCGTGTTTCACTGCAATGCAAGACAGCAATCTCTCAATTTCATCCCGAGCAAGACAACAACTCTACATGTGAATATACTATGCTCAGAATTTCCTGTTGCTAAGCGTGGTCCCGAGCTGTAGGGTGAGCTTGTGGTAAGCGTTCGCCATAACCAAGATTTGGCTCGTCTGTAATCACATGACTCTAGACGTGACTAATTTCCGCGCATACTCCGTATATGCTGAGCGTGCCCTGTTCGACCCTTCTTATACACTTTGCGCGGCGCATTTGTCTAGGATTACCACTTTGTTCTACTGTTACATAAAAGCGATTCTTCTTTCTCATAAGTAGTAAAAGCCTTGCGTCTCTACGACTTCAACTGGAAGTGTAAAAATAACATCCCTATATCTTATTTCAACACAAGTAAGCGACAGCTCCTACACATTAACCATAAGGAGAAAAGGCAGGCCAATGTGCAAGATGTTGCCTCTGCATGCGTAGGCTAGTGCATGATTATTTTTGTATTACTTTAGCTTCTTTTACCTGTTAATAGACATATAACAAATCTAGTACGGAATATTTCTGCCAACATACAATAGTGGCCGCCGCCAAGTACGAAGTGTTATAAACATTCTTGCCATGAATTATACTTCAATATTTTTTAGGTGCGGCGCGCATTTTGCAACGTACATTCGGCGACGAGATCAGACATGGTGTTACCAGCAGAGAGTCTTGGGCATTTTTTGGAGTATCATTCACTTGCTTCTGTATTGAACGTGTTTTTGGATCCGATGCCAGCCTTCTGTGGCTGTGACTAGTCGGAAATTGCTTCGTCAGCCGGCCAGAAGCCGGACCTACCCCACGACTCTAGTAGACGGGATATCTTCCGCCATCCCGTTTCTTCGCAACGCTTCCCTGTTCAATATTTCTCGCACGCAAGGCATAGACCGACACCCGATGCATGCTTGTTACACCAACATGGCACCATCCTCTATGCAGGACAGAGGAGAATTGGAATGTAACGAATCTGAAGGGCCCAGTACTGATGGGAATACCGTACGACGATCTCTGTCGAGGAGGTTTCAGTAACTGCGTTTCATCTCTGAGGAGAGCCAGCTTACGGAGTATCTACTCGTATGTCAGCCATAATGTCAGCCTCAGTTGGGGGCCAATATTGTCATTTACGCTGCAGGACCGTCGTATTTTCAGCCATATGTTTGAGCCTAGTCTGATTTGGTCCTGGACCAAGGGAACGAAACGGCTGTTTCTGTCAAGGACGAGGCGGACTCCTGAAAAACGACAGAGCCAAGATACGGCATAGAAATCCTGCAGGATTGCGAGCCGCGATAATCTTCTGTTTTCAACGAGTGAGCACAGACAGGGGCGCTGGCATAACACACCTCAAACCCCAGCGGGCTGGACAGACGGTCCAGTCACCCTGAAATGTGGCCAGCCTTGTCTGACCCCCCACCTCGAATGCAGCGTCCAAGCCCTGTCGAGGTTGTATTGGTCGTGAGTCCGGGGTGGCTTGAACCGCCTTTTTCAGCTTCTTGCGCACGAATGCGAGCAATATCACGCGGGTCACATTCGTACACGATGCAGACCGGACAGAGAGGTATGACTGCCAGCATTGGCCGCGGGGACGATACATTGCCAATGGGTCAGGGGTCAGCCGCACTCGTATTCTTGCGTTTTCGTGCAGAAACGACACGCATGCAGGGAGGCAACTGCAAGATACGCCGTGTCGTCGCAGCCCGAAGAAATGTATAAGAGGAAGGAAGAATCCCTGTGCGCTCGAATGGAGTCGTGCAGCAGCCTCGCTCTGCCGATTGCGACGCACCTCCCTTACCACTCTCTTCCATTCCACCGCAGACTGTCAGACCATGCATCTTCCTGGCGCGCTGGCCATTGTCGGCGCTGCTGCCAGCTGGTGTCTGGCAACGGCCGCAGCCGACGTGCAGGAGCAGGCCTTCCGCCGCGCGTTGCGTGAGCTGTCCGCGTCCAAGAGAAGCACCGACTTCCGGAACACGACGTCGATCAGCAAGAGTTTTGACGGAGCGACCCTGTTTGACGGGTGAGCCCCCCGCCGGAAAAAGACGGCCGAAAGGCAGAGCACTGACACGCGCAGGGCCATTGCCATGGGCAAGACCGACGCCGAGGTGGACGTCTCGGTGGTGTGCACGACCTGCTACATTCGCGCGTCAGCCACGGCCGAGCTGCACGTGGACGGGGCGTTCAACGCGACGGCCGCGATCCTGTCGGTAGCCCAGTCGGTGCGCGACGACGTGGCCAACCTGACGGTGCAGATCGAGGACGACGTGGCGGCGACGCTGGCCAACGACACGGCCGCGCTGCTGACGCTCAACTTTGACCAGGTGCAGATGCCGACGGTCGACGTCGACCTCCGGCTCGATGTCGAGGGCATCCCCGAGTGCCAGCTCGTCTTTTCCTTTGACGAGCTCGAGCTGTTTGTGCAGACGCAGACGCAGGTCAGCAGCACGGCCACGTACGCGCTCAACCTCTACACGTCCGAGTCGGACTTGGGGATCCATATCGGCGATGACGTCGTCATT
Organism: Grosmannia huntii; assembly: GCA_019925595.1. NCBI lineage: Eukaryota > Fungi > Ascomycota > Sordariomycetes > Ophiostomatales > Ophiostomataceae > Grosmannia > Grosmannia huntii. The sequence goes on from JADHKJ010000012.1 coordinate 345,562, forward strand.
GGCATCGTCCTGACCGTTGACCTGATCATGAGCATCGACGGCGCCGTCCAGGTCGACAGTGGCTTCCACGTCAAGCTGGACGACGGCCTGGTCTTGACGCTAGACTTTTTCGGCAAGAACGTGTCCAAGATAGACTTGTGAGTGTCTTCCTCTTCCTCTTCCTCTTCCTCTCCTCTCCTAACACAAACAGCAATGGTGGCTCCTTTGAATTCCTCCCCGTCACCATCGACAACGAAGCCACCATCAATGCCGTCCTTCGCGTCGGCGTCCACGCGGGCGTCTCCCTTGGCTTCGACCCCATCAAAATCCTGGACGACCTCTCCTTTGACGCCGGCATCGGTTCTGTCCTCTTTGCCGACGTCGCCAACATCACCACCAGCATCGCCGCCAGCAGCAACGCCTCAGCCGCCGAGGACCTCGGCATCGACCTCGATGACTGTACTGGCTGCCGAGGAGATCTACGAGTTTGCCATTGGCGCCGGCGCCGGTGCCTCTCTGGTCATCGACGACTACTCCTGGGGCATTGGCCCAACAGCCGTGCTGCCGGTGTGGTACACCACCGTTGCTCAGTGTGTCACCAGCACCAGCACATCCAACGGAACAGCCTCGACCTCGGCCACGGCTACTCCTGCTCCCGCTGTTCGCCGTGACGATGATGCCTCTGTCACCTCCACCATCAGCACCACCTTCACCTTCTCCGCCATTGGCTGTCGCTCTGCTGGCCTCATCAATTGCCCGGCATCGCTGCAGACGACCACGATGACGACGTCTGAGAGCACCATGGTCACGGTCGTGTCCTCGGACGCCGATGCCACCTGGCCCCCGCTGACCGCCACCACTGTCAAGGCCGTCTCTTTTGGCTCCAACGTCAAGTCCATCCAGCTCTCTGCCTCCGGCACGCCGTCATCCTTCGTGCCCACCGCCTCCGCCTCCGCCTCCGCCACCGCGTCGTCCGGCAGTGACTTTTTCTCACACGACCACCACGGCGGCCTGACGAGCACGCAGAAGAAGATCATCATCGGCATCAGCGTCGGCGTCGGCGTGCCACTACTGGCAGGCATCTTGGTGGGGATTATGTAAGTCTACTTACTCTGCTTATTCAGCCAGAGCCGTTACTAACAGACACAGCATCTTGACCAAGCGCAGGAACAAGCAGCAACAGCAGCTGGGTCAGCCAAGCCAGTCGTCCAAAATGACTTCAGAACAAGCAGTGGAAATCGGCAGCAGGGACTAGATTTTCTCTCTTGATTCTTCTGGGCCCGTCCAGTTCAACAGTGCTACGTATAGTAATGGTTATATGGCATCGCAATGATGATAATGAGCGGCTATTTCTTTTGGTTTTTTCTCATTGACTCTGGTTTTTTGGTTACGCGTGTAGCGGGAATTATATACACTCCGTAGTCTGAAATATACGTCTTGATGCTGTTCTCTTGCACTGCATCCATTGTACTTCGGGGTTAGCCCCGTTTCCTAGCTCAAGTGCTTCTCTCAAACCTGGGGAGAGCTAGCAAGGCAGATCAGCCGAATTGCGGGTAGGTGAGGAAGACTTGAACTGAGTCTCGGTGCAGGTTTGGTTCGGCAGATTAGAAAAGCAGTCTCTTGTCCTTCTGACTGCATGCTTTGCAAACCACTACGAAGAGGTCCTAAGAACATCACCGCACAGCTCACCAGCATGTATAGCATTGTTTTATCCAAGACGGCCGTGCTGCTGTCGTCATTCTTTGTTCTGCTCGCCTATCTGGTCGGCCAGCCGGCCATCCAGGCGCTGACGGTGCTGGGCTTCTGGCGTCGGCCATTGCGCTCGCTGCTGGCTGACGACCAGACAGACCTGATCGTGATCGCCGACACGCTTAACTGCGAGGACCTGCACTACCACGCGACCAGCCACTCGCTCTTCACGGCCTGCGAGGACACGGTCGAGACGCGTTTCAGCTGGTTTCCGCCGCTGGCCATCTTTGACGACCCGAGCGTGCTCGAGACGAATCGAGGTTCTCTGCATGTCATTGATCCGGAGGTGAAGTTTTTTTTGAGGGAGATCTCTCATCCTGTCTCTCCTTCCTCTCCCACTCTCACACTCTCAGACGGCCACGTCCAGACGTCTGGCCATGCACGGCTTCACCGGTCCCTTCTGCACGCACGGCATCGACGTCCTGGACGATCCGGACCGTCCTGCTGGCGAGGCTGTGTACATTTACGCAGTCAACCACCTACCCAACCCCGACTTTCCCTGGGATGGAACGCCGTCTGAGAATAAGCGCGCGGCCGCGGCCGCGGTCCCCCAGGCGCATCGAGGTCTTCCACCACGTCGTCGGCTCGTCGACGGCCAGGCATCTTCGCTCCGTCCAGCACCGGCTGATCCGCACGCCCAACGACATCGTTGCCGTCAGCCCGCGCTCCTTCTTCGTCACCAACGATCACCGCCACCGCGCGGGCCTCTTGCGCGTGGTGGAAGACATCGTGGCGGTGGCCCAGTGGTCCGACATTGTGCGTGTGGACCTGGACCTGAACGTGGCAGTCGATCCATCGGAAGGCATCACGGCAGCGGCAGCGCTCGAGAGACTGCACAATCCCAACGGCCTCGGCCACGGGCGCACGCCAGACGAGCTGCTGGTCAGCGACTGCAGCAGCGGCGTGCTCCACGTCATCCGGCTGTCTCCTCCTTCGTCCCTCCGGCTCGACCGCTTCGTCCGTGCTGACTCGGTTATTGACAATCCCAGCTACTTTGCTGATCCGTATGCCTCTTCTGTTTCTGACGATCGCAGCGGCTATGTCCTGCCCGGCATCTCCCACGGGCTCAATCTCAGCCACACCAGCCGCGATCCGGCCGCCAGTGAGGGCACCATCGTCAGGCTCGCCCGACGCACGTCTCTATCCGCTGACAACACCGACGCCATCGAGGCCCCGCGACTCCTCTTCCAGGACGACGGCAGCCGCATTCGCTCGGCCAGCGCGGCCGTTCTGCTGGCCATCGATCCGAAACACGAGGGCGGCCGGCACAGGGCCTGGCTGTTCGTCACGGGGTTTCAAGCGGTGAGCGCCATTGCCGTGAAGGTCGACCTCTGAGGAAGACGAAGCACCAAAGGAAATGACGGGATTGTCGTCATGTGTGATTATGTAATATATTCTTAGTCATCTTGTGGAAAAGCACCAGATCGTAAAGAAACCAAAACGCCTCTCGTTACAGTCCATCCTGCCATTCCTCCTCTCCTCTACCAGCCGTCCAGCGAGGTGGCGTAGACGAATATGCCCTTGGACGGACGAGCAGTGATGCCGCCGTGGATCTTGATGTTGGCCTCGTCCAGATCAGCAGCATCACGCAACCGGAACGAGAACCGGCCGACCCAGGCGGCTAGCAGGCAGGCGAACTCGGCGCGGGCAAAGGCCATGCCGATGCAGCTGCGCGGGCCATGCAGAAAGGTCATAAAGGCATAGTTGGAGGGCGCGGCCTCGGTCGCCTTGTGCAGCCAGCGGTCCGGGTTGAAGCGGGCAGCATCAGGGCCCCAGAGCTCCTTGCTCTTGTTGACAGCCCAGGGCGCGAGGATGATGGGCGTGCCGCGGGGTACGAACTGGCCGGCGATGGTGGTGTCGACGGCGGCCTCGCGCAACGTCATGGGCACGGGCGCATAGTAGCGCAGCACCTCGCTGCAGACGGCTGCAAGATAGGGCAGCTGGTCGATATCGACAGAGGTGGCATCGACGGCCGGCGGCGCGTCCACGCGGTCACCCAGCGGCGGCAGATGGGCGCGCACTTCAGCCCGCAGCCGGTCCTGGACGTCGGGATGGAGGCACAGGAGGTAGACGGCCCAGGTCATGGCCGAGGCCGTGGTCTCGTGGCCGGCCGCCAGAAAGGTCATCAGCTGGTCGGCCAGGTTGTCGTCCGTGAAGCCACCGGACGCGAGAGCGACCGAGAGGATGTCGATATCCGCAGACTCGTCCGCAGCCACCCGTCCGGCCAGCTTGGCCTTTGTCTCCTGCACGAGGTCGGCACACGTCTGGCGCAGGAACCGGCCGGCCTCGAGGACGTCGCGGTTGCGCTGCAGCGGCAGCCGAGCGAGAAGGGGACGCGGCAGCACCAGGCTCAACAGCCCCAGCAGACGGGCCTGGCCGCTGGGCTGCAGCACTGTGCGATACGTCGTCGCCAGCTCATTGTCCGGGTTCTGCAGCGCGCCAAAGTCGCGGCCCAGCCCGGCCAGACCAATGATGTCGAGCGTCGCCCGCGAGGCCAGGCCGCCAATCGAGATGGCCGCCTCGTGCAGGCCGGCATTTGTTTCTTTTGCCTCTGCCGTTGCCCGTCGGATCGCCTCTGCGCTCTCGCGCGCCTTGCGCCAGAACACCGGGTACAGGTTCTTGATGTGGCGGAAGGCAAAGGCCGGCGTCAGCAGCTTGCGCTGGAACCGGTGCTCGTCGCCCTCGGCCAGCAGGATGCCAACGCCCAGCACACGCGACAGCGCATGGCGCATCAGCCGCGGCTTGCAAAAGTCGTAGTTCTTGGACACCAGCACCTCGGCCAGCGCCTTGGGCTTAGTCACCAGCAGCCGCTCCTGGTTGAAGAGGGTCAGGTATCGGATCAGCCCGTCGTTGGGAATTGAGTTGATCCTACAGAGCAACAGCAACATGTCAGCGCAGCTCGGATCAACAGAAACAAAAACCTACCAGTCGGCTGCCGGGGCGCCGGTCGGCTCACGAAAGATGCGCCGGTAGTGGCCCAGCACAAACTCGTTGCCGCCAGGCTGTGGAAGGTGGCGCAGAGGCGACAGCACAAATGGGTACAGTAGGACGGTATACACCAGCCAGCCGACTGCCAGCAGAGCCCAGACACCGGAGACGGCGTATAGGAAGAGCGACAGGGCAAAGGCCGACGTCAGGCCGCCCGCCTCGTCACGTCGCCACCATGTCGTCATGCCATAGCCGGCGACGAGCGAGACCAGAGCGATGTGGCGGGTGGGGAATGGCATCGCAGGAGCAGTCGCTGGTGTAAGAATGGGAGGATTGCGATTGTGGGGAAGAAAGAGCGCCGACGACAATTGGCGGCGATACCGATATTTATGGGCAGCAGACGTTTCATATACGTTCCACACGTCCACGGGCATCGGGCGCTGTTGTCGCCCCTTTCAAAGCCAGAGCTGTATGGAATATTTGAGCCGGAGCAGGGAAGCAGAATGGCCTTGCGAGATCCCGTTCACCCAATGGCACTAGAGGTATCTATCCGCTATCCGGGGCTGATCGTTCAGCTAGTGGAGAGACCCAAATTTAGAGAAGTCTCTGGTACGCATATTGCGAATGTTCTCATTGGCTGCTGGCTATGCCCTAAACCCCCTAGGAGACAGGGTCGTTACAGGCGACGGGTCAAGATAGACCTCAGATGCCAGACGCCAATTGCGCCTCCTTCTAGGCAGCACCTGGTAAGCCCCTGTCTTTCCGGGACGGAGTCGGGAGGATTATATGTCCCGCTGCCAAAGGTCGGAGATTTGCTCGATGCGATGCTCGTTCATTCTCTATCCAAGGCGTACATTATATCCAGAATTTGCCAGTCTCTTGTAATTCAGAAGATCATTGATCCTCTCCTGGTGCGCCGTCCGGCCATTGTAGTACGTATATGCCCGCTTGGGTACTCTCTCGAGACACACCAGTCTTCAGCCGGCCACACACTGCCACAGCCACACGGCTGTCCACCAGGCCAGCCGTGTTGCCGTCCAAGTCATGCCGGCCAGCACCAGCCCCAACACGCACAGCACCGTCGTGCGGATGTGGAACGCCTCGGCCGCCTCCATCTTGAGCAGCTTGCGCTGCATGCTGTGGTAGTGGGAGTCATCGGCCTTTTGACGATCATACTGGTGCTCCTGCTGCCGGTACACGATGCGGTGCAGCCACAGCGGCAACCGGTGCTGGCGTGCTGCCGGGTTTCTCGTAGGACGTCCGTCGGCGCCGACATGCGTGTGGCTGCGAAGGAATGTGTATCGAAGCTCGACCCAGGCGAGGGAGAAGAGGAAGGATACGAAGATGATCGGCGTCATGACAAGCTGCAGGGGGGACAAGGTGAGCGGCCACTGTCTTTCTCTGTCTCTCCCACTCTTTTTTGGCATCCACTCACCCTGTAGATCTTGGATGGACCCTGCATGCCTTCCCCTTGGGCAGCCATGATGGCCGGAGGAGGCGCCGACATGGCAAAAGTGAATTGCTGCTTTGAGCTTGCTCTCTTTTTTTTCCTCTTTTTTCAGCAGCGGGGAGAGTTGAGGGGCTGTGGGGCTGAAGGGCTGAGGATCACCCCCAAGACCACACAAAGAGATTAAAGAGACAATCTGATCGTGCTGTCTGTCTATTGCGTTTCCGTCGTCGGACGTTACAAAAGGACGAGATTTCCGTCCCACTTGCTACGATACTCACACGACCATTCGAACCAAGGTATTGGCCAAAGAGGGTACATGGAATTTACAGCGCATCGGCACGCTGAATGGATGCGATCGTCAGCGGGGTTAGGGACCCCTCGCTGACATCACGCGAGAACTACAGTAGCAGAGCAGTGGCCGATAAGGGAGAAAGAGTCATCCGGACAGCGAGGGCCGGACACGAGGGCCGCAATTGGATGATATTTTGTTTTTGTTTCTATTCCCCGACTGTTCGCGTACGCGCTCTAGCTCTCGTACATTTACGGGAGCGCAATGCACTCAATCTCGATGTCGACGTTCTTGGGCAGCGTCTTGACGGCGACGCAGCTGCGGGCCGGCTTGCTCGTGAACCACTTGCCGTACTCCTCGTTGACGCTCTGGCTGGTCAGCATGTGTCCGTGGACGTCTGTCTGTCTGTGGACCTACCGCGAACTGGCCCATGTCGACCAGGAAGACGTTGACCTTGACCACCTTGTCCAGCGACGAGCCGGCCGCCGTCAACACGGCCTGGAGGGACTTGATGCAGGCAGCCGTCTTCTCCTGGATGGTACCCTCGATCAGGTTGCCGTCCTTGTCGGCCGGGATCTGGCCGGAGCAGAAGATGGCAAACGGCGTCTTGATCGCCTGGGACTGCAGTGGGGGTCAGGCAACGGAGGGGAGGACAGGCGGGGGGGGCAAAACAGGCAGGAAACTCATACGTAAGGGCCGGCGGCTGCAACAAAGACTTCGGTTAGTGAAAGAAACGCCGGGCCAGCACGAGAGGCGACTTACGGGGAGCCGCGTCCCGGGAGAGAACGATGGAAGCCATGGCAGACGTGTATCGACGGGCGAAAGAGGCGGGGATGGCAGAGAGTGTGCGGACGGTCGACGGGCGGGCAGCGAAGCGAGAGACGGCGGGCAGAAGGCGGGTGGTAGTCTGTTTCCACATGGGAAAAGATGGCGAAGGGCAGCGGTTTTATAGAAAAATTGGGCAAGCTTTTCGAAGCAGATTAACAAATCACGAATAGCGGCTCTCGATCTAAAGCCGACCTCCGCTCATCGGAACGGCCTTTGCTGGTGGGGTCACTACGCCCTTGCCGTGGACCATGTGTGTCACGTGCTTGTAAGGCATGCTTATCGAGATAATGGAGCTTGGATCACCCCACCCTGTCAGCCCTGAAGCCAAGTGTCCTTCCAGGTTTTCAGGGAGGTCATCGTCAGGGAGAAGCCAGAAATCTTACGATACACCCAGGGATGCCTCACAGGCCGTATTCCTTTTTCTTTAGCGCACATTGTCCCTGGACGCCCCACGTTCCGCGCTGTGAGAACACGTAGGCCGAATTGCAGCACTCCGCATTACGCGTCTAGTGCATATTGAGCTCGGCTGTTCGACACCTCGCAAGACGAAGCTACCCGTCTCAACAGCCTTTTTCTTCCCTTCTTGTTCCCCCTTTACAGCCGACTCCCTTTTTGGTTTCTCCCTACCGATCTAGACGGAGTCCGCTCCTTCTCCATCCATTGTTTAAAGCGCAAAGCTTTCCCGTCACCACCACCACCGCCACCATATTCTTTCCGTTCTCTCCCTCATCACCAATCGAACCTTGTCAGCCCTCCACAGCAGAGGGCGTGTCTTCCACCATGGCGGCCACACCCACGCCGCAAGGCACGCTACGCCAACGTAACGTGCCCGGCAGCAGCAGCAGCAGCAAGAAAAAAGGGGACGCCTCGTCCGATGCGGACATCGACAGCATCCTCCAGGCCACTGTTGCCACGTCCAAGCCGACCGGTTCGGGATGGGACTACAAGCTGGCGCTCGTCGTGATCACGGCCCTCGCCTTCCTGACCCGATTCTGGGGCATCAGCCACCCGGACGAAGTCGTCTTTGACGAGGTCCATTTTGGAAAGGTGCGTTGACTGTGTCTGTCGGAACTGATCTTGCTTTCGTTCCCGTGCTCACTCGTCCTAGTTTGCGTCCTACTACCTGGAGCGCACCTACTTCTTCGACGTGCACCCGCCGTTTGGCAAGCTTCTCTTCGCCTTTGTCGGCTGGCTCGTCGGCTACGACGGGCACTTCCACTTTGAGAACATTGGCGACTCGTACATTGCTAACAAGGTGCCATACCTGGCATTCCGGTCGCTACCGGCACTCCTGGGGGCGCTGACGGTCACGGTGACGTACATGATCATGTGGGAGTCGGGCTACAGCCTGCCGGCGTGCATCCTCGCGGCCGGGCTGGTGCTGCTGGACAATGCGCACATTGGGCAGACCCGGCTGATCCTGCTGGACGCCACGCTGGTGTTTGCCATGGCGTGCAGCATCCTCTGCTACATCCGGTTCTACAAGCTGCGGCACGAGCCCTTCTCGCGCAAGTGGTGGAAGTGGCTGATCCTGACGGGCTTTGCCCTGTCGGCAGACATGTCGACCAAGTACGTGGGGCTCTTCGCGTTCGTGTCGATCGGGTCGGCGGTGGTGATCGACTTGTGGGACTTGCTGGACATCCGGCGGACCGGTGGCGCCCTGACGCTGCCAGACTTTTCAAAGCACTTTTTTGCGCGGGCGTTTGGGCTCATCCTGATGCCCTTCCTCTTCTACCTGTTCTGGTTCCAGGTACACTTTGCGGTGCTGACGCGGTCGGGCCCAGGCGACGAGTTCATGTCGCCCGAGTTCCAGGAGACGCTGAGCGACAACGTGATGCTGGCGAACGCGGTGACGATCCAGTACGGCGACACGATCAGCGTGATGCACAAGGAGACAAAAGCGTACCTACACAGCCACCCGGAGAACTACCCGCTCCGGTACGACGACGGCCGGGTGTCGAGCCAGGGCCAGCAGGTGACGGGCTACCCGTACAACGACACGAACAACCTGTGGCAGATCCTGCCGGGTGACGGCAACGGCCTGGACGCGGGACGGACGGTGCTGAATCACGAGCTGGTGAGGCTGCGGCACCTGGGCACCGACATGATCCTGCTATCGCACGACGTGGCATCGCCGTACTTCCCGACCAACCAGGAGTTCACGGCGGTGTCGCCGGACGAGGCCCTGGGCGAACGGGCGGCCGACACGCTGTTTGAGATCCGGATCGAGAACGGCAAGCCGGGACAAGAGTTCAAGAGCGTGTCGAGCCACTTCAAGCTGATCCACAACCCGAGCAAGGTGGCCATGTGGACACACACGACGCCGCTGCCGGACTGGGGCCACAAGCAGCAGGAGATCAATGGCAACAAGCAGCTCGCGCAGAGCTCCAACGTGTGGCTGGTCGAGGACATTGCGTCCGTGGCGGCCGACGACGTGCGGCGGGCGCGGCCGGAGAAGCTGGTCAAGACCCTGCCCTTTTTGCAGAAGTGGTTCGAGCTGCAGCGATCAATGTTCTGGCACAACAGCCAGCTGACGAGCAGCCACCCGTACTCGTCCCTGCCGTACCAGTGGCCGTTCTTGCTGCGTGGCGTCAGCTTCTGGACCCAGAACGACACGCGCGAGCAGATCTACTTTCTCGGCAACCCGCTCGGCTGGTGGATCGCGAGCAGCCTGCTGGCCGTGTACGCCGGCATCATCGCGGCCGACCAGTTCTCGCTACGGCGCGGTATGGACGCGCTAGATCACCGTGAGTGCTTTGGTTGTTTAGTTGTTGTTTAGTTCGGCAATGCGGACAAAAGCTAATCCAACAGGCACACGCTCGCGGCTGTACAACTCGACCGGCTTCTTCTTCCTCGTCTGGGCGATGCACTACTTCCCCTTCTTCGTCATGGGCCGCCAGCTGTTCCTGCACCACTACCTGCCGGCACATCTGGCGTCGACGCTGGTGGCGGGCGCGCTGGTCGAGTTCATCTTCACCAACGATGTGCCCGAGCCGGAGCAGCCGACGTACCAACAGGTCAAGTCGGGCAAGAAGGCGGCACCAGAACCGAAGCGGCACATCTCTGCGCGCGAGCGGCTGGCCGGCCAGAGCCTGTTGGGCGCGTGGATCGCGACGGCCGTCATCCTGGCCATTGTGGCGGCAGCTTGGTGGTTCTTCCTGCCTCTGACGTACGGCTACCCCGGCCTGTCGGTCGAGCAGGTCATGCGGCGCAAGTGGCTGGGCTATGATCTGCACTTTGCCAAATAGAGGAGGGCCTACACGCTTTTTCGAGCAGAGCTGTTCAATCTCGCTGTAAGACTAGGAACGAGAGAAAAGAGGAAGGGAATGCGACAACTCTAGGATGGCTGGAATATCATTTTGGTGGGAGCGGTGTTTTCAATGAGATGCACTTTTTGATCCTTGGCAGATTTTGTTGTCGGCACGCCTACTCCATGCTCGCTTCTGTCAGATGGAACCTTTGTTGTCATTGTAAACAGGGTTGAAGTCGGCGATACTTTTATTGATGTGCTAATATTTATAAAGTAAAAAGTAAATGCGGAAAACAATGGGAAGGAGCGAATGAGCAGAAAGAGCAGAAAGAGCAGAAAGAGCAAAAAGAGCAGAAAGAGGACAGAAAATCAATACTAAAGAAAACAACTTACAGCCCTCCGTCTTTGCTCTCACTCCTCGTCCTCTGCGGACTGGTCGACATGGGCCAGCCGGCTGGGGCCCGGCTGTCTCCACTGGGCGATCTGACGAGCAGAACGGCGACCGGCGCCATGAACGCCGGGGAACCGTGGCATCGGCAGCGGCAGGTCATCGAGGGACGGCGAGCAGACAGCCTGGGCCATGGCCAGGGACGCGCGCTGGGCAAAGGAGAGGTGCCGTGTGGACGGCAGGACGAGCCGGCTGTGAGCGAAGGGGGGGTTGGAGCGAAGGGGGCTGGAGGCGTTGGGGGGGGAAGATCTGGGCGACTCGACTGACTCTACCATTCGTTGGAGCGTCTGCGACGGCGACTGCGAGCGCGAGGACACGAGGACGGGCGGACGGCGGCCAGGGGCCAAGGGCTGCCGTCGCTGACGATCCATGGCCACACTGCAGACGGCTCTGGTGCTGGTGGTGCTGTTGCAGGAGGAGGAAGAGGAAGAGAAAGAGGAAGAGGAAGAGGAAAAGGGGGATGAGGAGGAAGAAGACGAGGAAGAGAAGGACGACGACGACGACGACGAAGAGCTGCTTCTGCTTCGTCCACACACACGGCCGTCAGCCCCATAGAAACGGTCGTTGAGACCGGCACCTACCCTTCCATGCCTGAGCGACGGGGGCGTCCAGTAGACAGCCGCCCGGTGATCTCTCGATCGATGCATCGTCTTGTCTGCAGCCAGCGGCCGTTTTGGCGGCACCGGCGGCGGGACATTGGCCGCACCGCTCTCGATCGCGTCCATCATCTGGCGGAGGTTGTCGTAGGCCGGCATGCGATCCAGACGGGGCACACGGGCGACAGCAGACGTGCGACGGGGATTCGAGCGAGAAGCGGCCATGTCCAGGGATCTTGGCGAGTCACTCACCGGGGCGCTCACCCTCTCTGCTGTCGTCTGTGTGGAAAAGTGGAAAAGGGGGGCGGGTTGGGGATACGAACGGTTGAGCCAGGGGTTCTGGACGTTGCAAACGGGAGTGTGGTTGTGGTTGTAGCTGGCATCTGGCCATTGCCGCCGAGTCTGCAGCTGCTGCTGGCTTGGTCTGGCAATTGGAGTGGCTTCCTCGTTGCGGGTGGTCTTGTTCCCAGACACACAGCCGAAGAGGAAGGACAAGAAGGACATGTTGTTCGATGGAAGGCGTGTGTCAGTGGGTGCAAGTGTGCGTAAGTGAGGTTGGTTGCGTGTGATTGGGTGTGAAGCAGTGGCTGGTCAACAGAATCACAAACGGCAAAGTTATGGCAGAGTGAGCAGGAAACCGTTGCAGATAAATGAATCGTCTTCAACAATGAGATATTGTTTGTTTGTTCCGGTTGTTTTCTTTCTGGAGGAAGAGAAGAAAGGAAAGAAAGACAGAAAGAAACGGATGTCTTTATACGGTCGTCGGGAGAAAGCCATCACGATGCCAAAGACAGTCATGTTCTGTAGGCTAAAGACCTGTAAGCGCGGATGTCGACAATGCCGCACGGCAGACAAAGGCGGATGTTCAGTCCCTATTCATCCAAAAAGGGACACCGGCACAATGGACACGGATGTTTGTTTGTTCAGTCTGTTCAGTATGTTCGGCCTTCTTTGTTCAGACAGCTGCGCCTTGTTCCTCACGTCCGCTGCCTTTCCATCCGCAAGTACATAATCTCGTCGTCTGCTCCGATGATCAGACCCAACCGAACAGGACAAGTCATTGCTAACACATCAACATGTGCCACATCCATCTGTATCTCTACAACGGTTGCTATCACAACGAACGCGTACTGACGCTCTGCGAAAAGCGGAAGCAGAAGCAGCGCAAGAAGCACGGACCCAAGAGCCGCGACTTCTTTGCCAGCCTCTTCTCGTCGTCGCCTCCGCGTCCGTTCCTCCAGCCGGCCACCACTTTTTCCTACACCAGCTTCGACATCCCCAAGGATGTCCTCCGCTACAGCTGTCGCGCCAGCAATATTCCCGTCCAGTCCAGCAAAGATCCCGACGCCTGTCCGGACTGCCAGGCCTCGAACAGACCGACAACCTCAAAGAGACCGACAACCTCAAACAGACCGGTCACCTCGAAAAGACCTACTCCAGGGAACTACCCAGATAGATCCTCTCCTCATTCTCCTCCCCGCACTGCTGACTCTCAATTCGAGACGACCGGCGCACCCAAGCCCAACGGGCGTCCTCCAACCCGCAGAGGTGTCTTTCGCCCAGCTCCAGCCGGCCGTCCTATTCATGCTACTCCTACTCCTCCTGCCCGCAACCAAGGTATGTTACCCCCTCGGCTGCCGCAGCAGCAGCAACATCGACTCCCATCACAGCGCCAGCCTCCGCGACAGACACAGCCCGCCATGGCTTCGTCGCTGAGCAGGCGTCCAGCTATGCACACCAGCAGCAGAGACTCGATCGTCGCGACCGCCATTGCCCTGCCGCCTTTCTATCCCGTCGGCCCATCGGGGTCGGCCTACTATCCCCCCTCAGCGCGTGGCAGCGTCTCCAGCATGGTCTCTGCGCTCAGTGTCGTCCCCAGCTCTGCTGCCGGGGCGAGCCTGAACCGGGTCGTCAGCCCCCTGGGCCACAGCCGCTACGAACGCATGGTCTCCTCGTCGACCCGTCGGGTGGACTATCGCCTGGATGCCCGCGGACAACAGCCATATCAGGCACCATGGTAAGCCAGCAAGGCGGAATAGCAGCAGTGGTAAGAGACATGTCGGTGTCCATTCTTTTCTATATTCACTCTTCTGTCTTTCGATTCTATCCTATTTCTTTTAGCATCTGTCGAGTACTCGTAAATTATTTGTCTTAGAGATACTCCGTACTTCCTGCCACGTCTCCACGTGACTCGTATGTTCACATAGAACCGCGCGTGCACTTGCCAAAGGCATCCAAGCAAAAGGCACGATCTGTCCGAGGAGAACAGCCGGTCCAGGCACCACCCATTCCATCTCCTCAGGCTGCAAGATTGTCCCCGGTCCTATTGGACGATAACAGCCTGCTGAGATTCGGGCATACATAGGTCTGTGCAGTAGGGCTGACGGCCATTCTCTGTAAATAAGAACACTGCATTGCGTCCTGAACGGCGACGTGGCCTTCTTCTTGCTGCTTCGCCAGAAGGGTCGACCGTCGTGGCCCTGAACCCCGGTCACGCCTGTTGCATGGGTGGCATGTTCGAACGGAGCCAGTCGACCACAAAGGAAAACCCTATTTTTACAGTTTGCCTCATATGCAGGGGTTTCCCGGAAGGTGACTGGGTTTCCTGGTGGAGACAGCATTTTGTGTGAGCAGACACAGCATTCTTAAACGGGATAGCTTCGCGAGAGAGCCCAGAAAGGTTTAATTGGGTATATTAATTAAGATGGGCACACATTTAATTGTGCGAAGGAAGTAGCCATTTACCATGTCGTATCTTACGTATCTTACAGTACCATGTAAAGAGGCCGTCAAATGCACGGAGTCGTAGTTAAGCCCCACGAGCCGAGGATCACTCCAGTGAGTCAGGCATCAGAGCCATGCACGCCCAGCCATTCAGCTGCCAAGATGGAGCGCCGCATGCACGAAAAGCAAACGGAGTCAGGCAGATGTGTTGGCCACGGTAAAACGACCGCTGCCGCCGCCAAGAAAACAGAAAAGAAGGAAAGCAGGAGAGTCGAGAAAATGAGGAAAGAAAACAAATCGGGGTGAGTTGGCAGATGACCGCCCAGGCGCCTGCTTATTGATGAGCGTGAACATGCAACACAAGACGTTTTCCGACAGGATTGCATTTGTCAGACACGGCCGTCTGGTGCGTTTGTGGAAAGCCGCCGAAAACTAGAGAATCAGGGCCAGCAAGGGATCGCCTGGACTCCGTAAGAGCTTGTAGGGCATTGGCGGACAGTAGCGTTGAACACTGGGCAATCAACGATTGGAAAATGTTGGTGCCTCGCTGGAAAACAGTGGGCCCTCACAGCTGAATCGTTTCTCAACCCGCTGGCCGGACGTGTAGTCAGCCCAGCCCCTCTACATCTGCGATGGCTCCTGTTAGTGAGTACTTGTCGACGGACACCCGGTTCGAAGCCGCGAAACAAAAGCAAGAAAAACAAGACACGCGGCGACTCGGTCAAGCATAACAGCAGCCCGTCTGCCTCTGCTCTCCCTGTAATTCTGCCTGGAACCGACGACGTCGCCGCTAGCTCCTCGCTCCCCTAACACGGAATAGTAGAAGGCTGTGCGGCCACCGGCCAGGACTTTTGTGCACAGGGAGACAAGCAATGGACCCACCCGAGTCCTAAGGAGGCGAAGCCCACGCGCTTGCCCGCTTTGGGAACATTCTAGGCAACAGCGCTCAACCGCCCCATATGATGGCCAAACGTCCTCTCTCTCCTCGTTGTGGCCTGGTTTCCTCCCTCTCTCTCATCCACGTCTAGCGAAACTGTCCACCCACACCCACCCCGTATTCTTGAATGAGGCCAACCCTCGCCCCCAGCAGACGAACCGCGACCCTTTCTCTCTTTCTTCACTTTGCCCGCGCCCTCTCCCCCTTATCCCTCGCTTCTGTCCCATCTCCGTGCCGCCTCCTCCGTCGTCCCCTATCTGTCGGACTGACGAAAGAGCCAGCTGCCGTGACCGCCGCTTCATCCTCGCCACTGGCCGTGCCTCATCCTCAACCCCACGCCCGCTCCTCGGAATCGAGCCCGCAAAGTCCCGGGTCCTGCCGCTGGCAGCCCTGTTTTGCTCTATCGAGGCCAGCGAGACGGCTCCTTCGGAAGAAGCAGTAAGAACCACCAACCTTTTGTCTTCTTCCCTCGTCCCTGCTCGTACCGGCCAACTTGCCTCGTCCTCGCCTTTTTCGCCTTTCCTCTTTCATCAGTGCCGTCATACCCTAGGCCTGTGACTCACATCTGCATCTCCGTACCGACTGGACTGCCAAGGTGACCCAGGACCCTCGTGATGCTAACTCGACATTGAAGCCGTAGGTTTTGATTTCTGCTCCGTCTAGGACAGCTGTCGAGCCGTACCAAACCCGCGTTTCTGTCCTGTCTTTCAAGATCGGTCCTGTTCTCCACACCTACCCGCAACCATGACTTCTCCCTCAACCAACCCTCGCCGTACTCCGGTGACTCCTCGTCTTGAGTCCCCTTCGTCCCCCAACGGACTTAGCCTTAAGACAAACATGGTCCTCCGCAAGGGTGCCACCTTCCACTCTCCTACCAGCCCTGCCTCGCAGTCTTCCACCTTCAGCCCGCCATCGCTGCCCCGTGCCCAGTCTGACCTCGACGACGTCCTGGACGCCCATCGCCGCCGTGTCGCCCTGGAACTCGACTCCATCGACCGGACTCTGGCGTCTATTCACATCTCCACCAAGACCAAGACCAATTCGAACAAGGCTGCCCTGTCGTCCTCCAACGTCGCCCTGAACAGCACCTTTTGCATCCCCAAGGCCGTCCTCGACCGCGCCCTCTCTTCCAAAGCACGCTCTGTCGACCAGCGTCGGGTCCTGCAACCCCGCTCCGTCAACCGTCGCCCATCCAACCACCTCCACGGCTCCGACAGTGGTCTCGGTTCTTCTGTTGCCTCGACCAGCAACAAGACCGCCGGCAAGTCTGCCCAGCGGGCGTCGTCTGTCCAGGCTGCCGCCGTCACTCGATCTGCCGCTTCTGTCTCGTCCACCACCGAGCCTCAGACCAGCCTTAGCCCTCGTGCCACCAACCGCATCTACGAGCACACCGTGAAGCCGCTACTGGCCAAGCCGGCCTACAAAGTCTTCCACCCGCTCCTCCTCGAGTGCACCACCAAGATCAACAAGAGGGACATTGTCTGCCTTCGGGACGTCGAGAAGACCATTTTGCTGCTTGCACCGGTAAGTCCACTGTCTTCTGATTCGGGGTTGCGGGGAGATACTTATCGCGCCTCGGTGAAGGAACGGACCAAAGTCCCCGAACTCTACCTCCAATTTTGTCTGGAGTCTGTCCGCTGTCTTCAGGCGACTGTCGAGTACCTGAGTGACCGCGAGCAAACTCGTTCTTCCGACTCGCCCTACACTTCCGGCTACTTTATCGACCTCGTCGACCAGATTCACCATTACGCCCGACAACTCGCTGACGCAAAGGAAAAGGAGGCATCTGGAACAGCAGATTCCATGGAGCTCAATAGGTACGGCGCTCTGTCTGCTTCAAACACGTTGCACTCGCGTCCTAACATGTTCCTTTGCAGCTCTGACCCGATCAAGCTCCACGGCGGCTTCGCCGTGAACGGCCGTCCAATGGAGCTGGTCCGCATAAGCCGGGATGGCCGCGCTGTCTCCATTGCGACCGGCCTTCCTGTCGAGCTCGAAGAGGACATCAAGGACAACATCCGCATCAAGCGGTCTGCCAGCCAGGAGCTTGAAGACGAGGAGGAGATCATGCGTTCCATGGCCCGTCGGAAGAAGAACGCTCCCCCAGAGGAATACGCCCCGAAGATGTGCAGCGTCGACGGCTGCAAGAAGATGTTCAAGCGCCCGTGCGACCTGACCAAACACGAGAAGACACACTCGCGTCCGTGGAAGTGCCCCATCCCATCCTGCAAGTACCACGACTACGGCTGGCCGACGGAGAAAGAGAAGGACCGTCACCTGAACGACAAGCACTCGGACAACCCGCCAATGTACGAGTGCCTGTTCAAGCCTTGCACGTACAAGTCCAAGCGTGACTCCAACCGCAAGCAACACATGGAGAAGACACACGGCTGGACATATGTCCGCACCAAGACAAACGGCTCGGGCATGAGCATCAGCGGCAAGCCCGGGAAGACGGGCACGACAACCGATGAAGAGGGCCGTGCCAGTCACGACTCCGATAGCATGGCAAATACAACACCGCCATTGGTGAACATGCCTACGCCTGCTAGCCCACAGAGTCCCGCTGTGGCCACGCCGCCTTTGGACGAGTTTTCCGCTCCTCTGTATTCCCACAACATGGCCAGCTATGAGTTTCCCACCTGCACACTGAGCGACGTGCTCGCCACGGACATGGACCTGCCCGCTGAGATTGACGATCTGGACTTCTCTCCCATGGATAACAACTCGCCTTCCACCATCTCCAGCCTCGACAACAACTCTGCGTACCAGGATCTCGGCCAGGACGCAATGATGTTTGACGACATCTACAGCGCCACAGTGCAGCTACCCACCCCCGAGCTAGACCTCTACAGCAATAACAAGAACATGCTCGAACGGTTTATGGCATTGTCCGGCCCCGATCTGTGTGCGCCTTTAGTCACGCCGGAGCAGCAACAGCAGCTTATGCATTTGCAGCAGCTGCACCAGCAGAGACAGCAGTTTGAACAGCAGATGCAGAAAGAGCAGTATCCGCCACACATCTCGCCACTTGGTGAGGGCAACACCATGCTTTACACGCCAGACTCGCAGATCGAGTACGACGAGGGTTTTGTCGACTTCCCAAATGATCAGATGGCCAAGGGCGACTTCATCCTGTTCCCGCCTGCGACCTTCAACATGCGGCCGACGACGACAGGGAGCAATAACCTGTTTGACGACCTGACTCCCAGTCTAGCGGCAGGTTACTCGCAGCCGACTTCCCAGATCTATATGGACTGGTAATCAACGAGGCGCCTTTCATTCTTGCGGCCTGTCATCAAATCTGAGGACAGACACGCATAGATCGAACAAAGCACAGCTGGGTAGTAAAGTGTGATTTTCCCCTCTGCCTCCATTGTGTGTTTTACTATTGGATTATTTTACGGCTGGGCAAGCGATTAGCAGGGCTAGGCCTGCCAGGACCAGGAATCATTTTGCTGTTTTTTTGTCACGACATACCTTACGAATTGCCGGTAGACGAGGAAGAAGATGCCGAGGTGGTTTCTCCATCTTCGACGATGTGGAAGTGGAAGAACAAGACATTGGCCAAGAGTGGCAGCCAGATTGTCGGGGTTTTTTCTCACTACTCATCCATCATCTGTGTATCAGCTAGTTTAAATCACAGTCACATCACAGTTTTCATGATATATTTCTCTTTATCAAACTCCAAAACAGGAGGTCATAGCAGAGAATTTCTTTTTAATATATTCCGCACCACCCATCAGTCAGAGATTGTTTAGGTAGATACTTTTAATTGCTACATGTTTCTTTCAACTGGCCGCAGTCCGCATGATTTGGATATATCACGGAGTAAGCACCATTGCTCCTACGCACGATACCCACATGATGACAAACCACCATCTGCCCCACATCACGTGGCTCTCCACATCTGCTACAAAACCAGGCGATATTTTTTTCCCTTTTAAAGCTGCCTAAAATTTGAATTTGTAGATTCGACTTCGCACGCCCAGAGGAGCCGAACGGAGCAATCCGGCGCGCTGAGCAAAGCCAAGGTGCAAGGGGACTCGGCATTGGATTACTTTTTTATTCTTTCGGCCAATCAGGCCCAAGGCGATTGTTTCGCCGCCAAAGTGACGCAAAGGTAAGCCTTGCACGGATTCTTTTTTTTTCTTGCTGCATCACGAGCAAGCCACGCTCTCTCCTCCAATCAAATGATGAAGTGCCGATAAAGTAGGCACATACCCCTTCAATACTTATAGGAAGAGCCGTCTGAGACTGTCCCTTGTGCGAGAGCGCGTTTTCAACGTCGCTCGAGCGCCTGGAGTTTTCGAATTCCTGGCCGATGCTTTCTGCCTTCCTCTCTCTGTCCCAATCAGCCTTTTTTGTCTTCTCCTCGGATCCCTTCCTTTCTCCAGCGCGCCTCCTCGTGCCTCGATTCCTCTGACGCTCTCGGGCTGACGGGTTGAGTCGAGTCGTGGGGGAGAGTGTGCTGGATCGAGAGAGAGGTGAGCCTGGGCGAAGCGAGGAGAGCCGGGTCAGAGGAGAGGCCGAGGCAGGAGGCAGAGGTAAGGGAGGGTAGTGCTTTAAACTGGGGTCCTGACAGGAGGAGAGAGGTGGCCAAAGATATCCTACAGATTCCCTTTCTTACGAGGAACCTGATGCTGACCTGGACTTCCGTCAAATAGGAGCACAAATCTAATGCGTCTGACACAAATACTCCGTCCGCGATCGGGGTCGAGGTAGGTTTCATCCAGCTGGCATAACGTTGCTCAGATGCTATGCATTGTGCAATACATTTCGTTACTATGTCTTTCCCTGTGGGCGCCGTGCCCGATGGCTCCTCGTGATGAGACTTGTGTCAGCTTGTCTGCAAACAAAGTCCCCCCTCCTTTGGCAGCGATTGCATGCTCCTTTTTCCTAGCACAATACATTACAAAACATGGCAGAATGACTACTCGTCACTGTCGCTGTCGTTCATCAGCCGACGGCTCCTTTGTGCCCCAAGAGGCCGCCGTGTAAAAATGCCGCTCTCGTCATCATCGTCATCATCATCGCCCTCTATAGTATGTAGACGTCTTGCTGCAGCCGCCGGCTGTTTCTGCCGACCCGGTCGACGTGTCTTCTCGCCAAATACAGTAGCCGCACCATCCTCGTCGATGTTGTCGCTCTCAAGGGTCTGCGAGAGGCGCATGGGCTCGTAGAATTTGGGCTTCTTCGTGGTCCGGCTGGCGGTCTCGTCTTCGCTGTCCACTTTGTTGATTGTCCGCATTGGAGGCGAGCTGGCCATCGACGAAGATACAAAGGGGCCTGTCCGTCGCTTCTTCGGCCCTTTGCTCCGGTTTCTGTCAAATTCATCGTCGTCGAACCTGGCCATCGAGCTCGATGTCGCTATTTCCACCTCGTCGTCGCCAGCAATGAAATCCACAAGATCGCCGCCGCTATCGGACCCGTCGCTCTCGTACATGTCGCTTGTTCGCATGCAGTCGTCTCCCTTGTCTTCCAGACGTCCATACAAGACCTGTGCAGCCCCACGGCCTCTCCCACCTCTGCCACCCCTTCCGCCTATCCCACCTCCGCCGCCTCTAGCACCTCCACGATCCCGTCGACTTCTGGTAGGTAAGATCTGAATGACCTCCATCTCCTCATCAAGCTCTTCTTCCGTTTCTTCTTCCGATTCAGGTGCTTTCGGCTTCTCCTGTGTCTTCAGCTCTTCCAGGCGCTCGTCCACTCCATCACCGTCCTCGTCCTCGTCATCGTCCTCGTGCTCATCCTCGTGCTCATCCTCGTGCTGATCCTCATATCTCCTGTCCTTCTCCTTTAACTCTTGCATCTCTCGCTCGTCATCTTCTTCTTTTTGGTCCTTCTCCTGCTTCTCCTCCTGTTCTTCCTGTATCTCATCATCCTCGTCCTCGTCGTCTGAGAAGATATGCGCTTTGCGTCGCACAGTTGGCCTTAATATTGGTGTAGGCTTGGTGTTGGACCCTGACAAAGCGTACGATTGCCATTGAGAACTCCTCTGCTTCGTCAAGCCCTTGACGGCTGGCTTAAAGCTCTTTCTCGGCTGACGTTCACTCTCTTCTTCTTCCCCGAGGTCTTTGTCCACGTCCTTGTCGAGGGTTGCATACGTCACAAAATGAGAACTCCTTTGTTTGGTCAACCCCTTCATGACGGGCCTGAAACTTTTTCTTGGCCGACGCCTGCTCTCTTCTTCTTCCTCGGGTTCTTTATCAAGATTCTTATCGAGGGTTGCGTACGTCACAAATTGAGAGCTCCTCTGCTTCGTCAAGCCCTTGACTGCCGGTTTGAACTTTCTTGGCCGTCGCTCACTCTCTTTTTCCCCGAGACCGTTCTCGGCCTCTTCATTGAGGGTACCGTAAGTCACGACTCGTTGTCTTTGTGTTGTACTTGTAGCAGGGGCAACAACGCGACGTCGTTTAGCCAGTGGTTCGGTGGCCATTGCCTGCGATGCAACTTCGTCCGGCTCAGACTCTTCAGGGGCATCTGACTTGCCTGCAAACGAGGGAACCGGGATCCGCATATACTTCTTGGCATTTTGGGCCGGTTGACTATAAGCCTGCTCTGCCATCCTTCCCATCAGCTGGACGTTGCGCCGAGTATATCGGCCATGGTCAAGATGTTTCGTAGGTCGTAGATTCTGCAGGAACTCGAATTGTGCCATGCCAACATCCACCTCCTCTTGGTGTCCCAAACCGAATGTCGCACCCTTCTCAAACCCATTCCTAGACTGGAGGGCTTTGAAGGCGCTACATTTCGTCATGATGGTCTTGAGATCGGAAATTTCAGCCAAGAAGTCCGTCTCTACCGGTCCGTTATCCACAATTGGCTGACTGCGTTTCTTCGGTCCGCCCAAAACCGCAGACGCTTTGACAAAACCGGTCTCGACATTGTCCGGCATGTGAAATGTCTTCTTGGGTGCCTTCTTGGCCCTTGCCGCGCCCCTCTTCTTGGGTTCTGGGAGAGACACATCTTGAGTATTCTCAACAGGAATCTCAACAAATCGCCTTTCCACCTCCGGCTTGACGTCTCGGGGGAGAATCCTCTCGGACATGTCAAAGCGAAATTCGAATTGAGACCCATCGCTAATCAGCTTTTGCATGTGTGTGTAGTTGTTCTGTGCATCCGCGAACTTCTCTTCCTCCTTTCCCCTCATCAACAACAGAATGACATGGCCGGCGCGTTTCCGTCCTGTACGGCCCATGCGCTGGAGCATGCGGATTGGAGATGAAGAGGCATCGTAGCAAATAATCAAGTCGACCTGACCAATGTCCAGACCCTCTTCGCCGATCGACGTTGCCACGAGAACGTTGAAGGCTCCCGCCTTGAACTTCTCAATCGCCTCGATTTGTTGTTTCTGCTTCATGCCGGAGCTGCGCTTTGAGTCTGCCTGGCCCACAAAGATCGCAGCTTTGATGTTCGGGCTGCATCGATTTAATGTGCGCACAATCTCCTCCGCGCTGTCACGATACTCGCTGAAAACGATTGCCCTTGTGTTAGAACCCAAATTGTCCTGGAAGTGGGTGTTCAGCCTCTCCTTTAAAAATCCAATCTTGGGGTGGCTTTCAAAGCTGTCCTCTTGCAGCCACCGTTCGACAGTCAACATCATTTCCTGGAAATCAGGATCCCTAATAAGCTGTTTCCGGTACTTGGATCCCTTCTCGTCCTTCTCAGTCGTGCTTCTGAACTCGGCCATGCTGTCGTGAAAGGGCTTGATTCCATGGTAGTTCAGGAGTTTAATTGCATGAGCGACGCTCTGAAGCACTGCAAATACCGCCATTATCATGAACTTTGTTCCCTGGTTCAAGTGTCGTGCTGGGCCGGCCACCCACTCTTGTCGGGCTTTCATCAGACCAAACATTGTCAGCGACATAGGATCTCGACCATACCAGATTTTCTGTTGGTCGAGCTTCTCGCAGAACGGTTTCAAGGCCTTCGAAAGACGTTCCTGAACAGATTTAATCTCTACCGACGGGTCGAGTATGAATCGCTCAACATCTCGGCCATGGACATACTGGCGAATGTCGAGAGACTCCTCTGTCCGGATCTCAACGTGCGAAACACCCAGATTGTTGATGACGTCCTGGACGCCTTCCACCGTAGATCCAGGCGTTGCCGTTAAAGCCAGAACGCGGAAACTCTTAGTGAATCTGCGAATGAAGCCAATAACTTTGACATATGCGTAGTCTCCCGTTGCACGGTGGGCCTCATCGATGACGAGAAGTACAATCGATTTGGGGTCTGCATACCCTTTCGAGAGGTCGTTTTGCAGCGTTTGTGGTGTCATGAAAAAAAGACGCTTGCTTGCCCATTCAGCAGCCCGCAGAGCCGGAGCAGTGTCTCCCGTTAGGAGAGTCGTCTCTGATCTGGGGATCCCCGCAATGGTGAAGCAAGCCTCGACCTGTTGTGAAACAAGGGGTTTTGTCGGCGCCACAAACACCATCTTGGCATCCTTTGTCCATCGATAAAAGTTGAGAATCACAGTAGCCGCAATAAAGGTCTTTCCCAAGCCTGTAGGAAGAGCCACCAGCGTGTTGTGAAAAAGGCCATTTTTGACAATGTTGAATTGATAATCTCGGATGGGGCCGAGGTTTGTTGGATATACCCAGGTCTTCAGTTGTTCTTGGTCCAACTTGTGGTGCGTTGGTGTCTCTGGTGGAAGATCACCCCGATAAAGCCGGTTGGATGGTGGAGGTTGTGAGGGCTCGCTCTGAAGAGTATCGCCGAATAGAGTCGTTTGTCGAAGAGAAGCCTGTCCGGAAAGGCGCAATGGCTGTCTGCAGCTCGCCAGCAAGGATCTTTGCGATTGCCCCACGTTGGTTTGCGAACTATCGAAAGCGTCCGAAGGCAAGCCATCGAGCTCTGCAGCTGCATCGGCAATTCCAACTCTGCTTTCCTCGACCTGTGATGGCCAACAAGGGTCAGATGTCGTTGTGGCCAAAGCAAGTAGCACGTTGGCCTTACCTGTGCTATAATGTTTTTTAGAGAGTTGTTAGGCCTCGCTGGCAGGCGCGGTGCCCCCATTTGTCGGCCAACACTTGCTATTTGCCTATATGAGGCATATGGAGGCCGATCCATGACTGTCGCGGCATTCGAAGGACGAGATACAACTGGTAAGACCGACGCGATAGGTGCAGATGCTGCCTCATAAGCAAGCATCAGGTCTTCATCGGCGATGTCATCGCCAAACTCGTCGTCGTCCATCGTAGTCGTACAATCCCGCTCAATGTGTCACTGGCCTTCGGGAAAATGCCGTACGGCTGTCTTTGGAATTACGCAAGGTATATGGAAGAGGCGAACGACGCGTGCGATTGACCTGCTCAGAATGACGCGAGACTAAATTGACACCAGGTCACGTGATGCCGATGCTCTTAGGAAAGAGGGGCACCCGGTAAGTGACTAACTAACAGATCCACTTTGCCTGCCTAACAGGACGCCACACAAGCGGGTCAGTTCATGTACCCAATCATGTTTTACCTGCATTCCCGCAAGCGGCCATCAAAAACCTCCCATCTTTCTAGAAAACAAAGCGGCCTTCACCCTGCAGTTTCGCTCTTTGCGCTCAGCCTGCAATCACACCGAGTACGAATTTTGCGCCCTACTTTCTTTTATTCTCTTTATCCTCACTGGAACCTACCGAAACAGCTTTGTATGCGCTCTCTGCTATCGCTTTGGTCCCTCTTCTGCCACCGATCATTCTCAAGCAGCAAAATCTGAAGCGAAACCGAAAAGCAGACATTTATCGAGAGCTCTATCGAAGGCCTTCTTCCGCCTTCCCCGAGTCGTCCCTACATCACCATTAGAAATAACCTCCGTTGCGCCTATCTCTCATTTTTTGGCGATCGCTTCGGATCTTGGCTTGGGTCTTTTTCCTGCTGTGTCCTCCACCCGACAGACCACTCCTACTGGCTTTCAGCATGGCTCCGCCTACCAACACTCGCGGCGGCTCAAATGCACGCAACCCAAGAGGCTCTGGAAGGGGAGGCGGGCCTCGGAATCGTGGCGGCGGCACCAAGGTTGATCGTAACGGCGATGTGATCATGGGCAACAGCCCCGTCGCGAAGGGAGATGGAATCAGGAAGAGTAGCAACTCATCACGGGGCCGTGGTGGATCGCGCTCAAACGCTTCAGCAGAGCAAAAAATCCGAAGGCATTTAGGCATTACCGACGGCAGCAGTCTGGCGAAGCGAGTGTCGGAGCTTCCGCGCAAGAAGCTCAGCAGCTATGCAAACCGCAAAGTTTTCAGGATCGTGGGCTTGGAGCAGAGTAAGGCAGCCTCAAATGCCGATCGAGGAGAAAAAGGAATGCTTGAGTTTTTGGAGCGGAAGTCGTCGAATATGGGTCGTGGCGTCAAGATCATCAAGGTATGTATTAGATGAGGAGATCGTTCTGGGAAGCTCACGGCGTTTTCGACAGTGGCCCCCTCTGTTCCCGTTGTCTTTTCCTGCTTGGCAGTTCTTCGGTTGAGGTCAGAGCCGGCGCGGTGCGAAACTTGGACAATCCTGCTATTGCTTTTGGCTGCCAAGACTGCTCGAGGACCTCACGGTCTCCCAATCCATAACCACTTTTTCACCCGTCTAGGGTGATTTATTTCCCCGCCTAGCTAACGGCAAAACAACAGTCACGGCTCGACAGTGACTTTGTTCTTCATGTCATGGTGTCTCAGGAAGATGCTGAAGAGCTTGCGAAGCTGAACGGCTTCTCATTCGCCGGTGCAAAGCTTGCCGTGTCTGAGGACCCACAAGGATGGCCTTCGCAGACTGATACCAAGCCCAAGCTATCCCAAGAGTCGTTGGAACGAAAGACCCAGCTGCAGCAGGTTCTCAGCAACCGGTACGACCCTACGACCAAGCTTCTCAACCTGTCTGCCCTGGGCGAGGATCCCGTCCTCATCGGTATGGGCTATTTGAGCGAGAAAGATCGTGCAGAAAAGACCTTCAAGGTCCTCATGGCAATTTGTGATGAGACATTTCCCTCAGCAGAAGCAAAGCGAGATGCAGTTCTCAGTGTATCACTGGCCAACAACAATATCGATTATGTAGGACAAGTCTTTGACTTGGCCGAAACGTTTCCGGAACTCAAACATCTGGACTTGAGTGGCAACCAATTCAAATTTTTGAAAAGCCTCAATAGGTGGAGAGGTCGTTTTCGCCACTTGGAGACACTCCTCATGACAGGGAACCCTGTTGAGAAGGAAGACCCGAACATGGTAGCAGAGCTCCTACAATGGTTTCCAAAGCTCCTGAACCTGAGCGGCATTCAAGTCCGAACACCGGAGCAAATCGCTGCTGCCGAAGCGGCAAAGGCTGCAGAAAGGCCAACGCCAATACCGCAATTCGGCCCAGATTTTCGGGACGGCAGTGGGATCGGCGAAGCATTTCTAACACAGTTCCTCCAACTGTATGACACCGACAGAGCACAGCTTGTGAACACCTTTTACGACAGCTCCAGCCAGTTCTCTCTTTCTGTCACCACAGCTTCACCACGCGATCACGGTGACGCTCCGGTGCTTCCATGGGCCGCATACCTTCGGTATTCTCGGAATCTCACCAAGATCACATCGAGGGGTGCGCGCATACAGCGACTGGTCAAGGGTGCGGCCATGATCAGGGATCTCTGGAACACACTACCACAAACAAAACACCCAGATCTTAAAACGGGACTACAAAAATACATTGTCGATTGCCACCCGCTTCCCGGCATTCTGGATCCGTCTGGCCAGAGTCCGGTCGGCGTGGACGGCCTCTTGATTTCTGTGCACGGCGAATTCGACGAGCTCGATTCAGCCACCGGGAAGTCTGGCAAGCGAAGCTTCACACGCACATTTGTTCTTGGCCCGGCTTTGCCTGGCGCTGCGGCCGCGTTCCGCGTTGTCAACGACATGCTGTCATTGAGAGCACACCAGGGCATTCCCGAACAATCTACGAACACGGTATCGGAACAAGATCAGAAGCAACAATTCATAGCCGAGCTCTCCAAGGTCACGAACATGACACCACAGTACTCGGAGATGTGTTTGGCGGAGACTGGATGGGATTTCAATGCCGCCATTGCAAAGTTCCAAGAACTTCGGGTATGTGCCATGCAAATACTCCCTCGTGAACGCAAGACTGTTAGCTAACTTGTGTTGCACCAGCCAAACCTTGGCCCCGAAGTCTTCATGGGTCCAATTTAGCGGCAGAGCTGTATTAATAGTAACAGCAAACCCTTTTTGCCGTGTGTCTGTCTGTCTGTCTCTGTCTGTCTGTCTGTGCAATACGGCAAATTGTTGCTAGCCTTTCAGCCTTACGAGATGGCCACATTGTGCTTCACTGGAACGAGTTACATCTGCTTGACAGCGATCGGTCGGTGGATGTGAAATGGTCAAGCATGCATCATAGTGATGCCTACTGTTGAATCAGGTTGGGTTGTACTTGCATATCGGAAGGATGGCAGAGGAAGGAAATGGGTGTCTGAGAAAATTCAATACTATGACAACCGCAGTTGGAAGAACTGAAGAGGGCCCGTATTGGGGAAGGGGTGCTATTAGACGGGTATTATATATGGGCTGGCTAAGGTTATTTTAACAATGCAGCATTAAGGCGTTATGCTTCTTCTCTCATCCGGTCACTTTTATACCACAAATTGATATTCAAGCACAACATCACGAAGTACTCCGTATAGTTTAAAAAATCAAGCTTGACGACAAAAGAAAGCTGGCAAGGGTGAATATACGTTATCAAATAAAGTTTCCACAGATCGTCCTTCCAGTGTCTATGTACGAGTACATAAGATCAAGTACGGAGTCGATATAAGATTGCAAACTGCCTATGAATAATTTCAACAGAAGACAATGCGGTATCAATAATAGCGCCTCTCCAAAGCGTAGGGCTGGTCGATCGTCACCGCCAATCAAACCAGATGGCGAATAAGAACGCGGCGGAAAGAAGTTGCTCGGATTAAACAGTATCGACGATGCGTTGAAATAGACGGGCCAAATTGGGCTGTGTGCAGCCAATTAGGTGTTGTAGATGACATCCTGCGATATGGTTCGCCCGAAGCCGCGCGCGAAAAACTGGAGATTTGCAGGATGGGACGAGAGACGCAAGAAGAATGGGGTACCGCCGATCTTGGGTGATTCGCATACCGCACGCATACTCCGAACGGAGTCCTAAAGCAGTCACGCAACTCAGCGCTTAGGCATGACTAAAATGCCGGGGACATGAGCTACCAGCCACAAATACAGAAGCACATGGCTATCCGAATACTCCGTTCTCGTACGCTTTTACTTCGTACGTACGGAGTATAACTGGCCACGCCATTCTGCTTTTGTCTTATCGGCGTTCGACGGTTGGAGCTGCTCGTACACTGGAATCATATTTCCCGTACTCCGTAAATAGACAAAAGGAGGAAACAAAAGTAAACCACGCCAAACGGCAGAGCTTCCAACTGCCACAAGCGGCTTGGCTTAGCCGTAGGATTTTCTTTTTTCTTTTCCCCGTTTCTTCATCACAAGTAAAAGCACATCAAAATCACACCATGCTTTAGGATACCTTAATCCTCTAGGATCTACTCCGTACAGAGTATGTATTTTACTATGTATACTACGAGGAGTGTTTGTATATACGAGTACTCCTATCCCACTCGTAAAGTATAGTACGGAGTACTCTGTAAGGACGCACATATCACAGTTCCGTCATAAGAATTGTTAGTGGTTTTCTTCGAGATTGCTCCGGTCCTCCGACTTCCGTGACGCACTGATGGCAAATGCTGGAACGCGTTAACGTTACGAGCATTAAGACACCCAGATATGACGTTCTCGTACTGTACTCGTAACATGATGATCTGAAATGAGACTCCCCGGACCCGTTGCCGGTCGTAATGTGACAAACACGGTTACAAGGACATATTAGTATCATGCCTACCATCAGTCCGGGTCGCCTTTCCCCTGCTCAATACTACTTTGCTTCTCCATTCACGCGTACGGAAAACGCCGTAGATGCATACGAGTACGAGTACTCCGTCGCTCTCGTGCATATGGAAAAGGCGAATGAGGGCGGAGCAATGAAAGGAGTGGCACAGAATATCATCAGTACTACGTCGTACGGAGTACATGTAGGATGTATCATGCAGCATAGCCCTCTCGTAAAAACAGAACAGCCCCGCTTGCAGCGCGACCAGAACAGGGCCTAGGAACTACCCACTTTGATGGGTCCTGTTAGCTCAGGGGGCAGGGCTACTGCCCAGAACGGCGCGTTTCAGCCGGAGGCGCCCCCAGATATTACAGCACGTATACGGATGGGAAGCGACGTTTTACCTGTATCTTACGAGCACTGGCTTCTGGCTCTTCAGCGCTTCTGGCACTGAGTTGGGAGCTCTGGAGCGAACCAATTGCAACCTTCGGGACCGACGGCTGAAAACACAGAGGTTCTGGCTTCGGGTGCAGAACGCCTGAGCCAACAGATGGTCGTCCGTGAGTTATTGATCTTACTACGGAGTAGTCCGTACAAGCATATACGGAATAAATACATACTATTGTATACGTATAGAGCCTAGCAGCCCTGGTTTTACGCGTGTGAGTGTCACTGATATGATGTTACTCTGACCCCTTTTTCGTGAAATGGATCAGCAGGGTAGCTCAACCACCCCCATGTACCTTGTCTGGCGGACTACAAAGTACCGTGCACACATCACCAGTACTTTCAAGTATCATTTCATGCGTGCTACCCCCTTTGCGTAGCCCACAACTAGTCCTGGCTGCTGATTGGCCACTTGTGGTGTACCCCTGCGCCACTCCATTCCTCTTGTGAGTCGCTCCTTCCAGCCCTGAGGTTGCTTCCCGTTGTGCAAACTGCCTCTTTCGTGCTCGGACGAATCTCTTCCTAATACGATGTAGATACCGCTTTTGTATCTTACGAGTACTTCGTAGAAGCACATCGTCCCTTGCGCCAGGTTGCGCCGGTTTTCTCCCCTTAATACCTACTACTCTAAGACATAACATGGACACCCAATCGCGCGTGAGCTCGTGCAACTAGTCACCCGTCCCGCGCTCCCCTCTCGGAATACGATACGTCTCCTGGACAGCACAATAACGGTTTTCGCCCCAAAAAGGTCGGTGCCGAGGACCACTTTGTGCAGACCAGGGGGAGCCTTCACCAAGCCTGGCTCTTACCAGACTCAATTAACACCCAACCAGGTTCCTGTTGCGCTTGGTCACCGCACCATCAGTACGGATCCCCTGCGCTGCCACACCCTCCCCAGTTCAAGCTAGGCCACCCCCCAGTCGTGCGACGAAAGAGAGAGACAGACAGGAGGAGAGAGAGCAAATCCACCTGTCCGTTCCCTTCCCTTCCACGTCTGTCCCAAGCACTTCCACGCACACACCTGCTGGAAACACTCAACCTCTTGGGAGACATCCTGCATACGACGTAGGAGAATTTTGTTCTGTCGATCGCCAAGCTCGTTCGACAAGGGGCCGGTCCTCCTGCTATCTCTTTCTCCCCTTTCCGCCTGTAACCCCCAGGGCTCAAACAAAACCCTTTCGAACCCCCTCAGCGTGTGTTCGGTTTCTTCACCTCCTGCCTCTTACGACACCTCTGCTTGTCGCCGCCACGGGTGCCGGTTTGAATCCCAACAGAGGAACGAGAAGCGTCTTGTGCCTCCTCGGCGACCTGTCCTTGCAGTCATTCGTTTCCCCGTCGTCGGGTTTTTTCTTCTTCATCCCTTTTACTCGCCCCTCCCACGGCCGTCTCCCTTGGCATTTATTACGAGGCTCCGCTACGTGTTCGACGAACAGCCTGCTTCGACGAGCTTGTTCAATCCTTCCAACGCATCGAGCGAGATCCCGGCTCTCACCAAAGCACTGCTCCGACCGACTCGAACCGATCCGTGGTAGCCCCGATATGCCGGCGTCGCAGTACTTGTGGCTGTAAATTCCAGGTGGCATATCCGGACTCGCTTGACGAGTCGTCAGGGACCGGTTTCCCTCGCGTGGCATAGGACCACTGTTCAACCTGCAGGGCATCAACCCATCTCGACAGGCATCGGGAAGCAAGCTAGGAACCATGGCGCTTCCTCAGCCGGCCGTCGCCTTGACGGACGTCTGTGCCGTCATGTTCAACAACACATTATACACATACTCGGCTGACGCCTTCCAGTCTCTGGCATTTAAAAAAGGCGCCGACTGGAAGAAGCTGGCACCGGGTGAGTCGGTAACCGGAGGTGTCTGTCTAGGCACGACGCCCGCAGACACGGCACAGGCAGGTTTCTACGTGATTGGCGGATCGAGCAGCACCGGCAACTACACCGGGCTGCAGAAGTTCACCTATGCAACCGGCGAATGGGAGGTCATCACGCCACAGTCTCTGGTCACACAGGACCGACTTTATCATGCAGCCGCCTACATTAGCGATTCGGACACGATTCTCATGTACGCCGGCTCTCAGGATGGCTTGACCGGCGATTCGACACAGACGTTCACCATCGGGGCCTCTGCCCCGTACAGTGTACTCGCATACCAGTCTATTGCGCCGCCGACAAAAAACCCGATCCTTCTCCCGTGGTCGTCGTCCGAGGCTGTCCTGATCGGCGGCAGTACGTCGAACAACCAGGTAATGCTGTTCAACCCAACCACCGGCGGATGGAAAGACTCGGGAGCCACGCTCGCGACAGCGCTGTCCAAGGACATCTCGTGCATCCAGGCAGCCATCGTGACTGGCGACGACAGCAGCAAGAACCTCTACACCCTGGACATGAGCGTATCGCCCAACGAGGTCAGCCGTATGGTTCTGATAGACGCCAGCGGCCAGCCGGTGACGGGCTCTGCCGCAGTCAAGCGGGCGCTTCCAGGCGATTACTTGGCGACAGGGCAGCAATGGAAGGATGTGAGAGCACGGGCAGACACCAACTCCCTCACGCTGAACAACTGGCCTACGTACAACTCATCGCTGGCGCCCACGGTCACACGCACCGGGTTTTCCATCGCCAAAGGCTCAAACGGCACGATTGTGGCAGCCGGAGGTGGCGGAAGCGATGTGCTCTGCGTGTTCAACGGCAGGGAGAATACGTGGCAGAACGCAACGGAAATTTTCAGCGCCACACAGAAGGATGTCACGGTGTCCTCGTCAGCATCGATATCGTCCACACCCACGTCTCTGGCAGTGGCAGCGTCGTCGTCGACAAGCCAGTCTTTGACAGCCACGTCTTCGGCAGCGGCTACGACGTCGGCAGCCGTTGCGGCCACATCGCATGGCACGTCGTCGGGAACGATTGCTGGCGCCGTGGTAGGCTCGGTTGCCGGGCTGGCGATCATCCTGCTCGTGGCCTTTTTCCTGATCTTGCGCCGGCGTAAGCAGAAGGGCCAGAAGGAGGCAGCGGCCCACAACCGGCAAATCAGCGAGGGCGGGTCGTCAGAAAAGGATGCCTATGACTTTATCAACGGGAAAGCGATGCCGCGGCCGCTCGGAGGCGGAGCTGCCTTCCGGGGCAACCACCAGGCTCAGGACTCGCAAGGGTCTTTCTCGTCGGTGGCGATTCTGATGGGCCGTGTCAACCAGTCGCGGCCAATGGTAACAACGCAGCGCAACCTCGGCGACGCAAAGCGAGACTCGGAGGACAGCGTGTTCAAGGCATTCAAGAGCACGATCAGCAAGCCGATTCCGCGGACGGTGGAGGAGCAGGCTGTGGGCGTTGTGGCAGTCCCACAGCAAGCTCAGTTCGAACGAGCCGGCCCCAGTCAGTACGGCGGCAGAATGCCGCAGGCAAGACCAATAACGGAGGAGTCGCTGCAGCCGGACAACACGCGTCGGTCTTCAGGCTGGAACCGGTACTGGTCGGGAGGCAGTGCGTTGAACATTATCGGATATGGAAGCGGAAACGGCAACGGCAACGGTGCTGGAGGCGCAGGCAACGCGAACATGCCGGCGGTCAACTCGAACCGGACGACGGTTCTCAGTGACACGAGCAGCCGGTACTCGGCGGGCGACCAGAGCCAGATGATACAGGAGTCGGCGAGGGTGCCGCCGCTGTCGATACCTGTGATGCCAGAGGCGCGGCCTCATTTTCAGCGAGTCAACTCCGGGTCGCCGACGGTGGCGACGTTCAACAGCTACCTGGCCAACGGGTTACAGGGCAAGATTGAGCGGTCGATCAGCCAGTCGTCGTCGCGGTCGGGCTACTCGAGCGGGATTCCAGGCAGCGTGCACGAGACGTGGGACCCGACGGGGTATAACGAGAAGCCGTGGGGGACGGATCGGGCGCCAGGCAGCGCATACAGCACGCCTCTGACGCCGTCAACAGGTCCTGGAAGCAAGAAGTACGTTCCGACGGGAATGAGTCAGCAGCCACAGCTCGCCAGTGCCAACACGTCTTCGGACATGAGCTGGCTGAATCTGGGAGATG
This sequence comes from Grosmannia huntii, assembly GCA_019925595.1. NCBI lineage: Eukaryota > Fungi > Ascomycota > Sordariomycetes > Ophiostomatales > Ophiostomataceae > Grosmannia > Grosmannia huntii. Next base: position 379,115 of record JADHKJ010000012.1, read on the forward strand.
TATCCCGGGTGTAGACCAGGCTCTAGCTCCTGAACGAACGCGATGATCCTCGACTCACATACACTCTCTCACAACACAGCCAGCTTCTCTACATTCTTTAGCTCACTTTGCCTGGGCGCTCTATTTTTCTCATGTCAAGGCGGATGTACAATCCGTGGCCACCAGATTTCTGTTTTATGTCTCTAGCTTATACCCAAGCATGTCCCCTGTCTTCTTAGCCATCACCTATTAGTACCGCACGCCATCATAAGACCGCTCAAGGAAGCAGGGTCGGGAAGTTTCGCATACTTGTATTTCTTTTTGTATTTATAGGATCTTACCATAAAAGTAATAAGTCAACCACACGGGGATCCGGACCTTTCGGGGGCAAACGGTGCGAGCTGGAAGGCTGAGGGTCCACAACAGCGCTGTTGTAGGCACTAGTGGACAGAAATAGCGCTCTTGCCACTTGGCTCAACGGGAGCTTAGATCTGCAGGTGCTCCGTGTGCAGAGAATCCGGGAAAACATACGACCCCCTATTTTCAGGCCGGCAAGACAACGGCAGACATACGACGTATACAGCGAGCAAACGGCGACAGGAGCGATTGCGGGTTTATTGCGATTGTTTTATAAGCTCTAGACTGTTTTGTTTTCGGTTACTTTACGCAGCAGCTTTCCGATTGTCTTTGGTTTTACGATTCATTTCCATCTTCCCTATTTCTTCTACCCTCACGATGCCTTCCTACGCGGTGTCTCCGATCGGGCTGTTGACGGCGGGCACGTCGAGCAGCGGGGCGCCGACGGGCCCGCTGACGGTGACGGTGCTGGGCTGTGGTGCGATGGGGATTGCGATGCTGTCGGGGATGCTGGCGTCGATTGCAGAGATGGACGCGCCGCGGCCGTTGCAGGTGGTCGCGTCGGGGCCGGGCGGTGGCAGCGGACACGGGGGCAGCAGTGCCTCGGGCACGTCGACACCGGTGGCCGCAGGTATGGACGAGGTGCCAGAGCGACTGCCAGGGCGGTTCATTGCGTGTGTGCGGCGGACGGAGACGGCCAAGAAGGTCAAGGCGGCCCTCTGGGCGCACTCGTCGGCGGTCAAGGTGGTGCAGCACGACAATGTGCACGCGGCCCAGGTGGCGGACGTGGTGCTGCTGGCCTGCAAGGCGGACGCGGTGGCGGCGTTGCTGGCCGAGCCCGGCATGGTGCGGGCGCTGCACGGAAAGCTCCTGATCAGCATCTGTGCCGGCGTGACGGTCGAGCAGATCGAGGCCGACCTGCACGGTGGCATGGTGCCGACGCTGGATCCTGCCGTCGACGGTCGCTGCCGTGTCGTGCGTGCCATGCCCAACGCGGCCGCGCTCATCCGGGAGAGCATGACCGTCATCGCGGCCGCCCAGCCGCCGTTGCCGGCCGCTCAGGCGGCTTTGGTCACGTGGATATTCCGCCGCATCGGCGATGTCACCATTCTGCCACCCGCTGCCATGGACGCCAGCACCGCCCTCTGCGGCTCGGGTCCGGCCTTTTTCACCCTCCTGCTCGAGGCCGCTGTTGATGGCGCCGTCGCTATGGGCCTGCCCCGCGCCGAGGCCCTCCGCATGGCTGCCCAGTCTATGCGTGGCACCGCCGGCCTCGTCCTCCACGGCGACCATCCTGCCCTCCTGCGCGACCGCATCACGACCCCCGGCGGATGCACCATTGGCGGCCTCATGGTCCTCGAAGAGGGCAATGTTCGCGGCACTGTCGCCCGCGCCGTCCGCGAATCCACCACCGTGGCCAGTCAGCTCGGAAAGGGCCTCGAGGGCGTCAACCGGACGCGGTTTTAGGGGGGACGTTGTTTGTCTCCATCTTGTCGTCTATTTCTATGCTCACATACGCATACACGGTTCTCGGTCCATAGAATTCAATTGCTCTCTTCACACCAGTAGATGTATTCTCCCGATCAGCTGTCGCCACACGCTGCTATTTACAAGAATGGCATGCACCCCTCAATTGCGGCCCTGCTGTTGTCAGAACCCTTGAACACAAGGCACATGGGAACAAACGGGACATACCTCGAGGAACCCCTGCATGAAGTCGGACGGCAGCTTCTTCTCGCCCCGGATCGTCTCCTCCTTGAAAAATGCCATGACGTGTGGCGTCTGCCGCCAAAAGTTGCGCGTCTCCTGGTAGTCGGCCGAGCTCTGGAACAGGAGCACGTCCACCACCGGCAGCTTGTTGACAAACCGGTGCCGCTCAAACTCCTGCCGGATCCGTGTCCGCACCACCGCCACCGGCAGCGGTACCTGGTACATTGTCTGGATTTCAGGGGCCTGGGAGAACTGTGTCAGCTAACAAATTCCGTCCGGACTCGCCGGCGATCGCCTCTCCTGTACGTACAGCGCGGATCCATTCGCGGTACGCCGACAGCACTCTCCGCCTCGCTTCGGCCCAGTTCGTAGCTGTGAATCTCTTGTCAGCAGTCGACCGAAACGATCCGACAGGAAGGAAGAGGGGAACAGAAAGCTTGTTCCGACGTACACTGCCGCGTCACGCGCGCATACTCGGAAGGGGAGATGGCCATCGGAAATCGGTCAATTGCTCGCACAAGGTCGCTGGGGCTCGGTCGCGTCGCTGGTCAATGTCGGGTTTGATCTCGAGCAGGATCAAACGCTCGAGGACGGCTTCCGACTATCGATGTTCCACTAGTTCGGCTCACGTAAAAGTCACGTGACATGACCACCGCCTTTTTCTTCTGCTCGGCCACCAAGATTCGGCTTTTGGTCAGCCTTGAGCTTCTCGTCCTTGAGCAAGCGATTGTCTGTCCCGCCGCCATGCCTGCCATCCGCCACGCGTCGAAGCGCAAGCCGCCCCCGGACGGCTTCACCGACATCGAAGATGACCTGCTGGTGTTTGCCAACAAGATGAAGGACGCGCAGAACGCGCCGTCCGACAACATGCCAAAGCACCAGGCGCAGTGGCCTATTTTCCAGATCGCTCACCAGCGGAGCCGCTACATTTACGAGCTCTACTACGAGAAGGAGGCCATCAGCAAGCAGCTGTACGACTGGCTGCTGAAGAACGGCTACGCTGATGCGATGCTCATCGCCAAGTGGAAGAAGCAGGGCTACGAAAAGGTACGTCGGCGCGAGGGACCGCCAAAACACAAATGACACAGGCCCGGACTGACAGTCGACAGCTCTGCTGCTTGCGATGCGTCCAGACAAAGGAGACCAACTTCAACTCGACCTGCATCTGCCGCGTGCCCAAGGCACAGCTGAAGGAGGACCAGGAGATCCAGTGCGTCAGCTGCGGGTGCAGAGGCTGTGCATCCAGCGACTAGGCCACCCATGGCTGCGGACAAACCGGTATGTGGCCTTCTCCAGCGAAGGTGCGGTTTGGAGGAGAAGCGGTCAGCGCGGTGATTGCGAAAAGATACGGCGTTTTTCTCTCTTTCTGTACGGACAGCACCAATGCCAATAGCAAGCGAGGGCTAATCGTCTCCATCCTCTCCAGTGACTCGTTCTTTCTTCCGTCTTCCGTCTTCTGTCTCTGTCCACAGCCCCTGTCATGCGCGTCGGGCGAAGCCCACCTTGCCTCCGCGGCCAAACCGCACGCCGCGCGGCACAAACGTCATGGCTGAAAGAGCCCCGACCAGACCGTCCATCTCGACGTCGGACCGCGAGTCCGAGTCACTCTTGTCCCGGCTTTCTCTGCCGTCGGGCTGCTCCATGCCATCGGTGGTGGCTGCTGCTGCTGCTGCTGCTGCTTCCTCCATGTCATCGGTGGTGGACATGCTGTCGGTCGCTTGATGCTGTTGCCGCCACCGGCCGTCGTCCAGGAGGGACTGGCGGCCGTCAACGCCATACTGCGTGATGGCGTAAAAGAAGTTTTTGGGGAAGTGGTGCTTGTCGATCAGGTGACGTCGCCGCTTGTCAGCCGACCCGCACTTGCGCTCGCAGCCCTCGACAAAGCAGGCATACTGCGCGTGTTAGCGACCGGGAACGTGGGGAGACAAAGGCGTCCGTGACGACGCACCGTGTGTTCGCCCTTGTCGCGCCGGACGGCAACAAAGGGGTCGTGCCACTCGTCCGCATGGAGGCTGAGGTAAAAGGGCGACGGGAAGTTGCGGCGGCACGCGAGACAGCGGTTGCGATGCTCGCGGTTGTAGTGGGTCTCGTACGCGCCGTAGGACGCAAAGTCGACGCTCGCGCGGTGCAAGAGGCAGATCATGGCGGGCGCGGTGGCACCGTCAGCGTGGCCGTCGATCCGCGTGGCACTCGGGGCTCTGGGCAGGCCTACGTCTGCGTGGGCAGCCGGAAGCGGTTGGGCCTGGATGGGTGGTGTGCGCGATCGCTTCATGGGCAGGACGAGGGATGGATCGTGTGTGTGTGCAAGGTGGGATGAAGTTTAGGCAGTCGCTGTAGTCACCGCTTTGCTGCATGCAGCTGCAGCTGCAACATGTTCCCCGAGTGGCAGAATGATAGGATGAATGTCCAGAGCGTCACGTGGCACAACAGAGCGAATGCTACGACCACCCGTCCAGGCGGCCGCATCACACCGGTGGACGAAGATCGAGGACGACGCAGTCACGTGAAGGCAGCCAAGGTATTGTACCTGGACCTTCCCAACTAAGACACTACGCCCCATTTCTTCTTATTAATCGGAGGGGCAACTACGCCGCTGGTCACATGCGGCTGAAGAGGCTTCCTTCCGTTGTAGGTCTCGTGAGCGCTAGCGACCGGGTTACGATTGCCGTTTGAGGTGGGATGCGATAAAGCTTTCGCGAGACTGTTCCATCGGAGCATCTGCCTTTTTGCTGGCCATCAGCGTTTGTCTGGCCTCGCTCCTGTTTCCTGGCATTCAGACTCTTTTTTCTGGAGGAGGCACCGTCCTAGCACCGCTCTCTGCCTCTCTACCTCTCTCTAATCTCTCTCTACCTCTTTAGCTTTTACCTCTAACTTCTCTACCTCTAACTTCTAACCTTTACCTCTAATCTCTACCTCTAATCTCTCAATCACCCCCATCCACCCCTTTCACAGCGCGCATGAGATCACGCTCATCGTCGTCCATTCATCACGCCGCCGCGTCCACCTCTGCTCGCTCACCACCCCATTGAACGCATGAGAAACGGCCGCAACACCACGTCAGGCGGGTCGGACTGAACGCGGAGGCCTTCAGTCGCCGACATCCGCATCATGGCGCCCCCTGCTCACCAGCCCGACGGCAGCCAAGCGCCCCCGTCTCCACCAGTGCCATGTGAGGATATGCAGCTGGGCATATACGCGCCTCCTGTAGCCTTCCCCCTTTCCTTCGTCCGCATACCCCATCCATCCCGTTTGCCTTTGCCCACAGATCCCGTTCAGCCATCCGCACACGACCTCCTCAGCACTAACCGAGACGGCCCTGTGCCAGACCGACAAGGCCTCCTGTACGGCAGCGGCAGCGGCAGCGGCAACACGCCGTCCCAGGACCCGGCTTCCTGGAATGCCGCCGTGCTGCTCGATCCCCGGAGCCATGTCTTTCCCCCCGAGTCTCGGCCACAGACGCCCGACAGCATACACTCGTCGGGTGTCCACGCCATGGCCGGACTGGAGAGTGCCGGCGGCTCCGTGTCGAGTCTTGCGGACAATGCGGCCAGCAGTCTCTTTCTCGGAGACGGCCACGGGACCGCATTCGACCCCGGATCGTCCCTCTCGAGCGAGGTGACCTTCCGCTTCATGACGCCGGCAGGCGTTGGCTATGGCAGCGGCAGCGGACTCCACGGGGCTGGGACACCACCGCTGTCCTTTTCCCTTGGCGCCGATGCGCCGGCTGTGGGCGGCCCCGACTTTGGCGGCATGGCATCTCTGATCGAGCAGGGCTACCATCTAAAGGACCGCAGCGACGTCCCCGAGCCCAAGCGTCGCAAAGTCGATCTGTTCAACAGCGGCAGCAGCGGCATCCTGGCGGACAGCCTGCACTCGGACGACAGCAAGGAAGACGTCAAGGTGTCGCCCCAGGCACCAGCATCGACAAAGAACCTGGTCACCGTCGACCTGACAGACAGTGCTGACAGTAAGATGTTCTGAGGTGACCTTGTGTATGCTGGCTGCTGACTGCCATGACACAGACAACAGTGTGGGAACGGACCCAAAGGAGTCGTACCACGAAGTGTGCTACGGCATGCTGACGGGAGTTTCAGTGGACTGCCACAAGCTCCCGGTCCCGAAGCCCGGGATCCAGGCGATCGGAGGACCAGCCTACTGGCCGGCCGTCAAGATCGTGCTGCGGCGAATCGAAAACGACCGGACCAACACAATACAGGTGTACGACCACACGCGCGAGGTGTTTGGCAGCCTGGACAAGCGGTCTGCCCGATGTCTGACGCCGCTGATGGACATCTCCAAGGTGCACCTGCGCACCGATGCGCGCATCCCATCCCGACGGAAGAGCGAGGACGAAGAGGCGGGCCAGCCCATCTCCAAGTCCTATCGGATAGAACTCGTGCTGTACGGGGCGTCGACCTTTGCCAAGCCGGTGTGGAAGCGGGTGGCGGGCTTCGGTCTCGGACTGGTGACGCCACATCGCGTGCAGCCAGGCATACGGTTGATGCTGCCACAGGAGCCGCTGGTGCTCTCGCCGAAGCCGGGCGACAGCCAGCTGTCGTCGACGCCGGCAGGCACTCGACCAGCGCTGGTACTACCGCCGACCTTCCAGACTAGGACGATGGAGGACATACGGTCGGAGGTGATGGCGGTGTTCGACTCTCTGGCCCACACAGACGATCTGCCAGAGATGGAGCCGGACCGGTGCGTGCTGACGCCGCTGCTGCGGCACCAGAAACAGGGCCTCTACTTTATGACGACACGCGAGCGGCCGCTGGCCGAACAGAATGGCAACAAGTACATGTCATCGATCTGGAAGAAGAAACCGGATCGGACGGGCTATCCGGTGTACCACAACGTAATCACAGACCAGCTGCTGCCACAGCCGCCGCCCGAGTCGCTGGGCGGGATCCTGGCCGACATGATGGGCCTGGGCAAGACGCTGAGCATCCTGTCGCTGATTGCGACGTCGCGGGCAGAGGCAGAGGCATGGGCCCTACGGCCGCCAGAGCAGCCAACGGAGGTGGTGCGGAAGAAGAAGGCGGCCCTGGCCCGCAACTTTGACATGCCAGTGCCACAGGAACTGGGCCTGACACAGCTCCGACGCAACGGCCGCGGAACACTGCTGGTGTGTCCGTTGAGCACGATCACGAACTGGGAAGAGCAGGTGAAGCAGCACCTGGCGCCCGACGCGCTCAACTACCACGTGTACCACGGCCAGAACCGGATCAAGGACGGGGCACAGCTGAGCGAGTTCGACCTGGTCATCACGACGTACGGCTCCGTGTCGAGCGAGCTGACAGCACGCAATCGCGGCAAAGCAGGGCCGTTTCCGCTCGAGGAGATTGGCTGGTTCCGCATTGTGCTGGACGAAGCACACATGATTCGTGAGCCAAGCACGCTGCAGTTCAAGGCCATCACACGGCTGCAGGCCAGTCGACGATGGGCCGTGACGGGGACACCGGTGCAGAACCGGCTGGAGGACCTGGGCTCGCTGCTCTCCTTCCTGCGGCTACAGCCCTTTCACGACCGGGCCAAGTTTGCCTACCACATTGTCAACCGGTTCCGGGCATGCGACCCTGACGTGCTGCCCCAGCTGCGCATCCTCGTCGACACGATCACGCTGCGCCGGCTCAAGGACAAGATCGACCTGCCGCCACGCACCGACGTGACGATGCGGCTCGACTTTGCGCCGGACGAGAAGGAAATCTACGACTTTTTTGAGCGCGATGCCAACGACCGGGTCAAGGCGCTGACCAGCCAGAGCGAGAGGCTGCTGGGCGGTAAGACGTACATCCACATCCTGCAAGCGATCCTGCGGCTGCGCCTGATCTGTGCCCACGGAAAAGACCTGCTGGGCGAAGACGATCTGCAGCGGATGCAGACCGTGCAGCGCGAGACGGAGCTGATGCTGCTGCTGGGCACAAGTCCCGAGTCGGCCATCAATCTGGACGACGACGAGGACGACGACAAGAACGGCCGGGTCAAGGGACCGCCCTCCGAGTCGAAGCTGTATGAGATCTACGACCTGCTGGTGAATTCCAACTCGGACAGTTGCGTCGTCTGCAAGCGCAAACTCAGCTCGCTCGAGGACATGGCCACCAACATCCGCTCCGAGAAGCAGGAGGATGTGGTCGGCTACATGACGCCCTGCTACCATCTCTACTGTCCGGACTGCGTCGCCCATTTCTGCGACGAGGAACGTGGGGCGGCCTACAACAGTGGACAACCCGGTCGATGTCCGTATTGCCGCGACCCCGTCCTGTTTGTCTGTCCGGAGATCCGCCGCGACCGGGCGGACGGCGAGCACGACGCACCGAGCCACGGCCGACCACTGGACGAGGCCGCCGGCCGCACGAGGCCACCGGTCCGGGAGACAGGCGGCGAGCCCAGCCGGAAACCAGTCGACCTCAAAGCCTACTCGGGTCCACACACCAAAACGCGCGCTCTGCTGGCCGATCTGCTGGACCACGAGCGCGACAGCGCGACGATGCCAGACGAGCAGCCCCTCAAGTCGGTCGTCTTCTCTGGCTGGACCTCGCACCTCGACCTGATCGGACGGGCGTTGCGCGACAACGGCATCGCCTTTTGCCGCCTGGACGGCAAGATGTCGCGTCCCGCCCGGACACAGGCCATGGACACCTTTCGCGACGATCCGGCTGTGCACGTGATCCTCGTCTCCATCATGGCCGGCGGTCTCGGCCTCAACCTGACCGCCGGCAACTACGTCTACGTCATGGAGCCACAGTACAATCCGGCCGCCGAGGCCCAGGCCATTGACCGCGTCCATCGCCTCGGCCAGAAACGACCCGTCCACACGGTCCGCTTCATTATGAACAAGAGCTTTGAGGAGCGCATGCTCGAGATCCAGGCCGACAAGATCAAGCTGGCCAACCTGTCGCTCAACCGCGACCGCATGGGCGTTGCTGACGCTGCCCGCCAGCGCCTGCTGGACCTCCGGAGACTATTCCGTTGAGCTTGGGTGGTGCTGGAACAACCGCCGTGGCTCTCTATTGGCTGCTCTCTCTTCTACTGCCTGCCCTATGCCGTCTCACAACAAAGCCACGTCTGCGTTGCTTATACTAATGTCTGCTTTCGGAATAAAGACCATTCTTGCTGCTCTCATAAACGCCGTAGCTTCCGTCTGCGCTCCGTCTCACGCTCACGCGCACTCACGCTCACTCTCCGCGATACTGATGAAATAGTCTTATTTGAATCATTCGTTATAGGAGCAGGTGTGCCAGGAAATACAATCGAAAACAACGACCGGTCAAACTCCTTCCTCCTTTCCTCCTCCTCTCAAGTCAGGGACAAACGCCACGTAAAATGCATAAAAGGAGAAACGGCATGGCAGCAATCCTTCCCGGAGAAGCGCCTACAAGCCGCCATCACACCGTGTGGACTGACTCGAGGCATCTTCCCCCCGTCTTGCCTTGACCACCGCTCTCTTGTGAAACAGACCACCCCAGGGTTTCATTCTTCGTTTTGTAGGGGAAAAGACTAGCTTTTGTTGCCATGGTTTGTTGCCATGGCTCCGACAGACACACTCATGCGGCGCTTGCCGTTGCAATGGGCACAGATGCCCGAGTCACCTGCTCGCCGGCGCGCACGATACGGCGCCCGGCAGAGTCGGTGGCATAAGAAATGTCCTTGCTCTCGTAGTGGGCACGCTTCCAGATCTCCACCTCGCAGCCGCCACGAAGGACACCCACGCGCATGGTCGACAACAAGTTGTGTGCGGCGTTGGAGTGGTTATATACGCCGCCATTGAAAATTGCTGTCGCGTCCTTGCCAATCGCAGACTTGATGAGTGCCTTGCCGCCGGGGTGGTCCTGGACAAAGGCCGTCACGTCGTGGACCACACCTGCAATCGCCACCAGCGCCTTGCCGCTCTTCGTCTGCTCAACAAAGTCATCCCAGTCCACGACAGGCAGTTGCTCCAGGGGCATACCCCAGTCCAGCGTCGCGCGCTTCTGGTCGAGCTTCTTCTGCTGCTGCTGCAGCCGGCCCTTGTCGATCTCGTTCTGCCGGAACTCCTTCAGGTCGTAGGCCAGGCCCACCTGCTTCCAGAGCCAGATGGACCACTTGGTCGGGTCGTACTGCCACCACTCGATAGCGTTGCGGTAGTCCGACGGGAACTCGTGGTGGAAGTTATGGTAGCCCTCGCCGAGGGTGACGAGCGCGGTGATGACGTGGTCACGTGGCGAGTTGCGGTCGTCAAACGGCTGGTCGCCGAGCCAGTGCGCCAGAGAGTTGACGCAAAACGTGGCCTGCTGCACAACAAAGATGCGGAGGATGCCAGCGTACACGAAGCCACCGAGCCAGTCACCCCAGCCCAGACCGCAGACGAGCATGGGAAAAAAGATGCCCATGGCCAGGACCGTCTTGATGTAGTTCTTGTGCTGCCAGACGACGACCGGGTCCTCGTTCAGGTCAGTGATATCGGTGCGCCCGATGCGCTTGGGGTTCTGCTTCATCACCATCCAGCCAATGTGGGAGTAGAGTAGGCCCTTGCGGACAGAGTACGGGTCCTTGTCCGTGTCCGTGTACCGGTGGTGGGCACGGTGGCCGCGCGACCACCAGCGGATCGAGCCCTCGACGGCTCCGCCACCAACGGCAGCGAGGTAGATCTGTAGCGGGAGCGATGCCTTGTACGAAGTGTGTGCCCAGAGGCGGTGGTAGCCTGCGCGTCCCCGTGTCAGCCTCTCGATTCTGCTGTCGCCACAGGATGCCGGAGGGTGTCTTACCTGCTGTAATACCCAGGCCAGTGTTGAAGTAGTACACGATGGCGAAAATGAAAGTATAGAAATGCAGGGGCACCCAGTATGCGTAGATAAACCCGGCCAGAGGAATGAGGAGAATAAACGTGACATTCAGCCAGTCAATGTGCTTGTACCAGTTGCTAAGCGTGATAGGAAGCTCCGAGATGTGCTGTTTCCGTATGTCATACTGCTTGGACCGCAAAGGCTTGAAGTCCGTGGTGCCATCGACGGTAGCATCGGCTACCTCGATTTTGGCCGCCATCTTGGGAGGTCGACGAGGGTATAGTTCGGGCGTGGAGGCAGGCGGTTCTAGGTGGACGAGAAATAAGATACGGTCGAGAGGAGAGGGGCTAGGAGAGAAGCTAGGAGAGAAAAGTATGTTCCGGTCCTTCTTCTTGGCTGTTGACGAAGCCGAACACAAGCCCCAGCCAGTGGACAGCTCTGGGCGGACGGATGCGTGTAGGAGAAAGAGGATGATGCCCTGGATGGAAGTGAAGGAAGAGAGGGTGGGAAGAAGGATGCGAGACAGGATGGTGGGTATAAAAAGAAACAGGGCACCTGAAAATTAGCCCAAAGCGAGACAACCCGGATGGGGCAGGGAAGGTGCAAAGGGGTTGGGGTTGGGAAGGCAGGAGCGAAGGAGGCAAAGATCGGGACGTTTGGGGCGTGAAAAGGCGGAGTGGGCTAACTAGGACTGTACGGAGCAGCGAGCCTCCGAAGCCTATGGGCTGTTTTCACCAACCTGAGCCGGTTGGGACTGATGGACGTGTACGGAGAACGAGCAGGCGGACGGGGGAACGGAGAAGGAGCGAAGGAGACGGTGCAGTCCTCCATTGGCCTTCCGCAGGACTACGTAGGCCTCGCGTACAATGTAGCACGGGCAGGAACACCCGGCTGTACGTAGGCGTGCCCACGCTGTCAACGGCCTGCGACCTTCCTCAACCGTCGCACAAGACTGGCAGGAAAGGCCGGCGCTGCCTCGTCAGGGCAGAGCAGCCAAGCTCTAGACAAGGGCATCGCCAGCGCGTCAGGATCATGGCCAGCCTACGACCTACAGCATCGATCCACTCCGATCAGCCAGTCTGCTGGTCTGCTGGCCTGCTGGCCCATGGCCGCTCGCCGTCCACAGCGCCTCGGCGCGTTCTTCAGTCTTTTTTTGTTGGGCCACATGGAGAGGCTCGAAAGAAATGTTGGGGACGGACTAGATCAAAGCGCGCTCTCTGATTGGCGCACAGCTGCCAGGCACCCCGGCAGCCCGAAACCCCAGGCACATACCCCCATCCAGTCTACCCGGATTGCTAAGGCTGTGCAACAGTCGTCAGGTATCGTATTCTTAGCGCACTTGGACGACCTCCTATGTCGTGCTCTCGCCACCTCGACGTAGAAAGGCAATCCTGCTCAAACGCGCACAAAGGCCGCTTCTCTGACAGGCCTGTTGCAATTCCCATCCTTAGTCAGCCCGACTAGACTTGGGCGCAATTGGACTTCACACGGCCGTCTCCGCCGATTTTCCACTACTACAGTCGTCCTTGGCCCTGTTCCCCAACGTTCCACTTCCTCTTTCTGTGCGCCCTGGGCTACGAACAGAATGTCGGAGCCGACAAAACGTAAGATGTCATCAACAGCACTGGCAATGGCTGGAGTCCGACCTCGTCTTAGAAACATGTGATGTCTGTCAACCCGCTGCGCTCAACACAAAAAGTACGGTTCAACAGTTCATCTCTGTTTCAGTCCCTGACAGAACACCACTTCACGCATGCCAGAATTACATAGTACTGATTGCCGGCTTGTGAGACAACACACGCCTTGCTGAACGTGTATCTACCAATGCTCCACAAATATGGGGGAAAGTCAAAAAGTACGCTATCCCATATCGGGACCATACTATTTTTGTACGGAGTATGTTGTGCAGATGTTCAATCGCATTTACCATGTAGTATCAGAGCATTTTGCATATCTGCTATAATACAGCGCCCTGGCTTTGTAAAGATTCAATATACAAACCTGTGAGGTTGTATAGCCGCTATTCAAGAGATGTTGGCTTGGAACTGTTCACTTCGACAACAATGTTCAAACCTCCCACTTACTAGTATGAATTTCCTTTTCATTCAATTTTCCCCGGTTGCCTGCGCCGACAGTCTTAAGACGTTGTGAAATAATAAAAGCAAGATAATAACCAAAAAAAATAGAGAGTATTTTCGCACTCGCATTCGCCTGAACCCGCACCAATAAATTACCTAAGCAACACTAATGTTCGGCTCGTCATCAGCCTTATCATTGCAGCGCTCTGTCCCTCGTGTGTTTTCCAGAGCTGTGCCCCCGTCGGAAGATTCGCTTGAAGAAATGCTTCCAGCATCTGGCTCCTTTGTAGCCTTGGAATTCGAGAATTCCAAGTTGGGCTGGTTCGAGGCTGCCAACGCTGTCTCCGCCTGAATTTCATCAGGCTCCTGCGGCCTTTCAGCCGGCAGCAAATCCATCCGTCTTTCTTCAGTAGAGTCACCTGTGGGGGGAGGCGTTGGATGACCCGACGTGGTCACAGAAGCCCCGTCATCGTCTGCAAGCTCGTTTTCTTCCGGATTGAATTGGTTCATGTTGCCGCCAGCGTCTGAGATTGCGGATTCAGGCTCCGGAAGTTTGCTGGTGACTGTGCCTTGGACGTTTCTGCTCGTCTTGGGGGTGGAGGGATCGGCGCCTGGACTGGGACTGGGAGTCGTTGGCCGCCTCCCCCCGTCGCCAGTCGGTCGGCTGTGCTGCTCTCTCCCCACGTCGGAAAAACTGTTTTGGGAGTTGTGGTTGTAGCTTCTCCGACGATGATTTGGCGGCGACCGGCCCCTTGCTGGGTAGGAGTATGTCTCGTTGGTAACACGTGGCACCGAATCGGTGGGGGCAGTCTCAATGTGCACGTAGGACCAGTCGCTTGACGATGCCGTCACGCCATCGGCCGGGAAGCTGTCCAAGCCTGTGTCGGCATCATCCGGATAGCCCACGGGGCCTCGAAGAACTGCGGCGTCGTTCTGCAAGAGAGAGTCGTCGCCAATACGCAGAGGAGGGTTGTGCCCATAGAGACCAGGGGGGCGGCGATCTCCCACCCAGTCAACTTCGTCGTAATCACTGATGTCCGAGTGGTCAGACCGCCCTTCTGGCACGGGGAAGAGGCGGACCAGTTGGCTGGCTTGAGCACGAGCCCTGGGGTCTTCCTCCAGGCACGTTTCGACGACGGTCCTGAACCAGGATGGCACGGCGATATCTCCTGACAGATGCAGTGGCCGATGGTGTGCTTCAGGCTCGTCGTCTTGCATGGTGAGAGCCCACAGCACCATGCCGAGCTGGTAGAGATCAGACTTGACGCCAATGTACATCGATATGCGTTGCTTGTTCTCAATGAGCGGTGTTGCCTCGGGAGGCTCCCAGCCCACCGGACAGCCGCGTCTGTTGATGTCGATGATCTTGGCATTCCCCTCATCGTCAATGACAATGTTGGAGAGGGTGAAGTCGCCCTGCACATAGCCGGCCTCGTGGATCTCGGAGAGGCCCTGGACAATCTGGCGGGCCCATTTGGCGCGTGTGGGCCAAGGAATGCCGTGGTCGCTATCGTAGATTATGTCGATCAACGCCCCCTGCTCGGCGAAGTCGATGAGAAGGCCGGTGACGCAGTCGTGCTCGTTCACAATGACCCCGTAAAACTCAATGACATTGCGAGAGTGGGAAAGAAAGTTCAGCGCATTGACCTCGTACAAGAACTCGTCCACGGAATCAGGGCCAGGTATCTCCTTTTTGATGAGCATCCGTCCATCCACGCGCACTTTGTAGACAAATCCGGACATGTGCGAGTCGAATTCAATTGCACGCTCTCTGATTATTCGGCAACCAAGGTGTTGTACCATGCGGCTGGTGGGATATTTGATGATTTCCTGCTTGTGTCAGAATTATCCCAGGGAATGCAATTTGGGAGTAGAAAAGGGCGAGAAGACAAACCGTGACGTCCTCGACGACATGGACATGCAAACGGCCGTCGGTAGTTTGCAGCTTGAGATTTGTGACGGTGTCGTAGAACTGTATGCTGGAAAGGCTCTCGCGGATGGCCTCGTAAATCTTTTCGTTCTTGTCCCGTTGGAACTTGGTATGCAACAGATCCATCTCCAGCGAGTTCTCCGGCGCATTGCGGTAATCCAGCGAGACGGTCACTCGCCGCCACAGGTCGGGACGTTGACGGTAGGTGACAAAGAATTTCTCCCGCCTCGACTTGTCGCGGAAGTGCATTGACAGATTCAGAATCCAGATGTGCTCCAGCTCGTGGAGAAGGGTCTGTTCGTACTGGGATGACGTCATGGAGGCAGTGTCGATGAGGGATGCCCTGTCTACCATATGGAATGTGTCGTCCTGGCGGTGCTGCTGATTGTTCAGAGAGCCATGGAGGTCGCTGTAGGTGGCACCAGGAACAGAATCATCGGCATTCCGGTTGGTGGAAGCCACCGTGCCGTCGTTTGCGGCGCCTTCACTGGTCAGAGCACCGGCTGATGGCTCTGACCTGAGGGATGGTGCCCACGGAACATGTGGTGCTACGTGAGATGGGCCAGGGCTGTCCAACGTCAGAACGTCAGGGGCACTTTTCCGGGGACCGTGTCCGAAACTGGGCGGACTTGCTCGCGGATTCGCTGTGGTCTGCGAGGTAGACAAAGACTTGGCTGAGTGCAACAGACGCCGGTCCATTGAGGTAGCCCGCCGTTCATCCGACGTGGGTTTCACAACCAGAAGATTCTCCCGGAGCTCCGACTGCTGCCGGGCAAACGTCTGAGCACGGGGCAGGCCAGGGACAACCTCTCGATGCGGTCGGCGACTGCTTCCGTTCGGTTTCGACGCTGCGCTATCGGAAACCGGAGGACTGACAGGGCTCGCAGGTTTCACGGGGCTCGCAGGGCTCAGAGGACGGACAGCGGCGCTTGCAACAGGCTGGCGAGGTCCATCATGGCTGGCGGCTCGCTTGCCTGGCAAGGCAGTCGGAGGAGCTGCCGGCAAAGACGTTAGTGACACGCCGTGCTTGGTGGAGTGCATGCGCAGGATTCTCCTCCATAGACTTCTGACGGGCGAAGGTGGCCCGGCCGGATCTGGTGGCCGTGATGTTGGCGGTGCCTGAGGCCCTCGAGCCCGTGAGTCCTCAGGCGCCAAACCAGGCTGAGCCATGGGTTTGCCGCGAGAGGGCGCAGATGCAGACAAGGCTGCCTCTGCCAGAGTAGCACTGTTGGAGCTATGCAGTGAGGGTTTCTTTGTGGGTAACCAGCTTGAAGGTTTGATGGAGCAGTGGAAACACGCAAAGTCAGAGAGTGGACGCGTTTTTGTGGTGTGGGCCCGCAGAGTGCAGGCAGTAAGGTGAACGGTGAAGGGATAGACGGTGCAAGAAGAGGCGCGAGTAGCTGTAAGCAGAGAGTTGAGTCCGTGATGGTGCAGTTCGCCTAGCTGAGATGGATGGTGAGAATTGCTGGGACGAAGCCGTACGCCGAGTAGACAACCAGATACGAGCAGGTCGGCGGAGGTGGCAGTTTGGGCTGAAGTGTGGATGTAGGGACGGCGGTGAAGATGTCAGTCAGGTGCGAGGGACTCTTTTTGGCTTGGAGAGATCAGCGATGTTTTTTTTGCTGGTGGATCGGGTTGAGGTGGACCCGACGATATGCAAGAGTTGACGATGGCTGTTTCGTCCCGGCGGTTGCTGGGCTGTTCGGTCCTGTTGCTACGTATCGCTTCTCCATCCGGGGGATGTTGCCGTCTTGTCTCTCGTGGTCTCACGATGTACCAAACGGGCAAGAGGGTAAGGAGGCAAAAAAAAATAAAGGAAAAAGGAAAAAGGAAAAAGGAAAAAGGAAAAAGGAAAAAGGAAAAAGGAAAAAAAGCAGCAGGTAAAGAGGCAAACAGATCCAAGATCGTCAGCTGTGCAGCGCCAGGGCTCGAGGCCGAGCAGACTGACAGACGACGGAGACGCCGGCCACCTTTCACGCCTTTTCTCCTTCAGGCTCGCTCGACCTGTTCGGTCAAGGACGCGATGGCAGCAGTTGACTGGCGCTCGTTGTGGCTCTGCTTCATTGGCCGTCTGCGATGGGGGATACCCCGTGGCCTGATCCGCTTCGGCACCAGCGCTAGCTGCTGAATGGGCAGCAATGGGTTCTTTTTCCACCTCCTTGCCCAGCTGTCGTTGGTCCGGTCTGCTGGTCTCTTGCGATTTTGGGTCGGACTGCGTGCAGAGACTCTGGGGTGGGCACTTGATACGGTTTTAATGCAGCTACACGCCAGGGCTGCACCGGCGCCATGTAGCAATGAGAGCAATGTGCAATGTGAAAAGTGCCTCGTCACAGTGATTGATGTCCGACCAGGGGGGGGCATGGGGGGCAGGGGGGAGAAGGCGGGATGGCGAGGAAGTGCATGCGAGGCAGATGGTTGGAAGTGTGACGAAGACGTCGAGAAAAGACGCAGATGCCTGTTTCGTGTCATTTCCCCTTCCTTCCGTTTGGGGGTGGCAGGACGGAGGAAAAGGAGGCTGGCTGCTAGCGAGGAAGCCGCGATGGAACGACTTGTTGGGCCATTGGCAGCACGCGCCTCTGAGGAGGGCTCTCTCTGGTGCTGTCTCCGTGCAGGCCGTTGTCCTCTCTGGGCTCGTGCGTCCGGCTCGGGGACGGTGATGCTGCAGTCGCTGCGTGTGATGCCGGCGCTGGTGCGTCGCACCGAGAGAGGGTCGACGGCGTGACTGATGCAGAGATGCATCTGGTGGAGGGGAGGCTGGGCTCCGGAGTATTTTAGCGCGCAGCGCAGCAGGGGAGCTCACTGAGCGCAGAGTGGGGCACACGTGTAAGGGCGCCACTGGGACAAGGAACCGGCCTGGTGGCAGGCAAGGACGAGGTTGGCAGTACATCACAGCGCCCTGGTCGATCCGTTCTAGCGCCAACGGCCCCAGTCGTTGGCGGCCGTTAGTAGTGAGAGCGCGCTAACTGCCCGACCCAGACTGGCAGATACGCACGGATACTCTGTTCGCTGCGGGCCTGCAGCCTGTGGCGACGTACCTGTCATGTATCGGGAGCTCTGTATTTCCGGGACGCCCCCGCACCTCAGGGCCCAACCAACACAGCAGAGCCTGTGAGCATCGTGCCCTCTCTCGCGCCTTGCGGCGCTGTGCTATGTCACGACAGGCGAGAAGGTCCGACAGGATGCAGTCGGACTGCCGAGAGGAGCGGTTTTACGTACAAGAAAAGTCCTTCAGAGGGCTTTCTCTCTTTCTTACTTCTTTCTTCTTTCTTTCTTCCTCTCTTTCTTCCTCTCTTTCTTTCCTCTTTCTTCTTTCTCTCTTCTTTCTTTCTCTTCCTCCTACCATCATCCACTGCCAACAGAACATGGGGAAGTTGGTGGGACGACATGCTCTAGGCTGCCGTCTTTTCTCACCAGATGGACGCACAGTCCTCCTGCAACCCGTCCTCCACATGCAGAAGCTATGGCGTAGTCTTCCCTTGTGCACCGCCAGAGGAACAAGGTCGTACCGCAGCGGTCATACAGCAAGTCCTCTGCTCTTCGCATGAGCAGCTCTCCATCGCGGCTCTCTCCGACCTTGGACCTCCCTCTGCGGCTGCTCTGGTTGGCCACACACACCGCTTTGCGGCCGGCACGACGCCGTACGGACTCTGTCTTCTTTGCCCGACCGTGCCGTCGTCCTTGGGCTCGACGCTAAAGCAGGAGACGCACATGTGAGATATACAGGCACATTTCGCGACCCGATCTACGAGAAGGGCCTGCCAGCTGGCTAGGCTGCTCGTGTGGTGTGAGCTGGTCCAAGTGCGAACGCTTCGACGGGGGTCTGCTGGCGTTCCGTCCCTCTGGCTCTGACTTTGGCACAGTGCCTCTACCCCGGTTGCTGCCAGCCAGTCATCCCCCTCGCTTGGGCAGCAATGGCTGGATGGCATTCGCATCGCCGATGTGGACGGCCCAACACCGATCCGGCAGGCCGTCCCAAAGGGGAGGCTGTGCTGTGCCATCGCTCCAAGACGGCCTGGCGCCAGCGAATGCCGTTGGGCCACGTCGGGGCCGATGCTTCTTGCTGCCGTCCTCTCCTCGCACTGTTCATCGCGCCAAGAATCTTACGAGCGTTTGTCGATTGTACCCATGATCGCCTCATGGACAACGCTGTCTTTCCGCGCTCTTCGGCCGTTGTTGTCAATCATGCACAAAGCACACAGTGGTCATACATATCGATTTTGTCATGCACATGGCCTGTATTGCTGTAAGGGGGGAGTTGTTCTTTTACAGGGCTCCATTTGCCCAACACCCGGCTTGGAAAGCAAGGCTGACCTGACCCGGCTTCATCCAAGCCGCACTCGGCGGCTGCCAATGGGGCAATGCCGCGCAGAACGTTGCAGAGCGATACGAGGGACACACAAACGTGCACGTTCCCGCTCGACTGTCGCTCCTCACGCGCCCGTGTCTTGAATGCATGATGTGCTGCTGCTGTTCGTTTGGAATCCGCCCCGTTTTGCATCCTGTCTGCCGCTCATTCGTCCTTGTCCTCCTTCTCCTTTTCGTGCTCCTTCTTCCACTCGCAGATCTTGCACTTGCGAGCCTCGTCGCGGTCCAGTCCGGCAAAGATGACCTCGAACACGTCCTTGTACCAGCCGACAGGCCGTCCTTCGATCCCTTCCTTGATGTTCTGTGTCCGTGTTAGCCTCGAACGCGAGCCCGACTTTTGCGCGTTGACTCACCTCTGGTAACTCCAGCCAGTCCGACAGGTTGTCCTCGGGGAACACTACCAGCTTGCACCCGGCTCGCCGTGCTGCGATCGTCTTCTCCCGCAGGCCGCCAATCCGCAGCACCTTGCCCGTCAGTGTCAGCTCGCCCGTCATCGCCACCGTCGGGTCGATTGGGTAGTCCAGCGCCAGCGACAGCAGTGACGTCGCCATCGTGATGCCCGCCGACGGCCCGTCCTTTTGCACCGCGCCTTCGGGCACGTGCACGTGCAGCCTGGCCTTGTCGAAGAAGTGGTTGTCCGGGAACTCCTTCACCATCATGGCCTTGGCAAACGAGTACGCAATCGTCGACGACTCCTTCATTACCGCCTTGATGTTGCCCGTGATCTCGAGCGATGGCCGCGTGCTCGGTCGCAGCGCTGCCTGCAGAATCGTCTCCACATACATGGCTGCACCGCCCATCTGTGTCCATGCTAGGCCCATCGTCACGCCTGGCGGTGTCACGTCGTAGAGCCGGTCTGACGTGAACACCGGCGGCCCGACGTAGTCCTTGAGGTTCTCGGCGTCAATCACCACGTGCACAGACTCTGGCACCTGCAGTGCCTTTCGTGGCTTCTCCAGGCTGGTCGTCTCGTCCCCCAGCTCGGACGCCCCGTCCTCCGTCAATGTGGTCGACTCTGCCTCCTTGCTGCTGTCTACTGTCGCTGCTGCCTCCGGCACGCCCTCGCCGAGCTCTTGCACGATCTTGAGGGCAGACTTTCGGTACACCTTCTCGATCTGCTTCTTCAGGTTGCGCACGCCGGACTCGCGGCAGTACGACTTGATCAGCTCCTCAATGGCCGAATCGCTCAGCGTCACGTCGGCGTTCTTCAGCCCAGCCATCTCCTTGGCCGCCGGCGCGAGATACCGCTCCGCAATGGCCCTCTTCTCGTCTGACACGTATCCTGACAGCCGGATGACCTCCATGCGGTCGAGCAGCGGCCGCGGAATCGTGTCTGTCATGTTCGCAGTGCACACAAACAGGACCTTGGACAGGTCGACCGGCACGTCCATGTAGTGGTCCAGGAACGAGCTGTTCTGCTCGGGATCCAGCAGCTCCAGCAGCGCCGACGACGGGTCGCCTTGGTAGCCCTTGCCAATCTTGTCGATCTCGTCGATGAGGATCAGCGGGTTCTCCGTCTGGCACTTCTTCAGGGCCTGGATTACGCGGCCCGGAAGAGCCCCCACGTATGTTCGCCGATGTCCCTTGATCTCGGCCACGTCCGTCAGACCGCCCACGCTGAAGCGGTAGTACTGCCGGTTGAGGGCCCGTGCAATCGACTTTCCTATGCTCGTCTTGCCCACGCCTGGCGGCCCGACGAAGCAGAGAATCTTGCCCTCCACCGTGCCCCGGAGCTTGCCCACAGCAATGAACTCCAGGATGCGGTCTTTGACATCCTTCAGCCCGTAGTGGTCCTCGTTCAGCACGTCGACGGCGTTGTGGATCTCAAAGTTCTCTGCACTCCGCAGGCCCCAGGGAATCTGTGTCAGCCAGTCCAGGTAGTTTCGGGTCACGTTGAACTCCGATGCCGCCGGCTCCAGGTGGGCAAGCTTGTTGATCTCGTCGTCAAACACCTTCCGCACCGCCTCTGGCATCGCCAGCTTGTCGGCCCTCTCCTTGAACTTCTCCACCAGCTTGTCTTTGCCGTCAGACTCGATTCCCAGCTCCCGCCGGATGCCCTTCATCTGCTCCATCAGCCAGTACTCGCGCTGGCGCTTCGTGATCTTGCTCTCCACCTCCCGTGTGATCTTCGACTGCAGCTGGGCGTTCATCAGCTCGTTCTTCAGCACCACGAGCGCCTTCTGCATCCGCTCCTCCACGTTCAGGCTCGACAGCACCTCCTGCAGCTCGGCCGGGTCGCCTGCTGACACGGCAGCCGCAAAATCCGCAAGCTTCGCCGGTTCCGCTGTCACGTGACCCGCTGACTGACTCATCGAGAACGTCGAGATCTGGTCCCGGAAGAGGCTGTTCATCTGCGCAACCTCCTTGAACACATTGACAATTTCGTTTGTGACTGCACGGATCACGGGGCTCCGGGCATCGAACGGCTCCTCCGTCAGGTTCTCCACATTGACGAGGCTGACGTCGAACTTGCGGAGGAACGATGTTGGTTCGTACGGCGTGGCTTGCTTTTGGACAGGTGCAGGCGTCTCGCTCTTCGCAGGCACAGCCACCGCGCTCTCCTCGAAGCTTGCCACGACGTCGCCCTTCTTCTCCTCGGGCTGTGGCTCTTCTGTCTCCGTCGACTTCGCCGGTATTGGCTCCGGGACACCTTCGATGCTGGCCTGGTCGTCACTTGCGGGTTTCTCGGGCTCAGCTACAATTTCGGCAGTACTGGTGTCGGCACTGGATCCAGGAGGGATGAGAGTCGAAAGGCGAATGCGCCGGTGTGGGTAGAGGATAGCTGTAAGGCCTGTCGCACCTTCGCCATGGAGGGGAAAGGCGCTGGTGATCTGGGCGAAAACACCGACGTCGTAGACCTCGTCGGCACTTTGTATTACGTCGGCATCTGCATTGTCGTCCTTGAACAGAAAAGCACCGACGTAAGGCTGCCCTCGCTTGATCATCTCGGTAATGGCGCTCGCAACGTTCGGGTCCTTGATCGTGATCGCCTTGTAGAAGCCGGGGAACAGGGGGCGCTTCGCTATAGGAATCGCCATTACCTGAGGATAGACATCTGGGACGATGGGCTTCTGGAGAGCTCGATCGGCTCCCGACTTCCTTCCTCTCCGGCCGCCGTCACCCGATCCGCCAACGCTTCCCGCACCACTAGATCCTCCGCTGCTTGACGCACCGCTGCTAGCCTTCCCGTCAGACGGCTCTGAGCTTCCTTGATTGGCCGCTGCCGGGGGCTCAGACTCGGGCTTGGCAGCCTCCGACTCCTCTTTTGGCTTTTCCACCTCCGTCTTGGCTCCGTCAGGCTGAGTTTCGTTCTCCTCTGCTTCGGCAGCAGGCTTGGCCTCGCCCTCCGCGCCTGACGAGCCGTCAAAGAAGCCACGAGGACTCTTTTTCTGTAGGGAGGAGGCCGTCGAGAAATGTGCCGCGGTCGGAACCTGCGTTGTGGCCTGGGCATAAAGGCATTGCGCGGGACTGTGTGGCGTCCTCGAGACCAGAGCAAGTCTTGGTCTTGCAGAAATTGTAACTGTCGTCAACAAGGAGAAATGGGCTGGTCTTGGGTATCGAATAGCGCCCCTTGCTGCGAGTCGTCGCGCTGCATGTTGTCTCAGCATAATGGACAGCCGGAGGGAAGCTTTCGGCGGGCCGACAAAAGACAAGAGGAGACGACTCGGTCCCTAGAATGCAGATAAAAGAGGCTCGCAGTGCCGGCAGGAAGTAGAGGAAAGTCGCAGAATGAGCCCTCCCAGAAGCCTCGGGGTGAGACAGAGACGACGAGGAAGGAAAGGGAAACTGTGCAGTAATCTCGCAACAAGGTCACAGCCGAGATGTCGCGAGGCGTTCGTGGCAGGTCGACCCGTTTTTTGGCCCTAAGTTTTTCCTGGTTCGTGGCGACATACAAACCGATGTGGCTCCGCAGTCGCCGGCTTACAGCGCATATCTTAATAATGCACGCTCTAGGTGCCACCACATCCCGCTAAGCTCCGAAAAAAAGGCGCTGGAGGCCCCAAGGCAACAGCTTGCACACGCATTATTTTGCGACGAGGCTGTATTTCTAATGTATAGAAACTCGTAGAAATAGCCATCGTCTACTTTTAATCTGCTGTGCGTCACAAAATCGATCAGTGTCTCACACGTGACCCAAGCCTTCGCTCGCACCAATGCCATATAGGTCTTGAGCAGGTGCAATTGGGTCTTGGGGTTGTTGCGCGTAGAACATGTGGCAATGCCTCAAAGTTGTAGAATGGCTGGATGCGAAAGTTGATTGAGGGTTGAGCGCATACAAAATCAGCCAGATCGCGGGGAAGATGTAGCATGCGCCAGCTCCTGCCCCGCCAGATGTTATACCTGCCTTTTTAGCTTCAGGCGAACTTGATCTTTTAATGTCTACAACCTTGGGGACTAAGACGGCTTCTTTCCTGCTTCCTTGCGTCAATTGGACGGGGTGAGAAAATCTTCCGTGTTGACAGGCCTCCTGTGTTCGCTTTCTTCATTGCCCGTTGTTTGTCTAGATATGCTGGTTTTCGTATATCGTTTCACAAAGGATTTATTGGTTTTATTTGCTCCCAGTGCACGTTTTGACATATTCCTGTCTTTACTGCCCCTTCTATATTTCTCCCATTCCCACCATACGCATAATGGCATCCACGACAGACGCTTCAGAGGTAGCTGAGTCTGTCTCAAAACTCACTATCGACCCTAGCAAGGCGGATTCAGCCGCACCAGCAGAGTCTCAGAAAACCCAGCCCAAGAAGAAGAAGAAGGCAGTGGCGGACTCGTGGGAAGACGAAGAGACATCGTCAGATGATAACGGCGCCGTTTTAACATCACCTCCCCCGTCAAGGAAGGAGACCACGGGCAAGTCAGCACCGCCTCCAAAACCCAGCACTTCTAGTCACAACTATGCTGCAGCGCAGTCACCCTCTTTGGTTGCTTCCTGGTCAGATAGAGAGGCTGCACCGGCACGTCGTCCTGAGAAAACAGACGCTGTGGCCCGCCGAATGATTGCGAGCGCATTGGGTGTTCGTATTCCTAGGCAAACTGAGGAGCAGAGGGCGTACGAAAAGTCGCTCCGCGAGGCTGAGCGGAAACGGAGAGACGATGAGCGGGCTGCTCAGAAACGACAGGAGGAAGAGAAAGAAAAAGCAAAGAAAGCCATATGGGAAGACTAAGAGCAAGCATGAACATAGACATGGTCACCCGCTCTGTTTAATTTGCATTTCCCTTGCTGATGGCTTAGTTTTGAACGAGAATCCATGTCAATTTCCCACGACAGTTAACAGAGGTTTCAAATAATCACTAAAGCCTCGCCTCTGATCTTATTGCTATCCATTTCCCCTCCAGATATACAAGTGACATGGCAATTCAGTCAAGTTGCAGTCTTCGGGGAAAGAAAGAGAGGTCGGCCTTCCCAAGTGAGGATCAGGTGTGATGCTTCAGCTCCAGCTCCTTCATCCGAGTAGTAAGGCGTAACGCCAAGGCTAGAAAAGTCACCCTCCTGTTCTGCTCGCTGGTTCCAAAGCATTTGTTTCAGCTGGCCTGTGTTGGAGAGGTACATAAAGGCCATGGGCCAGCGGCTGCGGGTGAGGGCCTCTCGAATACCTTTTGTGGCCGGTCTTTCCGCTACCAGCAGGCCGATCACCGTCGGCTCTGGGACATCGGTTGCGGGACGTGACCGCCAGCCAGCGGGTGCCCCAATAAACGCGCCCTCCAGTTCCCGTACAAGGTGAGGGCCAATGCGCTGGCTCGAGCCAGCCTTGCACTGCAGTAACACGCGGATGGGAGCATGGCTCGTACGCCAGGAGTCACACGGGATCGACCAGACGCCAAGCAGGTCGATGCCGCGATCAGAGGCGCCACCTACGCGCCTCAAATCAAAGCCGAGAGGAGCAAGATGTGTCGCAACGGTGTACTCAAAATGAGTGCCAACATAAACGGTAGACTTCGGGTCAAGGCCGGCCCTTTCAGCATGCTTGAGGAAGGAAGCTAGATCGCGGTGCTTGACAGAGCGTGGAGGATCTGGGTAGATCAGCGGCTGCTCTGCTGGTAGTTTTGCTGGTGCTGTTGATGTTTCTTGGGTGCCAGTGTGAAGGAGCCGTGTTGCGATGGACCTGGTACTGGGTAAAGATGCAGCAGCCCGGGCGAGGTGCAGCTGCCATAACCGGCCATTCAATGCATGTCTTGAAACAGCCTGCATGCCATCAATTTGTCCTGTGGCTTGGAGCGGATAGCGAATGGTGGAAGGCTTGACCTCTGCTTTTTGACGGCTCCAATGTGTTAAAGACGTCTGGCAAAATCTGGACTATTTCTAGCCAATCACCTATGCAGCGCAACTGGGCCTAGTTCCCCACCTTTTCAGCAGCTCTCTTCGCCGCGCAAATCGGACTGCATCATCTCAAACTCCCGCTTCTCCCACTTCCCTGGAGGACTGCTTAGAGGACTGGGCACCACAAACGCCACCCACGTTGCACCGATGGCAGACAAGAATACGGCAGATCGGTTGTCGCAGGTTCAGGACGCGGTCGACCAGGTACGTGAACGCTCGATTGATCTAGCTTGGGACGGCCGAGAACCAGGAAACTGACAGCGTTGCTTCTCTGTCCAGCTGGCCCACCAGTTCCTTACCTGCCTCTTCTTCCTCGACCGTCACCACAGTCTCCAGAAGCTGAGCCCCAACGATGTCGTCCAGGAGCAGAAGAGCGACAACAGCCAGCCACGCGCATTGACTGGTGAGACAGCGCCATTCCATGCAGCCTTCAAAGCCAGTAGCTGACGATCCCGATTCTAGTCGAACCGATACCGCCAGACGAGTTCAAGCAGGGCCAGGAAGAGCTGGCCCGTGACCTCGTCTACAAGGAACAGCAAATCGAGTTTCTTATCGGCAATCTCCCCGGCCTCGAAAATACCGAGCAAGACCAGGAACGGCTCATCCGAGAACTGGAGGAGGAGCTGAAGGTCGCCGAGGCACAACGAAAGGAGGCGGTGAAGGAGAAGGACGAGATGCTCGCCAAGCTGGACAGGGTGATCCGAAGCATCAAACGGCCATGAGCACGAGACGGAAAAAGCCCACAGACTGAGCGATACCCCTTTTTAGTGTTCATTTCTAATCAACAAATGCCTTGCCAGAACGATCTACATGTATGATAGGTAATTTGGAGTTGCAAGACGGGTATGGCTATCCGAATGCACGTCTATGCTCCTCTTGGCAAACCGAGAATCGAGAGAAGCCTCGAGTACAAGTCTAGTCATATGCACCTCTATCGCCTTCTCGCCAGCTACTGTACCCAGAACCCAGATCAGGTAGAGGCTGGCCTAAAAAGCTGCGGAAACACTGTTCTCAGATCTTCCAAGTGGCGGATCTGAAACTTTGACGCTTGAGTCTTGGGCGGCGTGACATCGTCTTCAACAAGATGTGCGGCCGTCCATCCTAGGGCCTGTGCGCTCTGACAGTTCGAATAGGAGTCGTCTGAAAAGGTCAGTGGAGACAGATAAACGAGAGAACCCACGGCCATGAGATCGTGGAGAAGAGGAGAAAGGGGGGTTACGCACCGACAAAAAAGCAGCCCTCTACATTCTGGATCCCTGCCTCCTTCATGGCCCTGTCAAAAGCCGCCTCGTGCGGCTTGCAGACAAGTGGCGTCTTGGAATAGTCACAGTACGTAATGCCCTCAAATTGGTCCTCGATTTCGAGCAGCCGCACCACTCGCCGCCCATGCGTGACATAGGCATTGGTGAACAGCCACAGACGCACCTGACTGCGGTCGATGTCCTGCAGCAGCTTTCTAAGCTGGGGGCTGGGCTTGATGATGCTTTCGAGCGGCAGCGCATCGTCGACCTTTGCGTTGTACTCGAGCGGGTCGATCTGGTGATGGCGCACTAGGCCCTCGATGGCCAAGCCGTAGTTTTGATAGTACTCCTTGTGCAGGCGTACGGCATCATCCCAGGGTAGGGACAGGTGTTCGGCAAAGTACTGATCGATGAGCTGGGCCATGCGGTCATGTACCTTAGCGCCTAGGTCCGTCAACAAAGGCAAACAAAGGCACGAAGGATTCAGCAGGAGCACCACTCACTCTTCGGATAGAGGCAGTTGTCAATGTCGCTATAGGACAGTACTTGTCAGCCATAAGGGACACGGCAAGTAGCGGTCGAAGAAGAGGGGCTTCAATCTTACAAGAAGAACACCTTCTTCGCAGATTGAGGCTGCGGTCCTCCAGAGGAAGCCTCTGCGTCTCCCATTGCTGTATACAGGCTGGTTTTGACTTCTATACACAATGCATGAGCGGTGAAACGGACGTTTGCGAAGGGCTGGCAGTATGGGTGCACTTTTAGCATAACAAACCCTTGTAATCGCCTCGCTCAGTTCAATATCAGTTTATGGCCCAGTTGTGTCACGTGCGTATAGAGAGATTATTCGATGGTACTCCGTATTCAAATAGTATTATCTGTCTGCTGGTACCACAGGCGCAAAGTTGTAGCATTTGAAGTTTTCTAGAGTGAAAAATGGACCGAGCCAAATGTCGGGCAACGACAGACTGGTCTTATAAGCTCATGCTCTCGCCATGCAGCTCAGAAAGATTGACTCACATCTTCATATGGCTGCAGGCTACAAAAGAAATATCCACTTGCGATTGGTCAGTGCTGAAACTGCAGAAAGGACGCTAGTAGCTTGGTCGCGACTTTCGAAAACCAGGCTAAATTTTTTTGCCCAATTTATTTCGACACCATTGCAGAAACAACAGGGAGAGCCAGAACGACACTCTGTCGCGCAAGTTTTCATGAGAGCGCGAGAATGAAGCGCGGAACATGCGTCCGATAGTATTACTTGTCGAAGTCGAATGGTAAATGCTCGTCTGGACGATAAGCATATTTCGTCTTACAACACCCGGATTTTTGTGTTTTTGTGCCCCTAAAACATCTACTTTCTGCTCTACGCCGCTTTCTTCCCTCCTCTTGCTCCTTTTCATCTTCGAGTGAAACCACTCGAATCAGAGATATTGACGAGGCTGCATCACGGTGGAGAGGGCAAGATGACGGCGCAAGTAGAGACCATGACGGCCACCGACGAAGAGCAGGAGACGCTTATCGCAGGGGAGCAAGAGCGCATGCTTGAGTTTGAGAAGATCATCAAGTTTCGCGATACCATCACCTCTGGGAAGCACCCTAGAATCAAGGTTCCTACACACCTACTACCCGCGAATCCTGCCACCGTGACCTCGAGCACCCGACCGTCTGCCTCCCGTTCGAACGTCGACCACGACGCGTCTGTGACCCAGCCGACAGAGCCTGACACATCAAAGAGCAAGACGCTGTCGAGGAATGCCGTGGCATATCAGGAAAATAGTCAGAAGTCGGCTGGGATGGCGATATTTCCAGGCTTGGGCCTCGTTCCCACAGCGCCTGCCGCCATGACTGCTAGGTCGATCGCCGGAGGCAATGGCCGGGAGCTCGCAGGCACAGAGAGCTCTCATGTTGGCGAGGCGCCTGTGGGAGAGCCTGTGGCTTCTGTTTCCACACAATTCGCTCTACGGCGAGCAGATCTAGAAAAGGCTCTGCTTGAACAGGGGAAACTGCAGGCCAGCAAGGATGGCCAGCTCAAAGAAGCGCTGCCTGACTTTGACATCAACGATGTCTGGCAAAAAGGCCTTGCCTGCGAACGGACCTTTACACCTGTGCCAGAGGTGTCTCTGGGGAGTGTAGCTAACTCGAAGGGCACAGCTGCCGCTGCGTCGACGGCAGTAAATGCAGGCTCTGACAGGAACGAATCGTCCGATGACAAAACGTTCTACTCGTCTAATTTTAGCACGCCAGAGTTCGGCTTGACGGCTCGCATCCCTGTCGAGTCCGTCAACGATGACGTGTCTATGCAGGACAGCTCAGATTATGAGCCAGAGCTGGATGCCGTACCCTCGCCTGTCGCATTTGCTCAGCCCTTGCCGACGAGCAGGACGGACCAACTGCAGCAGTTACCGCAGTCTCAGCAGCCGGCACAGATATTGGCGGGACAGCATAAGCAAAACGGTTCCAGGCCTTTGCAGACTTCTACGGCGTACAGCCCAGGCTTTCCGGCGCTGTTGCCTCCAATTCCTTCTCAAGGTAACAATGGGACCTCAAATCCTGCCGTCTTGCAGCAGCAGTGGAATATCACCCAGCTCAGGCAGACGGTGGATGCCATGCCTAGGGTGAGCGGGCAGACAAGCACAGCTTCCGGTGAAGCAGTCTTTCGGCAAGCTGGTGAGGAACCACAGCAGCCCCCGTCACCCTTTGTACGCGCCCATAACCTGTCACCCGTAGCTCCTCAACCAACCCACACTGCGGCGCTGGCTGTCGAGCAGCTATCGTCGGCGCTCCAGCATGGACAGCTGGAGAACCGGGGCACCCCTGCCCAGATTGCGGTGCTGAGAAAGGAGCAGGCCGGTCCATCCAGCCCCGATAGCTCACCGCAGACAGCAGGAAGTCGGGCAACAGACAAAAAGAGAGGGAGCAAGAGAAACAACAAGCGGAAGGCAGATCAGGCTGCGACGTTGCCAAACATCAAGCAAGAGCCCAGGTCTCCATCGCCAATTGTGGTACCGCCTGCGCAAAGGGCACCCAAACGGCAAAGACATGCCACCCGGCACGGACACGACGGCGTCCGTGGCAGCTACGCAATGCCGGGGCCACCGCTTCGAGACGACCGGATACCTGTGTTCTGCGAGCGTGCTGCTACCGAGCGCTATGTGCGCGCAGGAGGTTCTGTGCCTCGCCCTGCCGACTTGCAGCCGGAGCAGCAGCGACCACTGCAGCGAGACTGGGAGGTGTACGATAACCGGCAGCCCAACCACCCCGTTCCACAATACGCCCCGATTGTCCGTCCGCCTTCCAGTTCGCTAGCACACTATGCGCCAGAGCAATCGAGAACGGACATGCGTCCCGTCAGGATAGCATCTCACGCACTGGTCGAGGTGGCATCGGGATATCCGCGCCCTGCCCATGGTGGATATGCGAGTGTGTACGAACCTGGGCGCATGAGTGTGCGGCCAGAGCCTATTATTCTTGCGCGATCCGGATCACCAATCTTGCACACCAGGTCCCCTGCCATGGCACCGCCGGTGGCGCGGATTCAGTATCAACATCCCCAGGAGCTGCTGTCGTCACCAGCGCATGTTGTCGTGGACGAGTACGGCCGCGAGTACTACGAGCCACCAAAATACACAGTTCGCCAGCCGGCCGGATCTCGATATGAGCCCGAGCTCATCTATGAACGAGCTCTTCCGCCTGCGCTGCAGCAGCCTCTCCGTGCAGGATCACAGATGCCCCTAGCCTACGAAGACGACAGAGGCATCTACCGAAGAGCTTCGCCGGCATTTGCACAGCCCAGGAGAGTGATCACACAACCGGAATACGCGGCCTACGAACAAAGGGAATACTCGGTGCTTCCGGGCGCGCGTCCGGGCGAAGAATATGCGAACCCACAATCGCCCCCTCCTGCACTACTACCCCCACAGTACGAGAGGAGGCTTATGGTGGAAGAGCCTCAACGCGAGTATATGATCAGGGCTTCTACTGCGCGGCCGCCAGAACCGGCTCGCTACGAGGTGGCGCAACCGGGCGGATACATGGAGAGAGTGAGCAGCGTCCGGCCACCTGATGCCGTCCCGCTGGGGCCGTTGGGACACGATTTTGGAAGAGCAGGCTTTGACAACCGTCCTCGGGAACAGTCGATCAGCGCGTATGTTGGAGGCAATGAACCGGTGGCGAGAGAGTACAGCGTTAGGCCGGAACAGCAGCAACAACAACGGCAACAGCAGCAAGCACCTCTACAGAGAGCATACAGCGTTCGACCGGGCCAAACACCGTACTATGTGGAACAGCCGGAAGAAGGGCCCATGCCAGGCTACGTCTACCCGAACGGAGCTCGGCGAGACGTGTATCGGTGAGATTGTGGTCTGTGGCGTGAAAGGCGGTCGGTTATTTGTGGATCATGGGAGCATTGCATTGGTACTCCGTAGACGTGTGGCATATAGCATTATGTTTTGGGAAGCGTTTTGTTATAAAAGGCGTAATGTCGCAGAACAGGAATAATAAGAGCACGACTACGGCGTAATCTCATGGCGGATAAAGCATGCTCTTGTCTCCACTTTCCATATTCTCGCTCCCTCGTCGCTCGTTTCGGCATTGTAGAATAAACTAATAGGATGCCTCGGGACGTAATATTGTATAGGCGCGGACCTCTGTTACTCCGATCGTTTTCTGTCAGACTTCGCCTGGCTGTCGTGCATCTTGATTTGCATGGGGGCCTATTGAGCGGGTACGCCGGTATTGCTCGGCACAGAACATCTAGCTTTCAACTGCATCCAAGCCTGTCAGCTGGCCTCCTCAACAGACAACTGATTATGCAGAAGCTGTACATGTTTTAGCAGGTTTTAGCATGTTTTGTTTTACGCCGTATACAGAGTATGCAAGACAAATGTATTTTAAGAACAGCGGGTACGCATGTACTTTCGTCATCTGGAATGCCAATGCGGTTTCCGAACCTTGAGCTCAAACTCGGACCACATCCCATTTCGCAAAGTGGAGAAGACAGCGAGGCAGTGCAAGGGGAAACGTGTACGAGTAAGACCAGGCAGCCTTGAAGCCAGTACGAGTCGTAAATGAGAGACAAGAGCCGGCTGACAAAAAGAAAACGCGTGGGTATGGGAAGGGGGGCCCTGCAAGCGATCCTTGATCTGGCGTTTCCGCCGGAGGAGAAGGCAACGAGACAAGATTGTGAACAGACACATCGTTCGAGCTTCTCGGCACCTGCGCGAGACAAGACAGGCATGTCTGTGCCTGATCTTTTATGGCGTCGGGACGAATAGCAGACGAAGCGCTACTATGCACGATGGAAGCTCAAAAGGACCTCGGCCACATTTTCATCGCGACCCGTCAGGGGTTGGCTCCCAGCGCGGCCGAGCCGCGAGCTGTCCGGCTGGAACGATGTACGAGTATCTCCAGAGCTTGTTTACCTGGTATCTTGCGCTTGGAAACAACGTGTTTGTGTGTGTGGGCTGGTCCTCCAATGTCGTTCCGTCCTGATAACGTGACTTTCGGATGGGCTGCCCTAGCGTGGCCATCCGTAGGGTTGGGCTTAGTCGTAGCAGCGCCTGCGGGAGCTCTACTGGCTAGGGCACCCCGTCGACGCCACGGCGCAGAGCAAAGCACGCTGTCTCTCGTATTGCAGGCGCAGCAAAAGGCCGGCTGCGCTTGCTGGCATCTTCTCCACCGACAGCCATCTTATCGCTGCACCACGGTGTGTGTGGTGTGTTGTGTACCCGTAGATAAGATACTTGCTGCATACATAGTACGTTTATGTAGATACGAGTTAGTATCTTTTGTGTGTGGGACCAGATCGTGAGGCCATGATTCCGTCAAAGGCGCGGAGCTCAGCTAGAGCGGCCAGCCAAACAAAACGTCAGGCTTGGCTGCCAGTGCTTGTCGGGGCTGTCTTGGCTTCTTTCTGCTGCGCACGCACACTGATATGCCCATAATGATTCTCGCTCTTAGCGGCAAGCGCCCCCTCCCTGCCCTGTTCCTGCGGGCTGCCCCCAATCCCCTCTCTCAAACTAGAGTGCGCTAAGCTCCCCCGACGTTTCCGCCGGCACAGCGATTCAGGACCCGGCTGCTCCTCACGTATCTCCCTATCGTGCAGGCGAGCCCATAGCACGAGTACTCCGTATTACGATTTGTCGATACCGGTATCTGGCGCTCCACACCCCTCTGAAGCTGCTCTTCCCACTGGCTCGAAACCCCACCAGGGCATGGGCTCAGGGTGCGACATATACGCAAGGGTATCTTGCTGCCACTGGCTGAACCGCTCGTCTTTGGCCCACGGCACCAGCGCCCAGCGCCAAAAGGCCACCGGCCCTTCTCGACTTTTCCCTTTTAGCGTCTTCCCTCTCGCTGCTTTTCCTCACCTGCTCCTCCTCTCGCTGCTTTCTTCTGCTCCCCCGGCTTCCCGGAACCGAGCGAGACAGAGAGCCCAAAACATCCCAAGACGCCGTTTCTCTTCCTCCTTCTCTTACTCGCTTTCTATACCCCCTCCCTTTGTAGCCCCTTCATTTTCGCCTGCTGCAACTGCTCGTCCTTACCCCATTCGGGCTCCATTCCCTCGCTCCCTCAAACTGCTTTCTCGGCTAGTCATCCCTCCCCACTCTTCTCGCCTCATTCTTCTCCTCATTCTATCTCTTCTCTCTCCCGCGCTCTCTCTTCCTCTCACGTCGGCCCTCTGCTTTGAATGAGGACATGATCGGGTCCTTTCCTCCTCACCCCATATATCTTTCTCTGCAGCCCTACCTCTCGTGCCCAGTCGTGCCCGGTGTCCTTTGTTTGGCGTTTCTTTTGGCATAATCCTCCCTCCCGAATTTCCCTCTTCTTTCTGGCGTACTCGTCATTCCTGCTTGTCGGACAGGACCTTTTCTTCTCTCGCGTCTCTTTCTCTCGTTCTTCTTTGCCGGGCCTGCTATTCGTTTCTTCACAGTACCGACGACCTGACCGTCTGCTCTCTCGAGCTTCCCCGCCTGCCTCTCGACCTCTTTCGGTGCTTCTGCTTTTCGACATACCCATAGTCAATTCCTACCCAACGTCTACCATCCACCCATCATGAATAAACTGGCAAACCTAAACATGCGTCACTGGTCCGAGAGGATGAGCCCCAACTTTGGCATGAGCCGTCCTCCGAATATGCCCATACCTGGCATCGGCCCACACCAGAAGCTCCCCTCTCAGGGTGCCGCCACCAATGCTATTTCCGCCACGGGGCCTGTCATGGTCACCCCCATCTTCTACTCGTTCAATGTCCCCTTCGCCTCCGACCTGGCTGGCCCTGACACCGAGGACATTCTTCACGCCACCACCGATGCCGTTCTCCGCTGGACCCATCCCGAAGATGCCCCGGATGACGTTCCCGTCCATGAGCTGCCCATTCACGCCCAAAATCTTTCCAACCTCGGAAAGCTTTGCAGTGACATCTCTGTCAGCCCGCTGGAGATTGAGGCCCACGTCCTTACGGCCGTGCCCAAGAACACCAGAGGCCAGGTGACCACCGTTTGCCTCGTCGGCACCCCCGATCTTGTCTACCGCACTCGCGAGACCATCTTGAACGAAACGCCCCTCTCCTTGGTTCGTGCCTGCTCTCTTCTCCTCTCCTGACGCTCTCTCCTACCGGCCCCGGAATTGTCCAGTATGACCTGTTTCTGGCCAATCACCTGCTTCTACATTGTTTACGTCTTGCTAACAATCCATCTTGTTCAGCGTTGCACAACTGTCGACATCAATGGCGATATGGTCGCAGACCTTACGGCAGGAACCCTAAACAAGGCTGTTACCGATACACTCGATAGCATTTCGGCCTACTGCGGTGTCGATATCTTCCTCCTGGGCCCCAAACTGACGCCCATTCTCGATGGCCTCAACGGGGACACTGAGCTGCGCCGTGATCAACGATGGAGAGTCGCTATATATGGCGATATCTTGTCTTCGGAGCACGCCAAGACGCGGGTGCTCATCCACATTGATCAAATGGTATGATGAACCGGCTTAACATCGAAGAAATGTGCCGAACCGACGAGTCTGCAGCGACATGTGGCGAAACTGGAATGCCGCCGGTGTGTACGAGAGCTAACGTTTTCGTGTAGTTGAAGCGAGCTGTCGATATCTTGCGCCTGGACTCTGCTTTTCACCAGCCTTTGTGTGGCCGCAACAGGAAAAATATCAAGATCATTGAGTCGTCCACAGGCACTGCCATCTACATGCCACCCCCGTTCTCGACCGTTTTCCGCTACTGCCCACCGAACGCTCGTGTGCGTGACCCCAACGAGATCTTCATCACAGGTGACAGCCAGGAAAACATTGCTGCGGCCAAGAAGAAGATCCATGAGGTCCTTTCACGGACTCGTCTTTTTCTAAAGGACATTGCCATGCCGTGCGAAAAGATAGACAACATCTTGCTCAGCCGCATGACGAAGGTGCGCAAAATCATTGAGACAAACGGCGCCAACATCATCTTCCCTGTCCTCGGTTCCAAGCAGAGCACCGTACGCATCCAGGCCACCGAGAATTTGCATACCGAACGGACTGCACGTGAGTTGATGGCTCTTGCCGGCCAGTTTTACAGCGGCTACTGGGCTATCTCCCAATCAGACGCCAGACAGGCCCCCAGCCCAGTTGAAATTCAGTCCATCCTCGGGGAGATCTGTGCCAACTCCGAAGCCGATGTCTCTTACCAGGCTTGGGCCTTCAGTATCACTGGTTCCGACGATGCCGTCAAGGATGCTCTGGGCGTATTGTCGCAGGTCAAGCTTGCCGTCCAGCTTCCGTACCAGATCAAGGTGAAGATCGAGCTGGCGAACGAGCACAAGGAGTTTGTCAGTGGAAAGAAGAACGGCAAGATCAACAAAATCATGGGACAGAGTAAGATTCTTCCATTTCTGTCGTCATTTCGCTTCTTAGTTCCTCCGCTAACCTGTCCCAGGCAATGTGCAGATTTTGTTCGAAAGCTTCGGCGAGTACAATTTCAACATTGACGTCAATGCTCAGTCGTATGAGTCCATGAAGCAGGGCCTGCTGCTGGTAGAGCAAGAAATGCCGGCTTCGATCTCCTTCCATGTTCCTGATCAGTACCACAAGCGCATTATCGGAATTGGAGGGCAGCACATCCAACGCATCATGAAGAAACATTCTGTTTTTGTCAAGTTCAGCAATGCTATGGACCGAGGTATGTGCCCAGCTTATCTCTTTCGTCGACATATCGGTCAAAAGCTAACCTCGTTTGTTGTGCAGGCGGCATCGGCCGAGAAGATGATGATATCCGCGTGGATAACGTTATCTGCCGCACTCCTGCGCGCAACGCCCAGAACCTCGAGCTGGTCAAGTCCGAGATTCTGGAGATGGTCGATCGTGTGGTAAGACGCCCTGTCATTTTTGAAATTTTTATTAGTTTAGAAATATCTTGCTCACCATTCAAAGGACTCCGAGTTTACGTCGCAGATTGTGAATGTAGACCGGCTGTACCATCGCCAGCTGTTGGCCCGACTTCCTGACTTGGAGACGCTCGAGAAGAAGTGGAACTGCAAGATCAGTTTCCCCAGCACTGAGCAGGCTAGCGACGAGGTCACCGTCACTGGTCCTCAGTGGCAAGTCCCTCAATGTGTGGACGAGTTCCTTGTATGTGGCTCCGTCTTGCCGGCAACCTCGTGAAAACTCTGCCTGTGTGGATATCCATAGCTAACCTTGAAATAGGGCATGGTGCCGGACAACCACGAACTTGTTTTCTTGCGAACACCTGCTCTGAGCAAGTTTCTCGAGTCGCCCGAGTTCGGTGACCTGCTCGTGAAGCTCAAGACGCAGCACGAGGTGGACGTCTCTGTGCACCAGACAATTGGCGAGACGGCCGAAGCGAGTAGCCCGACGATTGCTCTGCTCTGGACATTCACTCGAAACAATGCCGGAGGGCTCCGCGATGCCATTGAATATCTCCAGTCGGAGCTGGCGACGGCCGGTGTCGAAGTCACTGTCCTCAAGGGCTCGATCCCCCGTCCCAAGTCGGACACGTTTGAGGAGTCGCTCCAGTATTTCGACTCGAAGCTCCTACAACACGCCCCAGCAGCCGTATCGACGGATTCGCCGACGAAGTCTGCCTTTGGTGACGAGGTGGCCCGCGAGCGCAGCACGATCTTCGACAGGCTTCGCAAGCCGGGAAGCATGTCGTCCATCTCATCGTTCCTCGATCGCCGCAAGAACAGCTCGCAGTCGACGCATTCGCTCTTCAAGGGCTCCAACAACGTGTCCAAGTCGTCTCTCATCTCCATCGAATCGACGCGGAGCTTCAATGCCGACCGCAACCCCTGGAACGACAGCGGCGTCAATCTCCCAGACGAAGACCATCCTTGGGTTATCCGTCCGTTCAGCAACGGCATGGACCACCAGAATCTGGCCATTCCCCTCCAACCCGGCGACTCGACGCCGCGTCACAACCCCCGACAGTCCGCAGACAGCGGACGTCCTTCCACTTCTCATTCTACCAATTCAGGATACCCCGGTCACATCGGACCATTCCGTTAGAAAAGCACTGTTTGTTTTGAAGTCTGCTTGAACCTGGTTTTTTTTCATCAGTTAGACACTGCGGGAGACGAAAAAAATCGAAAATACCCCCTTTTGGCTGGATATACCCTGGCGCGCAAATACCCACTTCCGCCGGTCATGGATTTTGTGATGGACGATGGATGCTTTTTATGTTGGTTTTGGTTTTTCTGTTTTATACTCCAATGTGGACGCTGATGTTTTTTATGCTCTTAAACTGTTATTTGCTCGTGTTGTCTTATACAAGACTCTTTGCGGCAAACGATGCAACGCGAATGATATCCCATTTATACAAAAAAAAAGGTGCAGGTGCAATCTGATTGGCATTTTTCAGAAATAGTGTTGGCGTGGCAAAGATCTATGGAGAGGGTTTGCTGTATATCCAAAGCAAAAAAAATGTTTCCGCTATTGCATCGGCCTGACTGCCAGAATTTAAATTGGACTCGCTACTGTTTTAAAGCTCATATGATGTCAAAGGAAGTAGGATTTGCGCTTGCCAGCGAGATACCGGCTCGGGCGTCTTTTCCCCGTTGCCGCCGTTCTTATTGGTACTTCTTCCGAAAGTGGGAGACTCGGGACCTCTCACCGTCTATGAACTGGTGGTCGTACTCTTCATGTCCTCGTTGAGGTTGAAGTCGAAGTAGTCAAGCACCTCTTCATGCTTCAGCTTGGTGCAATACGATAACAGCATGGATCGGGATCCGTGAGACGGCCAGGACGGTGCAGAGGCTGTGGTGCTCATTGGGGTCTCTGTGGTCTATGAGCATGTCCGGAACGTCGTCTTTGAGCAGCTGAAGGTTCAAGAGATAGACATTGCCATCCTCGAGCCGGATCGAGTTATGCCATTGGTCCTTGATGTCGCTGCTGGCAGACGTATGAGTCCGTCCATGGCTCTTCGAGCGGCTGGTGTATGTTTTAGAGTTGTAGCGAAACGTTATGATGCACGCATTAGGAATGTCCTTTACAAGACACCACACGTCGCTTAGCCAGTTGAGACATGTGGTGTTCTTGGGTTTCCGTGGATGGCGAAAAATTGATACATCTGATGAATGTATAGTTTCTGTCATCGCCCATCTCAATCTACCCGTACTACCTCTTGGCAACATCATGTGGCTACGTAAGCAAGGCAGATGCTCCTGCATGATGAACGCATTTGAACCGGGGAAGGCTGAATCACGTGATACAAGGTCTGCTGCTTGCTGTCGATAATGAGCTCATTATTGGCGGGTTCTCGCGAGCGGTAGACGGCACAGCGTTGTGCAGCTTGTTGATTGGCTAGGTGCTCGCAGCTACAGTAGCGCGGGTGCAAAGCCGAGATGGCTCGCCAGCTAAACTGATCGCCGGGCTCAAGAATGGCGATCAAAAAAGACCCATTCAGTGACTCGACCTCGCTAACACCTCTCATGACAGGGAACAGCGTGATGGGGAGAAAATCCCGCTCGGGCTCGAGAGAGCGGTGTGGCTGTGAAGCAGCGGTTGAACTAGCCCCAATACAGACAGCAGTCTGCTAGGGATGGGAGAAACCAATTTAACGGGTGCCTACTCTGTACAAGTGCAAGATACCGCAGTTGGGCGCTGTAGCTTGCGTGGCGGCTTGGAAGACGAGTCAGGCAACAGGCATTCCAAGGTTCTAGTGCTGCGCCTCACTAGCAAGTTACTAAAGCAGCAGGGCTGGTATCTTACGACTCCAGGTCGTTCCTTCCCAAACAATCTCCCGCGTCGTGCTGATTGAAGGGCGACTGATCTTTGCAGCAGCTTTAAAATCAAGTCCATCTTTAGGCCATTTGGAATAGAGGGAAAGTGAAAAGACAGGAGAGCGAAGGTGACAGAGCAACCGCTGCGAGGCGGACATCCGGTGCATTAGGCATAGACAGCAACAGGAGCACGACGAAGAATGGCGTCGGCGTCGGCAGAAAAGAGCCTGGTGCAGGCACACTACGACAGCCTGGCGATGGAAGTCGAGCGCGAAGAGAGCCAGGGGCCGAGCAATCCGACAGCGTACGGAAAGCAGGAGGTGGCGGTAGAGGACAGCAGCAGCTTTGGGGCCGGACCGTCGTCGCCAGGCCGACTGGCAGCAGCGACAGTGGTGGTGGCAGCAGCAGCAACAGCAGCAGCAGCAACACAGCCATTATCGGAGACACCACCGCTGCCAAATCGACCGACACTGCCACCATACTCGGGGCCGGCGTCAAGCGCGCACGAGGCAGCGTTGGAGCAGCAGCAGCAAGAGCAGCAGCAGCAGCAGCAGCAGCAGCCACACCAGCCACACCAGCCGGGCAGCGGACGCAAGAAGATCGTGCAGCGCTATCCGGGTCTGCCAGCCGTCGACTACCGACTGTACCAGCCGCCGCTGTTTGTGCTGTCGACGGACAAGACGACGATCAAGTCGTCGGCACCATACCTGTCGGCGACGGCGACGGCGCTGGCAGGCCTGGTGCGGGCGCAGGCGACGGTGCCGCCCAAGCCGATGATCGAGATTACGGGCAGCCGGGGAAACCACCGGCCGGACTTTGCGGTGAAGCTGAACCTGATGTCGCTGCTGGTGGCGGAGGATCCGCGGCGGCGGCTCAACTACGTGCGGTGCGTGGGCCGGGGCGAGCTGGCGCTGCGAGGAGGCAGCCGGGCAGCGATGACGCCGACGGTGGAGACGAGCAGCGGCGCGGGCGCGGAAGAGGAGGTGGAGGCGTGGTGCCGGCGTTTCTGTGAGGACACGGCGGCGGCCAAGGTGTTTGTGCTGGAGCGGCAGGTGGCCAACCTCGACCTCAGCTGGCTGGAGGGCCAGATCCGCAGCCTGGTGGCTGCGACGGGATACCGGGGCGCGGTGTCGGTGACGTTTCCGGTGGCCCACGCACGCGTGGTGGTGCAGAGCCCCGACCGGGTCAACCGCTTCTTCACGACCGTGACGACGCTCTTCACGGGCAAGAGCACGTACGAGGTCGTCAAGGCGGTCTGGCCGTTTGCCACGCACAAAAACGGCGAGATCGGGCGGCAGTGCGCCGTCCAGAGCGAGGAGACCTGGTGGAAGGAGTGGCGTGACCCGCTGCGCCATGCCATTGGCACCAAGCGTCACGGCTGGGTCACCAACGAGGACAAGCTCGAGGCCCTGATGGAGGATGTTGGCAAGACGGTCGGAGCCGTCGACTGGGGCCCAAGTCTGAGCACGTGACCAGATGGAGCAGCCAGCATCGACAGCGCGGCGTTGGGGTTCACATGTGCTTTTGCCTTTTTTCCTTTTACAGCCGGACTACCTGCACGAAGCATTGGCGTCTGGTCGTGTTGCTCTGTCCCTGCATCCTCTGATCCTTCCGTGAGGCGGAGCACGCTCAGCCTTGGAGCTACAGTGAGTCACCGGGACCGACAACCGCTATAATGGCGCTACTCCACAGGGGTATATAGGCAGGTGTGCCTCCCGTTGAGAAGAGTACAGCACCAAGCATCCAAAGCCTGCATAGAATTGTTTTCTGCTTTTATCCCGTTTATCCCGTTTATCCCGTTTCATACCTTTCATACCTTTCATACCATTTTATCATTCTTCTGTTGTCCCCGACACATCACAACTCATGGCGACGTCCCCAGACCCGGGAGCCTTTGCCCTCAACTCCTACGACACGGCGCTCTGCCTGGTGCCGCCAGAGAGCGACTTGACGGCGGTGGACAGTCTGCGTGCGCTCTACGACAAGGCGTACGGTAGGTGGCCGCCACACGTAAACTTGGTGTACCCGTTTGTGCAGCCGGAGCAGCTCGAAGCCGCGGCCCGACGGATGCAGACGGCGCTGCAGCGACCGGCCAGCGAGCCTGTCGCTGCAGCCATTGACGTGCATCTGGACTCGACGGGTGTGTTCCAGCAGCGGCGCGAGAAGACGATCGTCCTGCACGACGGCCGCGAAGCCAATGGTGGCGGGGTGCTGGAAACGCTGCGAGCACGACTGCTGGTCGCACTCGGCACCAACAGCCAGGACAAGGACGAGAGCCATCGACTGCACATGACCGTTGCACAGAGCAGTGGCGAGGACGACGAGGAGTTTCTGCGGCACAAGGCAGAGCTGTTGCCGTCAGTGGCCTGGCGAGCGGACCGACTGCACATTCTAGTGCACGAGCGGACAGAGGAGGGCGACATGGTGGCAAGCCGGATGCGGCTGTGGGGAGTGGTGCATCTGGAGGACGGCCGATTGGAGAGGTCGAGTCGGGCTCCATTTTATGACGGCCGGAAGGAAGACCAGAAAGAAGACGACCTCGACAACACCCTCCATCCCTCGTTCGCGCCCGTCACGTTTGTGCCCGAGGACCGATACTGGATGGTGTGTCCACGCGAAGACTGGGCGCTCTTTGCACCGGCAGCAGGCCGTCCAGCCGGCGATCACGACACACTGACGGTGGCGACGTACAGCGTGCTGGGTGCGTCTGCGGGGCCGCTGTTGGTGGATAGCCTCCTGGCGACGAGCGCGACGGCCGACGTGCTGGTGCTGGCCGAGGTCACGGACGACGTGCTGAGCGGACTGCTGGCCGACGACGGCGTGCGCACGGCCTATCCGTTTGCCTCGCACGGCCCACCAGACCAGGAGGACATGTCACCACTACCGAGGCTGTTGAATGTTGTCGTGCTGAGCCGATGTCCGTTTGCCTGGTCGTGGGCGGACAAGGGAACCCTGGTAGCGCGCTGGGAGGAGGAGGAACGATGGGAAGACGAAGAGGAAGAGACACGGCCGAAGCTCGTCGTTGCGGCCGTCCCACAGACCCAGGGCTGCAAGCCTGAAGCGCTGCGGCTGCTGCGACATCTGCGGCGGTACCGCTCGTCAGCGAACGTGTTTGTGATTGGCGACCTCGACTTTGCTCTCGACGGGTTTATGGATGTGTGGCAGGGCCGGATCTTGTTGCGGCGGGCAGACGAAGAGGAGCAGAACGCAGACAGCCAGCGGTTGCGGATTGTCGATGTCAACCTGTTTGGCTTGTCGGTTGACGGGACGGCGAGCGAGAGCGACCATCGGGGCGTGAGGTGTGTGCTGAAGCGGGTGGAGGAGGAGGGTAGTGGGAACGAAAGCGAAACCGACAGCGAAGACGAAGACGAAGATGAAAACGAAAACGAGCTCGTCAACAACACGCAGCAGCTGACCATCTCGAGCAAGGTGGCCAAGCTGGTGGTGCCCGTCGTGACTGTGCAGGCGCCGGCCGGGCTGCTCGCTGATGCGTCTTCTCTGGACAGGGCTCTCGTCCGCCTCGAAGCCATTCCGTCGGACGAGGAGGTCGGCCGGCGCAGAGACGCCTTGGCACTGCTGCAGCGGATTCTGCTGGCGGAGAACGGTGGTCATGCTGAGTCAGCAACGTATCCCCCAAAGCGGCTACCACGTCAGCTGGTAGTCGTGCCAGTGGGTTCGTACGGCCTGGGCGTGTGGACGTTGGCGTCGGACATGAACTGCCTGTGCATCGGAGTGTATGCGGCGACGACGTTCTTCGCCATAGCGACGCAGCGACTCCGAGCCGCCGGCCAAGGCAACGAGGCCGCGGATGTGCAGATTGTGCGGCGGGCGCGTACGCACACGGGCACAGTGCTGGAGCTGTCGGTCAACGGACTGCACATTGACCTGCAGTACTGCCAGGCGCCGGTGGTGGCCGAGACCTGGCCGGCCGTTGTCGTCGTGGCAGCCGACCACGCGCTCATCACGTCGCTGTCGCCACAGACGCTGTCGAAGCTCAAGGCCGTGCGGGATCTGTACGTCTTGCGCGCGTCCTTTTCGAAAGACAAGGGCGGCCAGTACACGGCGGAGCACTTCCAGACGGCCTATCGCGCCATCAAGACGTGGGCCCGCTCTCGCGGCCTCTATGCGGCACGCTTTGGCTACCTCGGTGGCATACAGATTGCGGTGCTGCTGACGCGCGTAATGAAGCTGATGGCAGACGACGGCGGCAAAACAGGGCCTGACATCCTGGCGACCTTCTTCCGCCACTATGCCGGCTTTGACTGGGCGACGCAGATGGCCTTTGACCCGTTCTTCCACGGACGCAAGGCTCCCTATGTCCGGACAGCCCGCGAGCCACTCGTGATCCTGGGCTACCATCGGCCACAGCTCAACACGGGCATGGCGACGTCGGTGTCGTCGGTGCGCGTGCTTGCGGCCGAGTTCCGGCGCGCCGACCGTGTGTTGAGCGGCGGGCGAACCGGCTGGGACGCTTTTCTGAGCGGCGGGAACGATGAGGAAGACGAGAGTGGCGGGAAAAGTGATGAGGAACTCGAGGACGTCAACAGCACAACCATGGCAGCCGGGCTCCCGGCTGGCGCGGCCGCGTTTGTATGTGCCTACCGAACGTACATCAAGATCGACCTGCAGTACTGGGGCCTGTCGCTGCAGCGAGGGGCCTCGTTTGTGGGCTGGCTCGAGTCGCAGTGCGTGATGCTGCTGGTGGACGTGGCACGACGGCTGCCACAGCTCAACGCGCGCATCTGGCCAGGGCGGTTTGTGGAGGACGGAGAGGCTGAAGAGGCGGAAGAGGCGGCCACACAGTACCAGGGCTGCTACCTGATCGGGCTCGATCTGACGGGGTCGCTCTCGCGAGACGACCGGCACATGGCGCTGGGCACGTTGCAGTCGGTGCTGGCGACATTTGAACGGCAGATGCGGCGGCCCGGTGGCACGTATGATGCGCAGTGGATGTGGCTGGGCGTGCGCATGGCGAAGCGGACGGATCTGGGCGATGTCGGCCGTCTGCGGTTGGACGAGCGAGCCTGGGGCGAGCAGACGCCAGGAGAGGAGGAGGAGGAGGAGGGGGAGGAGGAAGAGGGCCACGACAAGGAAGAAGAACGACGGCCGGACAAGAAGCGGGGCAAGGACAAAGCCAAAGCCAAAGAGGATGCAGCGACAGTCCAGGTGGGCACGGGCAAGAAGTTCCGGTCAGCGCAGGACGTGATCAAGCGGTTGCGCTGGGATCCGCAGCTGGACCGCGCCGACTACATTGTCGGGTACGAAGACCGGTTTCTGGGGGCGCAGGAGCGGGCGCTCGAGGCGTGGAAGTCGGAGCAGACGGACGAGGAGTTTATCCCGCAGCACCGGGTGCTGTATTTTCGGCGGCGCAGCGACGGGGCTGTGATTTGGGACCGACGCGCGCGCAAGGACGAGGTATTTGGGAGTGGGCTGTAATTGTGGAGGTTCCTACGAATAGTTCCTTCTCACCGCCTCACCGTCCCGTGACCTGTAGCGTGACCTCGACGCATTCTGCCGTGGCCTCCCATTCACTCTGGTATGTCAGCTTTGCGCGCCAGCCGCTGCCATCGTCCAGGACATCCTCGAGCGGGTACCGTCGTCCTTCGGGCAGGGCGGCGGCCAAGGCCTCGAGGTCGGCCGTCGTCGGCCGTGGCGGGCCAGCACCGTCTTCGTGCGGTGGTGGTTCCTGGCCGAGAAAGGCCCACAGCCGCTGCTCTTCTTGTCCGTCGGCGTGTGCATCGACGGCGTCGGCATAGTCCTCGTTATGGCGCTCCGATGCGATGCGGGCACGCAGACCCTGGCGCACAGTCGTGGGCCAGCGCGAGCGCGTGCAGCCGAGGACGGAGAAGCGCATGGCCTCTTCGAGTTCGACGTCGATGGGGTGGGGGGGTCCATTGTTGTTGTCGTCCTCTTCTTCTTCTTCTTCTCCATCCTCTTCTCCATCTTCTTC
Organism: Grosmannia huntii; assembly: GCA_019925595.1. Taxonomy (NCBI): domain Eukaryota; kingdom Fungi; phylum Ascomycota; class Sordariomycetes; order Ophiostomatales; family Ophiostomataceae; genus Grosmannia; species Grosmannia huntii. The sequence goes on from JADHKJ010000012.1 coordinate 424,027, forward strand.
CTCTTCTCCATCCTCTCTCCCTTCTCCATCCTCTCCATCCTCCTCTTCCTCCCCCCCCCAAACTGGCCATGGCTCCCACCCGGTTTTCGTCCCCACCGGCAAAAGCTCCTTCTCAACCTCATCAAAGGTCATGGCCTTGACTGGTCCCTCCTCGTCTCCGTAGTCGGCCTCGTATGGGATCGCTACCTTGCGCCTCCGCTTCTTGCTCTTTTTCTTGCGCGGCTTCGCCCGGGGCATCGTCTTCTTACGTCGATACACGCGCAGGTCCAGTCGTCGGGCACAGCGTGCCCAAAAGGCCTTGGTGTCGTGCTGCAGTCCCAACGAGGCCACCGCGGCCGCCACATCGCGTGGCTTGACCAGTCCCTGCAGGCTCGTCAGGCTGCCGCCCTCGTTGCCGCCACCGATGCGCGCCCGCACGCGCGCCGCGCCAAAGTACAGCGCCGCCGCCGCCAGCCGTTGGGCCACCGCACACACGAGTGCCCGCAGGTCCTCGAGGGCCTCCATGCGCAGAGCCGGCAGCTCGCCCACGGCCCGCCAGTTGCCCGTCCTGGTCCGTCCGTTCATAAACAGCCGCGCCGACAGCTGCAGCATCGAGGGTGTGTTGAACAGGAGGAGGGGGGAGGGCAGGCTGGGGTCGGCTGCCTCGGCCGCCTCTGCTGCCTCTGCTGCCAACGTCAACGCCCGGCAATTCTGTCCGGTTACCAACCATTGCGCGCCGTGCTTCCGGACCGCCTCGGCCTCCTCCTGGATCGCCTCCTGCAGCGCCAGCCCGTCGGCCGCCGCCTCCAGCGCCTGGCAGCACGTCTCGCCAATCTCTCGTGCTGCTGGCATGTCGATCGGCCGCAGCTTGCGCACCGGCCGCGACCGGTCCAGGCCATGGCCGGCCGCCGCCGCCGCGTGCCATGCGCCCAGTAGCCCGAGGTACTGCTGCACCTCCAGCGCGCTCTTGGTGCCCACGCGCTGTGCAATGCCCGCCACGTCGTCGCGACCCAGTCGTCCCAGCGCCGTGAAGAAGCGCTCCTTCTCGGCCTTGTCCCAGATCGTCAGCCCCATCTGCGACCGCGGTGGCTCTTGCCCCTCGTCCGTCGCGTTGTCGTCGTGGCACGCCGCCAAAAGACTCGCATACCGCACGTTCGCCCGTCTCTGCACCCGCTTCAGCGGCGGCCGGCCTACGTCCAGACGCGTGCTCACGGGCGATGCGCTTCGTCGACGCTTTCGACCGGGAGGAAGGCCCTCTTGGTCGCCACGTTCGTCCACGGCCGCTTCCTCCTTGGGCTCCTCGTCGTCCTCGCCGTCATCTTCATCGTCATCAGAACTGCTGGAAGACGTCTCTGACGGGTCGTCGGACTGGTCGTCTGACTCGTCGTCTGACGCTTCGGACTGTTCCTCTTCCGCTTTGATATCTTCCGTTTTCATATATTCCTCCATGTCCTCCTCCTGCCGCAACCAGAGGGGGGAGAGGCTCATGATCTCTCCTCGCTCACAGCTGTTTCGATGCGTAGTCAGGATTCATGCTGCTGCGTTTGCATGCGCTAGCACAAATTGGGCCCGTGCGTTGGTCACGTGACTTGGACCTACAAACTCTTTCCGCCGTGCCTTCCCCAGTGTCGAGCAGTGAACCAGGACACAAAGCAAAACGGCAAAGACGATGCGATGCAGACACTATCCTCGTGGAGGCGCACATGGGGCACCCTACGCGTGGCTGCGCGCTTAAGACGTCGTGGAGCGACGACAGCGACGCCTGCCGGGCTGCCGGCCATCCTCCTCCGCGACTACCAGGAGGAATGCATCCAGTCGGTGCTGGCATCGCTGGACAAGGGCCAGAAACGGGTGGGCATTTCGCTGGCGACGGGGGCGGGGAAGACAGTGGTGTTCACACAGCTGCTGGACCGCGTGCGGCCAACGGCCTCGGGTGGCCACCGGACGCTGATTCTGGCGCATCGGCGCGAGCTGGTGGAACAGGCCGCCCGGCACTGCTCGACGGCTTATCCAGACAAGACGGTGGAGGTCGAGATGGGCTCGCTGCACGCAAGCGGGACGGCGGACATTACGGTGGCGAGCGTGCAGTCGATCACGTCGGGCACGCGGATGGACAAGTTCAACCCGGACGCCTTCAAGCTGGTGCTGGTGGACGAGGCCCATCACATTGTGGCGCCAGGTTACATGCAGGTGTTGACACATTTTGGGCTGCACCGCCAGCCACAGACGGATGCCCCCTCGACGGACACACCGGCGCTGGTGGGCGTGTCCGCGACGTTTTCGCGGTTTGACGGGCTGGCACTGGGCGCGGCCATTGACGAGATCGTGTACCACAAGGACTACATTGACATGATCGGCGACGGCTGGTTGGCGGACGTGGTGTTTACGACGGTGCGGTCGACGGCAGACCTGTCGGCCGTGCGCAGCAGCGGCAACAAGGACTTTGCCGTGGGCGAGCTGTCGCGGGCCGTCAACACAGCGCAGGCCAACGAGGTGACGGTGCGAACGTGGTTGGCCAAGGCGGCCGCAGCTGGCCGTCGCTCAACGCTGGTGTTCTGTGTCGATCTTAGTCACGTGGCTGACCTAACGGCGGCCTTTTGTCGCCACGGCGTCGATGCGCAGTTTGTCACGGGCGAGACGGACCGGCAGACACGCAGCCGCCGACTCGAGGCGTTTCGACGCGGCGACTTTCCGGTCCTGCTCAACTGCGGCGTCTTCACGGAGGGCACTGACATCCCCGGCGTCGACTGCGTCGTGCTCGCCCGGCCAACCCGCTCGCGCAACCTGCTCGTCCAGATGATCGGCCGCGGTATGCGACGACACGCCCACAAGACCAACTGCCACGTCATCGACATGGTGGCCACGCTCGCCACCGGCGTCGTGAGCAGTCCGACACTGTTTGGCCTCGCACCCGACGAGCTGGTCGACGGCGTCTCCGTGGCCGACCTGCAGGCCCTGCGCGAGAACAAGCGCGCAAGCGAAAGCGAGAACCGGCCTGCGCCGTCCGAACAGCCTGTCGACAGCATTCGCTTCACCGACTACGACTCCGTGCTCGACCTGATCGCCGACACGTCGGGCGAACACCACATCCGTGCCGTCAGTCACAACGCCTGGGTGCAGGTCGGCCAGCATCGCTACGTGCTTTCGGGTCCGACAGGGACGTATCTACGGCTGGAGCGAGTGGAGGACGAGAGTAGGGGGGAGAAAAAGGGAAAGAGTGAGAAGGGAGCGAAGAAGAGCACGACCACAACCAAGACGAACAAGAAGAGCACGACAACCAGGAAGACAAAAGGCACAACCCCCCAAACAACCCCCCAATCCTCAACAGACCCAGCCTTTCGCGTCGTCGAGGTCCGTGCTCTGCCACCCGAAGTCTCCAAATCGCCCTTTGCACCGCCCCGCGAACTCTGCCGCGTCCTGACGCTCGTCGACGCCGTCCATGCTGCCGACAGCTATGCGGCCAAGCTCTTTCCACGTCCCTTTATCCTCCGGAACCAGTCCTGGCGCAAGGGCCCGCCCACCCCCGGCCAGCTCGCCTTCCTCAACAAGATCTGCAGGCCCGACGACCGCCCGCTGACCCAGGACAACGTCACCCGTGGCGCCGCCTCCGACATGATCACCAAGATCCGACACGGCGCCCGCGGCTGGTTTGCTGACATGGACACCCTCCGTCGTCGCCGCGACCGCCACCAGGCCGCCCAGGACGCCCGCACGCGTCGCGAGACCGTCACCGTCGGCCCTCTGGCACCATGAGCGCATGCGTCCCCATCCTCGGCCCGTGGCCATTTCGGCCAAATGACAGCTGAAAGCCCTGTCCGAGACCGGGCACGTTCATCCCTCCGCTCCCCTCCAAATGCGCCCAGAACGGCCGTCGTCGGACACTCTCAGACACGCTCAGACACCTGTCCGTCACGCGTGATCCCATTCTGGCCTCATCTGTCCACACAAGCGGCCATCAAGGTCCTCTGCCTGCACCTTGGCCACATCGCTGCCTGTTCTGTGACTATTTCGTCGTGTCCCCCACCTCGGTCGCGCCTGCCCCATGTCCTCCTGCCTCCCAACGCCGCCCGTTTGGCTCCCCAGTCAAGACGGCTCCTTCCCCATTCACTGCTTTGGTACCGCCCACTCTGCGTCATCGCCTGGCCCTATTGCGTTGCCTGAACAGGTTTTTCACTTTCTCCTCCGTCTTCGCTGCCATTGCTTTTTGGTCGATCTGTCTGTCTCATTTGTCTCCTCTGTCTCGTCTGCCTTGTCTACCTGTCCGATCTCTTCTCTTCATTCTCCCATTCATTTGTCCTCTTCCCACACACATACTCTGTTACCTGCCATTCACTTTCCAAGCCTACATGCAAAATCTTTGTTCGTGCATTCGTCCTCCTTGTCCGATATATTCTGTTCTGTCATCACCCCGTCTATGCCATCGGCAACAATGACGTTTTCTGGCCAAGAGCTGCCCTCGGCGTCCTTTCACGCCTGCGCTAACGGCGCCGGGAGCAAGTCCCGCAGCACATCTCGACGCTCTAAGAGCTGCGTCAGATACTTCCCCAGGGCATGCCAGCGGACCCGTGATGGTATTGTCTCCGACAAGCCCGTGTCCGAACCGGCCGAAAGCCACATTGAAGTACCAGAAATCGTCGACGCCTTTCACCAGCAAACCCTCAAGCTGAACGACATTGTCATCCGTAAGAACGAGCAGCGTCGCAGATCCCAGGCCATTGTCGCGAGAAAATGGCAGCAACTCAAGGTTGTCAGACGCCAGACCGCGATCCTGAACAACGTCCGCGACAATAAACTGGGCTATTCTGGAAACATTCAGGACCTGAGGCGGACACTGAAATGGCAAGCCAAAATCCTGGATGAACAGCTGTCCGAAGAAACCCGCCGCTTGGCAGCCCAGGACAAAAGAATGCAAAGCCTATTCACCGGTATGTTGGATGCAACCCAGTACAAGTCGTGGGACGCCAAGATCTCCCGCTACGGAGAGTCCTGCTCCAACAACACGGACAGCGACATGGAAGATCTCTCTTCGGTAGACGTTGAATCATTTTATGCCGATTTCATGTCTGCCATGGACGAGGATCGTACAGGAACCACGCTTGATACAAAAGAATATGGCGAAAACATCGGCCCATTGGACGGGACACAACTCGACATTCATGACTTCTGCAAGTCTATCAACACATTTGGGGCCGTCGACAACAATAGCGTGCTTGTCCCAGACTGGTTTGCCGTTCTGGAATCGGACAAGTCCGTCCCGCTTCTCAGCAAGGGCACCGTCAGCCGCTATGTCGAGCTGGTCAACAAGCTGTACAGACTCGAGAAGGAAATGCGAAACGAAGAGGCCGGCATCGGCCCGCCATTGAAAGAGACACGCAGCCCCAAGCATGGCGCCAAAGAGCAGTATGACATGCTTTTGGCTCATATCAACACATCCATGACTGCCGTGGCCGATCGCGATCGGGAGGTGGTGAGAGCACTGCAGGTGGCTGAAACAATGGGTGCTGATTTGTAAAGTCTAAAGGCAACAGATGCTTGAAGAATCTACCAGGCCTTTTTAGCGCTTGCTTTTTTCAGGATGATGCTCACATATTGGAAGAAGAACCGAACCCAGGGTAGATAGCTGGCCAAGTGAGTCACGAAACAAGAGAAATGCTATAGTGCTTCATAAAAGCAGCGCATACGATTAAAAAACAGATACAAAACAGATACAAGCCCAATCTCAAATTTTAAGCCTATAAACAATTACATATTTTATAAAAAAACAGCCAAAACATTTCTCGTTTTTCCATTATACAGCTGCCAGTCTAAATGCGTAGAATTAATAGACTTCGAGCAGGTACAGCAAAACCCTGTAAATATAACAATTAAAACAATTATTCTCCTTCACACAGGCCATCCATCGCCCACGCCTTCTGGAGAGTTGCGGCCGGTGGTGATCGCAAGCAGTGCTAATCGCACTGTGGTGATAGAGTGTCGTTGGAAAGACGGCAGGCCGAGGCCGTTGAATCAAACCTCAAATCAAGTCAAAAGCAGGGGTACGACAGCATGAGAAACTCAAATCCCTGCCTGGATCGCCAGGTGAAGACGTGTGATGTATCACGAATAGATCGGCGGTGCAGGGTAAAAACGGGATGTATTCTTCTGAGGGGGGATAGTGGTAGTCATACCCCTCCATCTCCCTCCGTTCCTTCCTCTCATGGCCAACACCGTCGCCAACATGGCAGTGGTACTGCACCCACACTTCGTTCTTCTCTACCGCAGTCCATAAGGCGTGCTGATGCTTCCCCAGACACATGAGGTCTTGTGTTTGGGGAGAATAGGAACTGGAGGTTGGAAGTAAGATATAATACAAGACAAGAAGCAAAATATATACAAGCAAGGCAAAGCCGACTGTTCTTTCCATACGTAACACTGCCATCATTGTGCGATCGAACAGAAAAAAAGCTAGACCCTGCAATGTTTCTGCTGATAGAAGCACTGCGATCCGATGAGTCTGAAATGTAGTGGGAAATAGTTGGTGAGAGTGACGAGGTCGACGTGGAATGGTCTTTGTGTAGGTAGACTAGAGGGAAAAAGCAGTCACTATGGGATATGAGCGACCTAAATCTAAACAAATAAACGTTAAACGAGTATTCACACCTACTATATTAACATTTAGGAAGCTTCTAACAAAAAATGACAGAGTAGGGCGTTCATTTACACCAGGGCTAAATTCCTACTCGGAGAGAAAAGACGACCGCAACCACCAAAAGGAGAAAATAAGAAAAAGCTGGAGGAACGAGAAAACTCCAAGAGGGAAGAGGGGTGAATGCTACGATAAAATGGTTTTAACTGTTTGGTGATGTATTGGGCAAGGTGAGTTCGTAAGCCTTATTTGTGGATTTCTGGCAAAGCGGGAGCACGACCCTTTCACGTGATACGACTTATCGCCTTGGTACCTCTCGACCCGATCAAACGACAAAGCCTCGACAATTCACAGCCGGTCGCTAGCAAGTGATTTTTTAGTCAGAATACAGCTACGATCCTTCGGTTTTACAAACAGTATAGCCTGAGTAATCCGTGAGTACGTAGTAGGACACGTAGATTCTGGTCTCACAAGGATTGTAAGTGCAAATCCCATACTCCGTACGGAGTACGGAGTACGCGTTCTGCAGCTTAGAGACGCGCCCTCGCACTAATGCATGCGTTTGCGTCAGTGCATTCTTTGCTATTCTTCCGGCTGCATCGACGATTGGCCCCCCTAAAGACCCTTGTAACCCCTGTCATCCGAACGGCTATAATCCACCTCTTCTTTCTTCCTCCCTATGCTCCTTCCGTCGCCTCCGCCGATCAGCACTAAGTATCTTAGTATCTTAGTATTCAATGCCAAGGTATTCTTACCGGTTACGCTCTTTTGACATATCCTCGGGATCTTTGCTGGCAATTCGGCTGCCCATTTCTGACGATTCTCTTCCACGCTCATCCAACAACAAGGAACTGATCCCTTTCACGCCGCTTTTAGCGCCAGCCCGCGTTATCGCATAGCGCCCATCCAGCTCAGCTCCGACAGCAAATTGGCGACAACGACGCATACGAGCCAAACCCAACCCAGTTGAGTCGAGGACTCACTCTCCTTTGCCCTGTTTTATGATGCGTCTTGCCTTGCAAATCACGCTCGCTCAGCGGGCGCTCGTCCTCTTGCAGACCTTGGCACTCTTCAGCCATGTCGCGGAAGCCTTTTACATCCCAGGTTCGTCCATGTCGCAATCAGAAGACGGACTTTCCCTTTCCATGCTGACTGCTGCTTCTGCTTCCAGGCTGGTCGATCAGGAGCTATGCCGACAAGGATCAGATCCCACTACTCGTCAACAAGGTATATTCGGACAACACGCAGCTGCAGTATGCCTATTTCGACCTCCCCTTTGTTTGCCCACCGACGGGGCAGAATCGCTACGGGGGTCTTCTCAGCGGACAGAGCCTTCCGCTAAACCTGGGCGAAGTGTTGCGGGGCGACCGCATCACAGCTTCCGACATGGATCTCACCATGGGTCTGAACACCGAATGCAAGCATCTCTGCACGCGGGACATCTCCCGGAAGGAGCTGCACCGCGCCAAGCAGATGGTCCGCGAGGGCTACGTGGTCGAGTGGATCGTCGACAATCTCCCGGGAGCCACCAGCTTCGTCACCGTCGACAAGACGCGCAAGTACTACGCCGCCGGCTTCAAGCTTGGCTTTACCGATTCGTCTTCGGGCAAGCCTCGCTACTTTCTCAACAACCACCATACCGTCGTCATCCGCTACCGCAAGGCTGGTGGACGTGCCGGAGAGCGTGGGGAGAAGATTGTTGTCGGCTTCGAGGTCTACAGCAAGAGCATCGGCCCTGCCAACACGCGGCTGGAGGGCGGCTGTCCGGCCGACCTGCGCACAATCGACCAGAACTTTGAGCTCTACCTCGCCCCCAACCGCTCCTCCACCCAGGAAGACAAAGCTCGGTACGAGCACTCGTCGTACCACCCGGACCCGTCTGAGGATTACGGTACGGAAGACGACGGCGCGCGCCTCTCGATCCCGTACACCTACTCTGTCTACTTCCAGGAGGATAACTCGGTCGAGTGGGGACACCGTTGGGACCTCTACTTTGTCAACCAGGAGGAGGGCTCCAAGATCCACTGGCTGGCCATCACCAACTCGCTCATCATCTGCGGTCTGCTCACCGGCATCGTGCTGATAATTCTCGCCAAGACCATACGCACCGACATTAAGAGTTACAAGGATGCCTTGGTCGAGGAGGGCAAAGCGCGCACAAAGCGCCGCAGCCGAAGGGCTGTTGGCCAGTCCAGCTCTGGGTCTGGGACTGGAAGCGCGACCCCGACGGTGGGCGAAAAGGTGCCGGTTTCGAGCGTGGGCGTGGGTGTTGGTCTCGGCCTGCTCGACCAGGAGGGCGATGCGGCACTGTCCGACGATGATGCCCTGTCCTCGGGCGACGAAACCTTGGAAGACGTGACGGGCTGGAAGATGCTGCACGGCGATGTGTTTCGGACTCCGGGTCACGGCTCGCTGCTCGCTCCTCTTGTCGGCTCCGGCATGCAGCTGCTTTTCATGGCCTTTGGCCTGGTCTTTCTCAGCGCGGTCGGCATCCTGAATCCCAGCTTCCGGGGCGGCTTCATCAGCTTTGCCATCGGTCTGTTTGTCTTTGCTGGCGTCTTTTCGGGCTACTTCTCAGCCCGGGTCTACCGCACGTTCGACGGCCAGAACTGGCGCCGGAACACGGTCATCACCGCCATCCTATTTCCGGGGCTGCTCTTCAGCGCCGTCTTTGTGTTGAATCTGTTTGTCTGGGCACAGGCTTCGAGCACGGCCATCCCGTTCGGGACGCTCATCGGCATCCTCCTCCTCTGGGTCGGCATCCAGGTGCCTCTGGTGTATGTCGGTTCGTGGTACGGCTACGTGCGAGTCGGCGCCTGGGAGCATCCTACCAAGATCCATGCTGTGCCGCGCCAGATCCCCCAACAGGCGTGGTATATCCGCGACGTTCGCTCGATATTGCTGGCGGGACTCATTCCGTTCGCGGTGATCTTCATCGAGCTCCTGTTTGTCTTCCAGTCTGTGTGGCAGGACAAGAGTGGCTACTACTATGTGTTTGGCTTCCTGTCTGTCGTGTCGACGATTCTCATCGTCACCATCGCCGAGGTGACTGTTGTGACGATCTACATTCAGCTGTGCTCGGAGAACTACAACTGGTGGTGGCAGTCCTTCCTCGTCGGCGGTGGCAGCTCTGTCTGGGTTTTTCTGTACTGCATCTGGTACTACTTTGCGAAGCTGCACATCACGGGCTTTGTGAGCAGCCTGCTGTTCTTCAGCCACAGCTTCATTGCCTGTTGTGTGTACGCTCTTCTTACGGGAACCGTCGGTTTCCTGAGCGCGTACGCCTTTGTTCGCAGGCTATACGGGTAAGTTGGATCAAACAAACTCTTTCTGCTCAAGTCTCTAATCTAACTCTGAACTAGTGCCATCAAGGCGGATTAATCTATAATGAGAATTGGGCAAGTACAACATCTACACCGAAACGGCATCTACACCGAAGCGTTTCTTTTTGATAGATTTAGCGTGGGTATATGGCGTTGTGCTTTTGGTATAAGGAGCTAGATGTATCGTAAGATGCAGAGGTCTGGATGGGAAGCGGAGGCCACCGCCAAGCATTGGCACATAATTTGGTCGCAGTCCATATCAGTACACGTGGAGTAGACTTGGGGAACGTATATACCTTGATAATCCACACAAGTTAATAATCAGTCAGGATGAAGAAAGTGCTCTTTGTACTCAACATGCAGCGACTCCAAGGTACCAGCCACGTGACACAACACGTGACATATTTAATATATCCACGTGATCCAGAGCGCGTTCGCGCCTCGCGAGTGTCGCAAAAAAGCCAGCAACAAAAATACAGGGTCAACAGCACGACGACCCCAATATCAGCTAGAAGCTAAGAACGTGGGTGCTGGCCACAGCTCTGCCGTGCGCATTCTTCTTCTCGACGCGTCTGCTTGATATCGAATTGTGATTTATCCCAACAGCTCCCCCCTTTATTCACAATGTCGGCCCAGTCGAGCAAATGGCGCGAAGAGCAGATCCTCATCCTCTGTCCTGGCAGCCGTACGACAATGGCGCAGCTCGGCTGCCACGAGTTGACGCCGCCAGCATACCGGATTCCGACACGGATGTTCCGGGACGAAGACTCGGACGAGTGGCGGCCGTACCGCACGTGGAAGCGCAGGAAGACGACGGTGGCAGTTGAGGACAACGGCGGTGCAACAGACGAGGACGAATGGGAGTACGTGGAGGACCCAGACTCGGACGAGGGTGCCGTGCATCCAATGGAGGGTAAGGCATGGTGTGGGGGCTTGCAAAGACGGCAATGTGCTAACGCGAGCAACCAGGCGGCTACATCACCAACATGGAAGCATTTCTGGCCTTTCTGGAGCACGTGCACGGGCTCCTGACGACGACGTACCACAACACGCCGATCGTGCTGATGGCATCGCCGCAGTGGACGCGGCCGGACTGCGAGGCGATCGCGCTGTACATTTTTGAGAAGACACGAACGCCGGCCCTGTGCATGATCAACAGCGCGCTGGCGACACAGTACGGGCTCAAGTGGCCACATATGACGGTGGTGGACATTGGGTTCGAAAAGGTCGACGTGACGTGTATCTACGACAGCCGGATTGTCAACCACATGGACATTGGCTATCCCACGGAGCCGGGCGAAGACCGGGTGATCTCGGGCGGCGAGGTGTTTACGCAGCGGCTGATGGAGCTGCTGCGGCGGCAAGACTTTACGTACGAGATGGCGGAGCAGCTGAAGAAGAGCCCGATCTGCGAGGTGCTACCGTATGCGCCCGAGTGCCCACAGCTGATGGAGCTGCCGGAGGACGAGCCGGGAGCAGCGCCGTTACTGGCGTCAGCAGTGACGATCGAACCGGTGCTGGGCGGCGACCCGTCGCTGGCGGTGGCAGTCGATGCAATGGAGGCGGATCTGGCGATGGAGGACGGGGCGGTGGCGGCCGACAACGACGGGGTGCTGGACGTGGCCGCCATCGTGACGACGGGGCAGACAAAGGAGTTTCTGGCCAAGAAGGAAAAGGAGAAGACGGAGCGCGGTCGATTTGGACGGCGGGCCAAGGAGAAGGAGGCCGAGGCAGCCAAACCGGTGCGGCTGCCCAACGCGAAGCGGGCGCGCACAGTGTTTCATTTTGAGGAGCTGATCGAGGACGACGAGCCGCCGCAGCCGGCGAGCCATCGGGGCAGCGGGGCGGGCGAGGGTGGTGGTGGCGGAAGCAGCGGTGCAGCAGGCACAGAAGCCTCGACGAACGGCAAGGCCCGCGACGACGATGCCGAGGGCAGCTCGGACGGCTCAGATGCAGAGGGGTCTGAGATGGACGAGGACGAGGACGGCGAGGGTGAGGGTGAGGGTGAGGGTGAGGGTGAGGGTGAGGGTGAGGGTGATGGTGATGGTGATGGTGAGGGTGATGAAGAGGACAAAGAGGCAGCAGGAGCCAAGACGGAAGAGAAGACTGCGTCAATCCAGGCAGAAGACGGTGGCGAGGCAGCAGGACCGTCCGAGAAGACGACAGAAGGAGAAGCGACAGGCCAAGACGCGAGCATGACGGAGTTGGCAGCAGTCGCGCAGCCCGAGACGAAGGAAGCGGGAGCCAAGGAGACCGAGAGCACAGAGACGCCAGCCGAAGCAACAGAGCAGGCGACGGCAGCACCGTCAACGGTCTCGACAGCAGCCATGGCCGCCGTCGTGGCCGAGCCACAGGGCCGTCGATTCAAGCGGCTGCGACGGGACCTGGAGATTGGGCTGGAGCGGTTCACGTTTGCCGACCGGACAGAGATTGACCGGATTGTGGCGACCATCTACCGGACGGTGCAAGGGATCCAGGACATGTACATGCGGCCGTCGTGTTGGGAGAACCTCGTGTTTGTCGGCAACGGCTGTCGTCTGCGCGGCTTGCGCGAGAACATTGTGCAGACGCTGCAGGGCCGCCACCTGATTGCGCCCTCGACCGCGACCATGTTCACGTCCGAGCTGCCGAGCCATCTGGGCACGCCGACCGGCACCGGTGCCCAGACGCCCACCAGCGGCGGCTTCCTGGTCTCTGGTGTGAATACCGTCAACACGGTCAACCCTCTGCTGCAGGCCGCCACTACCGCGTCGCTCGGCGGTCCTGGCTCCGTCGTCGGCCTCGACACCGCCGCACACACCCACCACTTCCACGCCCAGACACCCACCGCCATCAAGACCGCCGCCCTGCCCGCTTACCTCGGCGAGTGGACCAAGAACGGCTTCGAGGAGGCCATGTTCCTCGGCGCCCAGGTCGCTGCCCGCCTCGCTTTTTGCGTCCACAATCTCGACGTCCAGGGCCTCGAGAGCCAACGGCTCATGTACCTCAGCCGGATCGACTACAAGTGAGTGGCACTTTTTGCTTGCCTGCGTTTTGTTTTTCCTTCTGGTCTGTCTCTATGCTGACGTAATCACAGCGAACTCGGCCCCAAGGGCATTCGGACACACTCCCTTCTCGGTTAGGCTCTAAAGCAGTGGAGGCGGGGCTATACTGTTTGTATTGTCTTTGTCTGCTCTATCCATCCACAGGTGCGAGCTGGATTACATAAATCTTACTAAGACGTAACTTCGATAATCTCTTGACATTATTGTATTATTATTAAACCGTCCAACACTCCCAGCCTTGGTATCCTACGCACGTCTATTTTGATAACTCATGATCTCGTGTATGCTGTAATCCAAACGAAACCCTAGTAGCCGCCATAACTCGGCAACACACTCGTCTCCTGGAAGCAGGCATCTGGCATCTCCAGCGTGCGTGACATCAAAAAGGCATCGGCCTCGGCCTCCTCCATGGCGGCTTCGAAGCTTGGAAGACCGTGTTCCTCAGGCTGGTCGACAGCTGGATTGCTGCTGCCGACAACGATGCGTAGCGGCATCGTCAGTGTGATTGTGGTCGATCCTGCTATGCTGCTACTGCTGCTGCTGCCCTGCTTGCTCTTCTTGCCGTACCGGCCAGAGGAGGTGGTCGAACCGGGTTCCACAGACACGCTGAGCTGCAGAGAGTACGTCCGCGAGACGATGCACGAGTGAAAGGTTGGCAGAAACGTCTTGCGGTCGACCGGCAGCTGCAAGGGCACGAGCAGGTCGGTTGTGTAGGAGATCCCGACGGTATCTTTGCTGGCCTGGACGTCGTCGTCGTTTGGACGTCCGTCGCTGCAGTAGCCCGAGTCCCGTCGGCTGGCCGTCACCTGCGGCTCCCACGCCACCTCGTTGCTGCCAACGTTGCGCGAGAGCAGGGCCACGGACGTGTCGTAGTAGCAGGCCCGCTCCGAGAGCACACCGCTGGACGACCAGGTCTCGGGGTTCGGCAGGGCGACAATGGGGCCCAAGCTAAAGTAGGTGTGTGCCAGCAGCTTGGCCGAGACGGCGGTGATGCGTGGTGGCGGCACATCGACGGCCGAGGGATCGAAGCGCAGACTGACACGCGCAGCCGTGGGCGAGGCAGTGCGTCCGTCGGTCGAGAGGAGGACGGGCGCGGCCGCTTTGGTCACGTTGGCGCGAACACATCCCAGCTTGCTGCCGGCGGTGCGCAGAAGCGGTAGCAGCAGGCCCTTGCGCAGAGACTTGGATTTGGACAGGATGTAGTAGCCGCGGCTTCTGTTGTTGTTCGAGCTCGCAAACAACTCGTCGTCGTCGGGGGCAATGCCAGCCGGCAAGATGCGGACGGGCTGCGTGGCCTCGGTGACCACGACGGGTTGCCTCTGCTTGGCCGAGTCGGCTTCACGGAGGATGCGAGCTCGGATGACGTACTTGACACGGGCCATGTCGGGCGTCATGTCGTCGCGCTCCCACGTGCCGTCGCCCATTGTCGGCGGCAGGCAGACGTGGTGGTCGCGCACCCGATCAGACCTGGCCGCGTGGTTGCAGGCGCCGAGAGTCAGGTGTGCCGGCACGACAAAGTGGAAGGGCAGCACGTATTCCTGGCCGGTCTCGAGCACTCGCGGCACCGGATAGGCGGACGGCGCAATGGGCATGGCCATCCGGAGCAGGATGTGGCTCGACTCGCGCGAACCGCTGACGGCTTCAATCTGCGTCCGCGAGGTGCCCAGCAGTACAATCTCAAACGCATCCAAAGGCACGTCGCGCTGCGTGACGATCCGCACGCTGCCCGTGATCGAGTCGCCCGTCGTGTACACCCGCGCCTGGAAGTGGTTGTCCAGCAGCACCTCCATGCTGGTCTGGGAAAAGGCCAATCGTCGGCTGGTGACGGCTCCAAACGAAAACGTGCTGCTGCTGCTGCCGTCGTCGTAGAGGCTGTCGGTCAGGTTGGCAAACATCGTTGTCTGTGAGTTGTTGCAGATGGGGTGAAAGTCTGTAGCAATGGCTATGTCTTATCATCACAGCAGTGCGGGGAGACGTGCCCAGGAGCCAGTACTTTATACAACAAAAAGCCATGCGAACAAGGGCGCAGCTTGTCGATGCGTCTGGTCTGCCGGATATTCGAGGCTCGTCTGCAAGACTAGCTAGCTCTGACTTTTGAGTCATGCTGTCGGGCTTCCGAGAACACGTTTCCACCCTCCATGCATTCGGACCGGTCTGCCAAGCTCCCTCAAAGGGCGGAAACATGTCGTTCTGCGGGTGTCGTAAGCGGGGGATAGAAGGCTGAGAACGACTAGTGCTCGATGCTACTCTCTTGGCCGTCCTTTCAACGTTCTGCCTCCATTGTGCTGATGGTATACGCCATTGCGCCTTCCTCGTCTCTGTCGTCTGACCTCTTGCCTCCTTCCTTGACTTCTCCTTTGCTCTTTCTCTCCAGCCCGGTCAGCTTGCCGGCCAGAGTTGCCGGTTTCTTGCGCCCAGGCTAGCTGGAAAAAAAAGAAAAAAACTGGGCGTGTCAATGAATGGGCGCTGGCTAGTCCCGTTGAGGACGTATTAGTCACAAGGCAGCGTGGATGTGACTCGACAAAGTAAGACGGGCATGAAAGTTACCGCCTTGACTCTTAGTTTCGCGCCATTCGACCCTCCTCTCAGGTCAGGTTGCATTCATCATACTCGCAGGGGCAACTCCTTACCACGTAATCAACCCCAATCTATAAAATATTGCAGGCATAAAGGCTTGGCAGAGCACCTACACTACTACCCCCTCATTCTTAGCAAACACGTGGAGTCTTTGGCACGTCCTTTGGAAGGGTCCATTACTTTGTACGCAAGCGTCCCATATCCAATCCTTCATCATATCTCCATTTGTAATCCAACAGTTGCTGGAAAACGTCCTCTAATCACAGATTTGTAATCATGCACTGTCAGCATCGTCATGTCATCCATCTACTGCCACGAGATGTAGAGCATGATGCCTGCGCCGGCAGCAATGGCGCCAAACTGCACCAGCGTCTTGCGCAGCTCGCCCAGCTTGCTGCTGCCCTTCTTTGCCAGGTCCGTCTCAAGCAGCTCGGGGATGACCGCCACCGTGCCGACGTAGAGGAACGTGCCCGCCGTGAAAGGCAGCAGCAGGTCGCCCCACGTCAGGCTGGTGCCCATGAGGCCGCCTCGACCAGCGCTGGCCGACCAGGGAGCAGAGGTCGAGTCTGCCGTGGCGCTGCCGCTGCGGCTGCCGCCAAGCTCCTGCACCAGGATGCCAATGACGGTGCCGAGTAGCGCGCCGAGAGCCGTGATGAACTGGGCGCCCAGGGCTGCTCGCTTCGAGAAGCCAGACTGCACCAGTAGGGCAAAGTCGCCGACCTCGTGGGGGATCTCATGGAAGAACACGGCCACAGTGGTGGTGGCACCGATCGTCGGCGACGCATAGAAAGAGGCCGACATGGCCAGGCCATCGGTGATGTTGTGTGTAAAGTCGGCGCTATTAGGGTTAGCGAAGAGAAGTAGCGAGATAAAGAAAGAAAATGAAAAAAGGAATGGGAAACAAGGAATGGGAAAAAAGGAAAAAAGGAAAAGCGAAAGGACACAAAAAACCTACACCATGTTAAGATAGCCGGAAAGCTTGATGCTAGCACTGACTTCGTGCGTTGGCTCGACAGCGACTACAGCCTTGTCGTCTTTCTTGCCGGAGCCCTTCTTGCGAGACTTGGCCGATGGGGATGCCGTGTCGGCCGACGAGGTCACGGCCGAGGCCGGCGCATCGTGGCTGTGACTGTGGCTGTGGCCGTGATCGTGGCCGTCGCCGCCGCCGGTAGCGATGCGCAGGCCCTTGTCCATGGCGACAAACGTCATGAAGCCGGCCATGATGGCGACGCCGAGAAGCAAGTTGCGGTTGGGCTCGACCAGCACGAGCCGGGCGTGATCCGCCCGTTCATCGTCCTCGCCCACAAAGATCTCGGGCAGCAGGTGGAAGAGCGTGTCGCCGAGGAGGCCGCCGACAGCAAAGGCCACCATGACCGAGAGCGAGCCCGGGTCGATGTCGGTCGGGCAGAGCGCCAGTAAGAAGTTGGGCGGCCCCGAGATGTAGAGCGTCGCCAGCAGCGCATTGACGGCCGGACTGCCCGGAAAGAGCACCGCAAAGAGGCGCGACTTGGTCGAAGACGACGCCGCCGTCTCGTGGCCGTCCGCCTCGTCGCCCTGCAGCATCAGCCGCTTCTGCTCGCCCAGCGCCCGCACCACCCCGCACTCGGCCCGCAGCTGCGCGTTGAGCGCGAGCGAGCCCAGCGGCGGCAGCAGCACCGCGTCCTTTACGCCCGTCGACCTGGCCGCCTCGGCTGAGACGGTCACGATCCCGCTGCAGACCACGAGCACGCCGAGGGCTAGGGCCAGCAGGGGCCGGCCACGCCGTCCGAGAGCAAAGGGGACCATGGTGACAGAGAGCGACGTCGAAAGAGAGCGAGGCCTGTGACAACGGGCACGCGACACAATCCCAATCGACAGTTGGCGCGTCGGGGGGAAGAGTGCGCCCAACAGAGACAGAAGTGGGAAAAGTCGTCGCTGGAAGGACACGTGATGCTTCCGACTAGCGGGCTTGCCCTACCCGAGCAAAAGGCTTGGCACTGCCAAGAGGTGCCTCTTGTGCATCGTCGCTTCCCGCCGCGTGCTCTTTCCGTGTCTGGGTCAGGTGGCTAGGCTGCAGGGCAAGTCGTACATAGCAGATATGCTCCGTACTCTAAACGTCGTACCTGATTCTCGAGGGGCTGTCCCTTCTTGTACTCACCGCTGCGCTGTCCTCAATCTCACAACGAATGAACTCACGAAATGGCCACCTTCGATCAAACACGTATGGTCAGCTCCGAGCTCTTCCAACCTCTTGGACTTGTGAGATTTGCAGATGATAGCTTGAAACTCCACGGGGCTAAAAGTTGGAGGGGTGGCAGGATTGGATGAGACTGGTCATATTTGGGATGGAACCCAGTCTAGAGGAGAGGTCGGACACGTCAACCTCGGTGTTCCTCTCCTGTTCCGATCAAGACACGATTCGAAGTGCTTCTGTCGTCTTGGGTGAGACTTTCCCTGACAACGACTTCTGCCAACACCCGCAGCTCTCCAAGCAAAGCAGTTCTCACACCTGTCTCTTCACCTGTCTCAGCCCCGCCTTCACCGTCTCCCCACCTCTCCACTCGATGGCGTGGCTTCCGCACGGAAGCTCAGAGTCCGGCCTTCTCTTTGGCGATGGCCTGGGCGAGTCGGCCACGGTACCGGCCGTGGCCACGTACCGCGGACGGCTCTGGTGTCTCTGGACCGACCTCAAGGGCCAGCTGTGGTATGCGCACACGGGCGGCAACGGCGACATGGAGCAGTTTGGCGAGCGCAAGCCGTTCCCGCTGGATGGGCTGCCCGTTCTGGCCAACCTGAACGGGGTGCTGCATGTGATGATCGTGCAGGCGGGCAGCGGTGAGATGGCGCACTTTGTGCACGACGACGACGACACGGCGACGGAGTGGACGTCGCTGGGCCCGCTGGACGCGACAGCGGGCTTCGTGGCACACTCGACGCCGGCGGTGGTGGCGTTCCACAACAAGCTCTTCCTGGCCTTTCTGCGGGACGGACAGCTCTACTATGCCATCTGGGCGGCGCTGGGGCCGGACGCAAAGACGTGGACAGCACCGCAAGAGGTCGACTGCAGCGGTGCGGCAACCAGGTTCCGCGGGATCCCGGCGCTGTGTGTGATCAACGGAGCGCTGCACCTGCTCTGCGGCGCGGACACGGAGGAGCGGCACATCCTCGGGTTCTGCTACGACTACATTGCGCAGACGTGGACACAGAGCGATGACGTGTCGGAGGGCCGGGCGGCGTCGGGCGTGAGCGCGGTGTCGTTTGGGCGCAACGCGTACCTGGGGATCATCGAGGCCGGGCCCGACGACGAGTCGCACGCAGTGTACGTGGCAGCCCTCAACGAGGGCGTGTGGGAGCCGCACGAGCAGGTGGCGGGCACGTCGGCGGCCGACCCGCCGCAGATTGCCATCCTCAACGGGCGGGTGCACTGCATCTTCAACGACAACACGGCAACACGCGACCTGCGGTGGTACTCGCGGCCGGTGCTCAGGTACGAGCTGTCGTCGTGGATGGCGGGCGTGGACGACGATTGGGTCCTATCGGACATGACGATCCCGGGCACACACGACAGCTGTGCGCGCAGCAACATTCCGTTTGTGCGCACGCAGTACCTGTCGGTGGCCCAGCAGCTGGCACTGGGGATCCGCTTCCTGGACCTGCGGCTGCGGCGACACAAGAACGGCAAGCTGTACTGTTACCACGGCGGAATCCCGATCGGCTATCCGCGCTACCTGTCGTTCGAGACGGTGATGGACGAGATCTGGGCGTTCCTATGGCCAACCGGCCAGGACGCGCCGACCGAGACGGTGCTGGTGTCGATCAACAACGACGACACGTCGGCCGAGCAGAAGGCTAACCCGGGCGTGTTTTACGGGGCCGTGGCCGACGCCGTGGCTGCGACGCCGCCGTGGCCGGGCAACGGACAACACCGCTGGCACGTGGAGCCACTGACGCCGCGGCTGGGCGAGGTGCGTGGCCGGGCGGTGCTGCTGCGACGCTATGCTGGCGACCCGGCGGTGCCGGCGACAGGACGACACGGACTCGATCTGTCGACCTGGCAAGACGACAACCCCGACTTTACGATCGTGACACCGACACAGGTGCGGGTGCGCCTGCAGGACAAGTGGAAGTACGCGGAACGGATCGCGCTGCACGACCTGGTCGGATCCAAGGCGTCGTTTGTGCAGCAGATGATGGCCAACGCGGCCGGCCGGCTGGACGCGTCGCCGGAGGAGCAGCACGACTGGTACGTCAACTTCTGCTCGGCCGTGGGCGATCCGGTCGAGCACGGCGAGATCGCCGAGTCCAAGTGGATCGCGGTGGGCGCGCACAGCGACATTGTGGGCAAGTGGGTGGTAGGCATGAACGTGCAGACGAGTGCTCATCTGCAGGAGGAGTACGGTGCCGGCGTGCGTGCCCGGCTGGGCATTGTCAACCTCGACTACCCGGAGCTGCCAGAGGACAACGACCTGGTGGCGCGGCTGATTGAGACGAACCTGGGGACAGAGTAAGAGTTGTGCATACGCGTTGTCTATTACAGTAGCGCACCGTATGGAACACACAGTCTCTGATGGTATGTTGTCGGGTGCATGACGTGGACACGGCCAATGTTGTGATTACTATGTATGAGAAACGTTACTTGTGCTGGGGTTTACTCCGTAATACTGGACCACGCGTTGTAGCCGACAGTTCTAGGCCCGGTGTTCCCCAGCAGGCCCCTGTGAGACTGGCCAAAAAAAGACACGGCACGGCTGTGTGGATGCTCGGGAATTGCGGTTGATCTGTACGGGGGGCCAGTCATTCCCCTTGTTATTGCTGCTATAATTATACACGAGAGAATGTACAGCGAGGCCGGACGGCCGTTCCGGCGTTCCATCCAGGCTCTAAGAAAACTCTTCACGGCTAGTGGCGTTCTGGACATGCGGTGGATCAGGGATTCACGGAGTAAGAGCACTGTGTGTTCAGCGGGTTTGTACTCGTACAGAGCTACTACGGAGTACGGAGTATGTACATACGAGTACTGGTGGACCTCCTTCAGGCCACGGGACGAATGGACGTCAGCAGAGCTGTGGATGTGATGCGGCCGCCAGGGGAAGAAGGCAGGAATGCAGTGGACAGGCCACAGCCGAAGTCGACGGCCGTTTCCCCTTTCCTCGCCTTCGCTCTTTCACCTCCCTGTCTTCCCTGTCTTTCCGTGCTGTTCGGTGCCTCCTTCCCCTTCTCAGCTCCCACTGCCAACGCCACTAGCGCAAGGTACCGGGTGATACAGGGGTGGTTGGCCCACATTGCCCCACTGTTGTGCTTTTTCGGTGCGTTCTTTCCCTGTTCTGCTCCCCTCTCGTAGACTTGGGGCGTGGCCAGCTGGATGTCTCGTCCGCGTCCTTCTGCCCGTGGCCGACGTGTGAGGAGTACGGCGGAGATACTCGAGCAGAAAGGACTCGTGTCGCCGTGCTTGTACATGCAGGTGGGGCTATGGAAATCGGGGGGTCCACGGAAATCGGGGCACATCTTGTCATGCACTGTCCCCCTCTGTTTTTTGCCCAAACGCATACGGAGTACACGGCTCGTTTTCATTGATATAGTTGTTGGTATCCCGCAGGACAAGCTTTTCTTTCTCCTTCCTCTCTCTCTTTCTTCTCGATCATTCTCTATTCATTGACAGCTGTTTTTGTTGTCATTGTTCGCCTTTTCTTTAATAGACATTCGTTTGTCCCGTCTTCGGACCTCGTCGATATCAACTACAAGAGCCCGCTCGCTCGCTCTTTTTTTTTCTGCCTTTTTTTGCACATCACTACTGGAATATCTGTTCTGTTATTTTGCAAACATGCACTCTGTCACCAGCCTCGCAGCTCTTGCTGCAGCGCTTCCCAGCGCCCTTGCTGCCTACCAGGGCTTCAACTATGGATCGACCTTTAACGACGGCTCGATCCGGACCCAGAGCGATTTTGAGTCGGACTTCACCACGGCGGCCGGTCTCGTCGGCACGGACGGTGCCTTTACCAGCGCCCGTCTGTACACCATGATTGTAAGATGGGGGCTAAGTGAATGGGCACAACACAGGAGACAAGCATGCTAACAGCGCTGCAGCAAGGCGACACCACCAGCGACCCGATCTCGGCCATCCCGGCGGCCATCAGCACCAAGACGACGCTGCTGCTGGGCATCTGGTGCTCGGCGGGCGACACCATCTTCGCCAACGAGCTGACGGCCCTGAAGAGCGCCATCTCGACGTACGGCTCGGAGCTGACCAGCATTGTTGCCGGCATTTCGGTCGGCAGCGAGGACTTGTACCGCATCTCGGTGACTGGGCTCAAGACGAGCGGCGGCAACCCGGGTGTGGGTCCGGATGTGCTGGTGAACTACATCAAGCAGGTGCGCGAGGTGATTGCGGGCACGGTGCTCGCGGATGCGGCTGTCGGCCACGTCGACACGTGGAACGACTGGGTCAACGGCAGCAACAGCGCCGTGATCGACAACGTCGACTGGCTCGGTGTGGACGCGTACCCGTACTACCAGACGACCGACGGCAACGACGTCAGCAACGGCAAGACGCTCCTGGACCAGGCCCTGACCGAGACCGCCGGTGTGGCCGGCGGCAAGGAGGTGTGGATCACCGAGACCGGTTGGCCCGTCAGCGGTGATGCCAGCGGTGACGCCGTCGCCTCGCTCGCCAACGCCAAGACGTACTGGGATGACGCCGGCTGCCCGCTGTTTGGCAACACCAACGTCTGGTGGTACACCCTGCAGGATTCGTCCCCGACCACGCCCAACCCCAGCTTCGGTGTCGTTGGCTCGACCCTGTCTACCACACCCCTCTACGACCTGTCCTGCTCCAACACCACGTCGTCGAGCTCGTCCAGCGCGTCAGCGTCGGCCACCGCGACCAAGGCGTCTTCCGGCAGCGCAACGGCGGGCAGCGCATCAGCCACTGCCACCGGTGTTTCTGGTTCGTCCAGCGGTTCCAACAGCTCCAGCAGCTCTGGCGCGTCTGCTTCCGGCTCCAGCTCTGGCTCCAGCTCTAGCTCCGGCTCTGGCTCGTCTGGCTCCAGCTCTGGCAGCTCTGCTGGCAACACCACTGCCAGCAGCGGCTTCCCTGCTTACACTGCCAGCTCCGGCGTCGGCTATAACAGCACTATGACCTACAAGGTCTCTGCTGCTGGCTCCAGCGCCACCAAGGCGGCTTCCAGCGCGGGCTCCGGCTCCGGCTCTGACTCTGGTTCTGGCTCGGGCTCTAGCTCGGGCTCCACCGCCAGCGTGAAGGCGGGCTCTTCGGGCGCAGCCACTTCGGCTGGCGGCTCTGCGTCGGCCTCGTCAACGTCGGTTGTCATTTCTGGCAGCAGCGCCATGTCCGGCTCGATCGGCGCTGCCTTTGCTGCTGTCATGGTGGCCATATTGGCCCTGTAAATGGGCTGAAAGCAGGCACTGCTATGCAGATGGCGTTTGGCAATAAACTTTATTTCTCTTGCACTTTCAATTTATATGAAATTTAATGCCCTGTGTATACTATGGGCGGAACGCAATCAACCAGGATGCAGGTATATGATTACAATTGTATTCGGACAGATATAGACAGGGTATTGGATCAAGGGACAATGACTAAGACTTGGATGCTTCACTTTGTCGTTGCAGAAGATGTTGTGACCGTTAATCACGTGCGAGTGATTACGTAAGGCGTTTGTGCGACCAAAGCTAACTGGAATAAACATGAACCAAAATAAAGTTACAGTGACCAAGACGAAATGAACCGTTTGCCGTTCAGTCCAGGCTCACGATGATGGCGCATCCTCTGCGTCGTAGTCGTTCTGGACATAGCCGTCAGCGAGAGGCAGGACAGCGGCTTTGTCGGCCTCGGGCTTGGCAGCCGCCAGGGGCTGGTGCTGCTGCTTGTTTCTCTCGAGCGTGTTGTTGACGAGCGGCGTGGTGTCGTTGAAGATGCGCAGCAGCATGGCGGCGCGGTCTTCCTTGGGCAGCATGAGGTTGAGCGAGTGGAAGCTCTTCCAGAGGGGAAGGGCCATGGGTTCGAGCGGGACGCTGTCATCGAGGATGGGGCGGTCTTTTGGTTCGTTTTCGTTTTCGTTTCCGTCTTTTTCGTCTTTTTCGTCTTTTTCGTCCTTTTCCTCTTCCGCAGCATCCTCCATTCCCGGCACAATCTTCAGCACGAAGCAGCCCATGCCAATGTCGGGCAGCCGACGGCCGACCTCGCCCAGCCGCTTCCACCCGCCGTCGGCAAACTTGGGGAACATCTCGACGAGCAGCGACCGGAGCGTGGCCTTGCGATACAGCCGCACGACGCGCTCCTCGCCAACATAACCCTGCAGCAGCGGCATGCCCTCGGACTGGATCCGCCAGCGGCACACGCCCGCCGACGGCGACTCCTGCTTGACAAACATGCGCACACCGCCGTGCACAAATTTGACGCGCACCTGCTGCTGCTGCTGCTGCTGCTTCTTCTGGGCCTGCGACCCGTCCGATGTGTTGCTGACTAATAAGTCACGCACCAGCTGGCTCGTGTAGTAGATGCCCTTGGCCGGCTCGCCGTAGGCGTTCCGCACGAGGAAGCGGTCGGCCGGGAAGCGCGGCGCGAGGTTGTAAAAGGCGCGGATCTCTTGGACGACCGGGTGGTCCGGGGCCAGATACTTGAACGGCTCCTCGTAGGGGCCGCTGTGGCGCGGACGTCCAGGCAGGGCTTTTTCAGCGGGCGTGTCTTTTTCAGCGGCCGGAGTGTCTTTTTCAGCGGCCGGCGTGTCTTTTTCAGCGACAGTCTCAGTGTTGATCTCGGTCGTCTCGATCGTCTCCGTCTTTGCATCGGCCATCTCAATGTACTCGACGGCAGCAGCCTCTCCAGGGATATGGACATCCTGCTTCAGCTTCTTGGTCGCGTTCAGGCCGTCGTCCTCGTCCTCGGCCGGCCGCTTTGCAGCGCGGTCGCCGGTCTCAGTCTCGGTTTCGGTCTCGGCCACGTCGTCGGTCTTGGGCTGTGCCAGCGACGCGCTGTTGAGCGGCTTGACCTTGAATTCGGCCTTTTTTTCGAGCGCGACGATGAAGAAGCCGCCGGTGTCCTGTAGGTGGGGATAGACGCGGATGCAGCGCTCGAGCGGCAGGGCGTCGGACGCGTCATTGGCAAACATGGAGGGCACGACGCGACTAGGGCCGAGGCCGCCGCTCTCCTCGGAGGCGACAAAGGCCTCGACCTCGGGCCAGCTGGCCCACTGGCGGCCGGTGCGGTCCATAATGTGCCAGCGCTTGAGGCCGGGCCGACGCTGGAGCTGGGGCAGCTGGTCGCTGCTGTCGAGGATGGCGACGCGGTCAGGCCCGCCGCAGAGGTCGATGGCAGCCGCCACAACGGCCTCGTTCTCGACCGGGTTGAGGCTGCAGGTCGAATAGACGACGCGGCCGCCGGGCCGGAGCATCTGCAGGGCGCGCACGAGGATGCGGACCTGAACCAAGTGCAGGCCCAGGGCGCCGGCCGGGGTCCAGTCCTTCCACATGGTGACGTTCTTGCGCAGGGTCCCGTCGCCGGAGCAGGGCACGTCGGCCAGGATGCGGTCGAACTTGAGGTAGCGCACCGGCGGCGTCCGCTGGGACGTGGCGGTCTCGCTGCTGTTGATGGGTGGCAGCCGCAGCGACGGATACACGGTCGCGTCGTGGTTGGTGACAATGATGTTGGGCGACGACAGGCGCTTCAGCTGGTGGATCAGCAGTTGGCTGCGCTTGTAGTCGGAGTCGTTGGCGATCAGCACACCGGTGGCCCGGCCGTCGTCGCTGGGATCGGCCGACAGCTTAGAGTTGGGGTCGTCTTCGTCCGTCTCGTCTGTTTTGTCCGTCTCCGTCTCCGCCCGTCCCATCGACCGCAGCACCTGGCGGACACGCGCCTCCTCGCCCTGGTGCAGCATCTCCAGCAGCTGGGCGGCCTTGCTGCCGGGTGCGGCACACAGATCGAGCACAACCATGCCCGGCCGCACGTCCAGCAGCAGCGGCGGGATCATGCTGACGACCTCCTGGCGGCTGATGTTGCCGACCGTCGTCTCGGACACGAGGAACTTTTGGAAAGCAGCAAAGGGCGGGAACTTGCGGATGACCGTCTTGGGCGTGGTCATCCACCAGGCCAGGTTGTCCGGATACCAAGGCACCGGCTGGGGCGGTGATACCGGCAAGCCGTCGTAGTGCGCGATCTTGGCCAGCTCCGGGATGTAGCGTGTCTGCAACAGCTTCTGCACGGCCAGCGCGTGGCCCTTGGACCCGCAGAACCGGAAGCTGTGCGGCAGCTCGCGCCGGAAGGCAGCCCAGAGCGCCTCGCGCTCCTCGTCCTTGTCATTCAGCTCCAGCAGCCCGTTGTAGTATTGCTGCAGCCGCTCGTTCTCCTTGACAATGTCGGGGTATGTCTTTTGGAAGCCCCCGCTGTTCGTCGACCGCGGGTTGTCACGCCGCCGCCCGCCACGGTTTCTCTGCAAAGGGCTGTCAGTCCTGTCCAGTCGGTCTGATCGCTTCTCTTTTCCTCGTCCTCGTCCTCGTGCATTTCCTGTCCTCTTCCTTTCCTCATCCTCTTCCTTTTCATCTCACCTTGTACCCGCCTCGACCCATTTTGCTGCTGGCAGTCTGCCCGGTGGAGAGAGAGAGCCGTAGACCGAAGGATTCAAGTTTCCTTGAATTTGGGCTCATACAAGCAGGCCAGATCTTTGAGCGTCGATGGGAGACGGAAAGAGGCTGTCCAAAAAATATCTGAACGGAGGCCCACTCGGTCGGTCTTATCTCTTATCGTAGCACCAGGTCACATGTCTGCACACGTGTCTCCTTTATTCACATCTTACAAGGTACAGCTACATTAATGGTCCAGCAGGCCGACGGTCCAGTGGACAATGTGGTCGACGCCATGACCTTTTATGGCACTGACGGGCACGGCAGCAAGGTTCGCGGTCCAGCCGCCACGGACGCCGCTGGGATGCAGCTCTTGGCCACTGGCAATACGTCCGAGATAGTCCTGCAGACGTCGAAAGTTGTCCTGGGCGCCGGGGAGGTCGCCCTTTGTGCCGACGACGAACCAGGGCTTCCCGGCAATGGCCAGCTCGGGCGTCGGGGCAGCGCCGTCGCCGTCAGACAACCAAGACTCGGTCGACAGGTGGTCGTCGTCGTGGCCAGCAGGCCGGTCGCCCCATTCGATCCTGGCCTCGCGCGCGCGCTGCAGCTCCTCCTCGTCGCGCATGCGGGCATACAGGCCAACTTCGGTCCAGAGGGCCTGGAGGGCCTGGACGGCATCGCCGGCGCCGAGGTCGATGACAAAGGCGAGGACGCCGGCACGTTCGACATGGCGCAGAAACGCGATGCCAAGGCCCTTGTCGAGATGGGCGCCCTCGATGAGGCCGGGGATGTCAGCAATGGTGAAGCGCGAGCGAGGCGGCGCGTCGGTGGAGTCGGTGGCCACGAGAGGACGGCCACGGTTGCTGTCGAGCACGACGGTGCCAATGTTGGGCTGCAGCGTGGTAAAGGCCCAGGCGCCAACACGGGCGCGGCTGTTGCTGAGGGCACGCAGCAGCGTGCTCTTGCCAGCATTGGGCAGGCCAACGAGGCCAACATCGGCGAGCAGACGCAGTTCCAGGTGGATGGTCATGGAGACGGCAGCCTCGCCCTTGGTGGCGACGACAGGCCGGGGCATCTTGCGGGACAGAAAGTGCGGGTTGCCAAGCCCGCCGACACCACCGGCGGCCAGCAGGATCGGTTGGGCGGTCGGACGGGCGAGATCGAGATAGATGGGCGGCGGTGGCTGGGCGAGGATGCGGTCGCGTCTGGGCAGCCGTGGGAACTCAATGTTCTTCACCTCGGACGACGAGAGTCCGGGGTAGACGACCCAGCGGCGACGCAGCCAGGCGGCCTCGGTCTCCTCGTCATCCTCCTCGTCCTGGCGCAGACGCTGTTCGAGTCGCAGCCGTGCGTCCGTCTTTGTCTGTCGGTCGTCGGCGTCGTCGTTCTCGGCGGCTGCCTCTTCTGCGCGCGCGGCCTCGACGACGGCTGCCGCCAGCTGTCGTCGACGCTTCCGGGCCGCGTGACGCGCCTTGCCCACAATGATCCCATCGGCGACCGGGTCGATGCGGCTAGCCTCGCGCACAATTGTGCCCACGGGCACCGTCACGATCACGTCGTCGCCTCGCTGGCCGTTGCGTGCGCTGCCTTGGCCGTGCTTGCCGCGACCGGCCCGCATCACCCGTCGCCGTGCAATCTTGTGCAGCGACGTCTCGCCCGGCACTGCCTGGATGTACACGTTGCCGCCGTGACCGCCGTCGCCGCCGTTGGGCGGTCCGTCTGGCAGAAAGAGGTCACGCAGAAACGAGATGCAGCCCTGTCCGCCCACGCCCGCGTGTATCGTCAGAGTCGCCTTGTCCGCAAAGCTGGCCATGGCGTAGTCGTCTGGCCGCGGGTTCAGCCGCGAGGGCGGGTACTCGACCGTCGGCGCGTCCGCAGGCTCTTCTGCATCTTCTGCATCGGCTGATGTTGCATCTGTCTGGTATCGTCGCCACGGCAGAGCCACGGCTGTCCGTCGGACCTCCGTCCTTGCCCCCCGCACAAGCACGTGGGCATGCCGAAATGGCACCAAAAGCGGCGTGCCGCCGGAACTCCAAGGCGCCATGTCCTCGATCTGCTCTTGCTTGCTGCAAAGGACGGGTTTTTTCTTCAAAAATGCACGAAACCGAGCTTGACGTCCGTCTAGCAACTACCGTCCAAATATGCATCTAGCCGACCTCCTTCGGCCGACCTCCCTATTCGCGCAATGTTGCGGTGAGTTCTGAGCGGCCGTCGTGCCTGCCGCAGATAGGGCGGCGCCAACAGCCAAAGGAAGGTGCATTGCGCCTTCCACCGCTCACATCACACGCTGTGCATATCCCCGTATCGTAAGAAACAAGCAGAGTACACAGTCACAGACACAACTCACCCTCACATCTCCGTCCACAAGCACAATTGTCCCCATCCACAAACTCGCCCACTCAACAGCCACGTCCCACAAACCGCCGCCGTACTACCCCGTATCTCGCAATGCAACCATGACAAGCTGCTGCTCGTCCGCCGCCTTTTATAGCGATCCTCTCGCTGGCTTTCTGGCCGACCCGCCACATGCAGGAGAATATGCAAACCTCGCAGACGACAAATCATCACCGCTCCCTGTCTTAGCCCTAACCCACTTTCTATCTCCTCCCCCCCTCTCTTGCCTCTAACCTCGTCGGTCTCTGCCGTTCTGCTCTCCCTGCCCATCTCGTCTTTCTCTCCTCTACTCTCCATCTCATCGCCACTGTCTCGCCAATGCCAACCCCCTGTCCTTGTTAAACGAAAGGGAAGCTCTACCGCTCTACCGCTCTACCGCTCTACTGCTCTACTGCTCTACTGCTCTGCTGCTCTGCTCTGCTGCTCTGCTCTCTCCGCCCTCACCTTCTCGCCAATTTCCTCATCTTGACCGCTCCGCCAGTCCGGCCCTCACCTCTTGGCTCGGTAAGTTCGATACGACACGTTCTCGCATCCCCGTCTCTATTTCCCTTCTCTCCTAGAGCCTTTTCTTGCCCGCTCTCGGCCCTCCTCTCCAGCTCCCACAAAAGCACATACCAACATCACCCCTCCTTCTCTCCACCCGCCCAGATTTCGTCCATGCCTGACGCTGTTGTCGGGTCCGTCATCTGCTAGCCTCACACATTGGGCAGCCGCAGCCAACATATCTCACCACCGCCAGCACCAAACCGACCCCCCGTTGTATTCGAGCCACGACAGCATACATAGCTACGCTAGTCTTCTAAACCTCTCTTTTGGCTCTCGCCCGTCCAATCAGCGTCTGGCCGCCTCTTTCCGTTTCCTTCTCTCGTCCTCTCTCTGCGTTGCATATTCTTCCACATCTTCGACTGCAAGCTCATCAGGCTGCCACCATTCCACTTCACCCACGTCGCCGTGTCCGCTTCCAACATCCTTGGACGTGCACATCTACGCATCCCATCGAACCTATCGTACTATCTCGCTCCCCCCCCTCCACGTCTCCACCATCCACTTTCCACCTTCTGCATCGTACGGCACTCTTGTCTAGGGGCACAAGGGTCCGGTCGCATCTCTCGATCCATCCTTCTCTGCACGTCTCGTCCTCTGCTACGTGCGGCTGCTTGCAGAGTACCACCTGGTCGCACTGAGGCACCAAGCACAACCAAACATTCCTGTCCTTGTTTTATTTCGCTCACACATATCTTCCTCAGCCACCAGTCAAGTCCGTCTCCAGCACACCAACGCCTTAGCCACACCCAAACTGCAGACGACAGGCTCACGCAACAGGCACCTGAGCCATACACACCGTCTAGCGCTGTCCCTTCGCCGCCTCTCTTGCTCTTCCCTGCTCCTCCTCTCCGCGTCCTTCTTTGTTCTAGCCTCCCGTGGGGGGAAGTGTTATATCGCTTTTCTCTCACCCAAAGGTTAGTCGACGTCTCCATGTTTCCTCCACAACAGCCAGACAGCTTGACAGCTTGACAACTAGACGAGCACTCCTTGATCTTTGCCTGCCTCCTCTTCCTCCATCCTCTGCCCGCCTTCTTCCCTTCTGCTTCTGCTTCTGCTCCCCTTCCCTGTCCTCTTCTCTTTGTTGTGAGCTGCTTCCTCGCATGCCTGGCTGGTCCGGTTGTAGGTTGGGAGAGGCCTGGAACAGTCCGTCGCGATCACTCCTTCTGTATTATTGCTGTTCCTGTTATGCTGCGTGTGTTGCTACCTCTCCGGTCCACCGTCTCCACCTCCCCGTCATCGTCTCTATCACCTTAATCACCTTGGTTCCCCTTACATTCCTGATCTCCCTGACCCTCCTTTCCTTGCACCACCACCAACCCCCAGCGTCACTCCCCGTCCGTCTGCTAAAACATGTATGCCAAAGAATACCGAGACCGCAAGCCGTATCGCAAGATCATCAGAATGGATCCTGACTGCGCCATATGTCACGCTCCGGCGACCACTGGCTGCGACTGCGAGGCCCAGGGCCTGGAAGTGGCCATCCGCCAGGCCGAAACCCGGATGATGACGTCCATCTACGATGACGTTCGGTATGTCTGTCCGTGCCTGGAAAGCCCCCCCCTCTCCGCTTCTGCTGACAGGAATGCACGGCCAGCAACTGGGTACGGTCACACGCACGGGACTACATCCTCTCGTACTTTGAGCTCCTCAAAGACCGCCGCATGCAAGCCCACGAGCAGCACATCGAGCGCGTCACAGCACAGGCTTTTCACTATTACAACGCTCCACCGCACCCAAACGACGTGGCTGCCGCCCAGGCCACGCTGAAACGCGGCATCGACGAGGATTGGCAGTCGTCCGTCCAGCGTTATCCAGAGGTCCTCGAGTACTATTTCAGCCTCGTCGAGCTAATGCTGCCAAACGACAACGACCCCATGGTCCGGGACCCGCCTCTCAGCGCCCTCTCGGGCTCTCGCAAGGCCAGCCGCCGGGGTCCCTTCACCGCCCCTGCAGCAATACCAAACGGAACCGCCACGCCTGGCCCCAGCAGCGCCCAGGGAGTCACTGGCCCCATCTACCAGCACTACCCGAGAGAGGCCCTTCCACGAGGACGGACGCCCCCTCCGTCTGTGCCGCCCGAGAGCAGTCGGAGGACACCGGTTGCTCGAGAACGCCGTCCGGTCTTCCGCCAGAACCCACAACCACCAGCTCCTGCATCCTCCTACTATCCTCCCTACTGAGAGCTACGAGACGCCGAGTGCGCTCCACCCACACTCACTCACGCCTTCCGGCCCAATTACGTTCGACCTCTGGATGACGTCTGTCCTCTCCCCCCTCTCCAGATTCTCTTTCATGATCATGCATTACAGGCGAAGGATATGTTGTATTTTCACGGCTTGATGACGAGCATTTCTCTTTTGTTTTTTGTTCTTATTTTTTGCATACCAACCGGAACACGGCATTATAGAAAGGAAGAACGCCCGCCCCAAAAAGAAAAGCGACTTTGGACTTTGTGCTAGTTCTATTTCTGCCTCTCTGGGTTGGTTGTGTCAAGGCTGGCTGGTTGGCTCATGTGTTGTTCGTGTCTCACTTGTTCTTTACAATTACACCAAAGGGCTCCTCGGCGTCAGGGCGGAACTTGGGGAGGCTGATCTGAGATTTTTTCGTATCTAATGTTGATATTATTGACTGGCAGCCTTGTTGTACTATGAAAACAAGAGTTCGCAGCCTATCTATTATTGGCCTCTTTAAAGCGAAACTGGTGTCTAGCCTCGACTTTCCTGCTCGACACTCGGCATACGCAGCACAGTTTAGCTCGGACAGAATTATGCACACTGCAAGCAGAGGGACAATGGAAGCATGCATGCCCAACGCAGCCCAATACAACACATAACTCACCGACGCCTGCCTTGCTGCTTGATTTATGCAGTATACCTCATCACATTGATGCCCAACATTATGGAATACGTCGACACTGCTATACAGGAGTGCTTTGTCTCGCCTTTGGTAACCGGGATCTCTGCCGATGCTATCTTGTGCCATGAACCCAGCCTTCCTAAGGAAGACAGCCAGACGGTGCAGCAGCTGTTTGCAGCACGTCCATTGGTAGCATGCAAGACACCTCCAGTACAGGAAATAAAAACGCCAAGACGGAAGACACAGAAGACTTGCTTTCGCACCCGCCTCCATGTTTCAACCACTTGCCGATGGGAGATGTTACAAGGGAGTAAAAAGTTAAAAAAAAAAAAAACAAGATCCAGCCCAGGGAAAAGCAAAGCGAGCGCCAAAACACGAGTATCTGAATCCGGCATGACTCCTCTTTCTGGTTCGGACACGTCCCTCTCCTCTCGCGCTCTCTCGGCGCTCAGACGCACAGGCGGTAACTCGCATACCGGCCGGCGGTCTCGCTCGTGCGGATGATCTTGACGACCTGTCCCCGCTTCAGGCCGAGGTAGCGGGCGACGGGGTCCTTCTGCTGGATGCGAGGCAGCTGGGTCTCCTTGAGGCGGTAGCGCGATAGAAGGGCAGTCTTCTCCTCCTTGCTCAGCAGGACGTGTGTCGGGACGAGTTCGTGGTGGGTGATGTTGACGAGCAGATCGTCCTGCATGAAACACTCGATCTGGGTGTACATCATGGTGGCGTTGATGACCTTGCGCGCCTGCGCGCTCAGCGCTCCCTGGGTGACCATGATGCCGGCGCGGAAGCTGTTCTCGCTGCAGTGCTGCAGGAACCGCTTGATCTCCTTGACGCCGATCTGCTGCTCCGTCATGAACTCGACCCAGATCGTGCCGCACTCAGTCGGTGGGTCAGGGCGGGCTGCCGTCGGCGGTGGCGTGAACTTTTTGATCATGCTCTCTGAAGGCCGCGCCGAGAACTGCATCTTGCCGCGACTGTGTTCCTCTCGTTAGCAGGCGTCCGTCTCCCGATCTGTGTCTGTCTTGGCCGCGCTCCCACGTACTCGGCTGTTCCGTCCGGCAACGAGAACTGTCGGACAAAGTCGTCAAAGCTGATCTTGACCTCGTCCTCGGCCAGCTCATACCCCTGTGATCGCTCCGTCAGCAGGGCCGAAAGAAACGAGAGCCAGGCCGGCTGTGTGGCCACGCAGAGAGCCTACCCGATCCTGGCACATCTCGTGCACCGTCTTCCACGCCCGCCACAGCTTGCGGAGCTCCCGCTGCTTCACCGGGTCCTCCCCGTCTCCCGCATGGGCAAACGACATTGTCCCTGTCTGCGTGACGCGATCGCGTGACGCGCTGTCGGCCGTGCTCGTGCTGGTACAGAGAACTGTCGCGAGGCAGACCTCTCGTGCTTTGTTCCTGGACGAGGCTGATCAAGGATGAGGGGACGAATTCGTTTGCGCGTTGACGACTGGACAAAGAAAGCCTTTCGATGCATTTCCGAGTTCAGGTATCTAACGCCCCCGATAAAAAAAAGAGAAAGAACCCACTTATCATGTGACCAATCAGGGACCCCTGCAAATGCGATCGGCATGGTGTGTCACGTGTGCTTTGTCATCCAGTCTTCAGTAACACAACAGCAAAACTCGAGGATTCGCCGTAGCCGTAGATATATCACAGGTCTGACTTCTTCCATGATCCGTCTGTCTATCGCCACTCGACACCTGGTAGCATGCCGGCTACGCCGAGGTTCGTGCCTGCTGCTAGCTTCGCCAAAACGATAACGATGCTATGAGACACATATGGATATGTGTCCCCAACAGGCACTATCACTGTGGCAGGCGCTAGAAGGGCCAACAGAGGCCCGGAAAATGGTCATGGCTCCCGCGCCAAAGCCCTAGTGGTGCCCTGTAGTGTGCTGTAGCACGGAGGCTCACCAGGGACGAGAGGTCTTAGTAAATAACGGGCGAATCAAAAATCGCACGGCCCACATTTTAGTTTTTACTCTGTATGCGAGTAGTGTTCTTTTTGTGTTATTTCCTGGCCACTTTTCCTCGACCGATCATCACCACCTCTTTTGCCTCGATCTATCCGTTCTGGGACACAGCTCCTTTCCATTGTGTGCGTTGTCTCTGAAGCAGTCATGGCAGACAGCACAGCACCGGTTGTCGAGGGCGCAGCGGCAGCAGGGAGCAGCCGGCCGGTCAAGCCCGACGAGGCGGTTTTCCAAAAGGCACTGGACAAGGCCGACAAGGAGCACAAGGATGTGATGACACGGTTTGTGAGTAGCTCAATCGACGGCCAGGCGGTCCAATGGACGCCGGGGCGGGAGGGGCGGGGGTGCTGTCTGGACGGCCTGCTAACGGGGCCGGACAGAACGCGATCAAGGCCAAGATCGAGCTGGTGCAGCCGAACAAGGGCAAGGACGGGCCGCCGTCGGCGACGCAGAAGCGCCGGCAGGAGCTGATCGAGCAGCTGACGGAGATCCGCCGGAAGCAGGCGGGCGGCAAGTCGACGCGGACGTCGAAGCAGGAGCAGATCAAGCGGCTGGACGAGCAGCTGCGCAGCCGGATTGCAGAGCAGAAGACGGCCCGGAGCAAGGTGGCCTTCAAGTCGGCCGAGGACCTGGACCGGCACATCCAGCGGCTGGAGGACCAGGTGAACGGTGGGATGATGAAGCTGGTGGACGAGAAAAAGGCCCTGTCCGAGATGACGGGCCTGAAGAAGACGCGCAAGAACTTTGCCCAGTTCGACGTGCAGGAGAAGCAGATTGCAGAGCTGCGCGCGAACATCAAGCAGATCAAGGACAGCATGGATGACCCCGAGGCCAAGGCCATGAGCGACCGCTACAACGCCGTCCAGGCCGAACTCGACGGCATCAAGGCCGAGCAGGACGTGGCCTACAAGAGCCTCTCGGCTCTGCGCGACGAGCGCAGCCGCCTGCACACCGAGCAGCGCGACAAGTTTGACGCCATCCGCCGCCTCAAGGACGACTACTACGGCCAGAAAAAGGCCTTTGCCGCCTACGAGCGTGAGGCCCGCCAAAAGGCCTGGGAACGCAAGCAGGCCGAACGCGACCGCCTCGAGCGCGACCGCAAAAAGGAACGCGCCCAGCGCCTCCTCGCCGAGGCCAGCGACCCGGCCTACATTGACGAGATCCGCCGTGCCCGCAGCCTGCTGCACTTCTTCGACCCCACGTCCACTCCGGCGCCGGCGCCGGCTGCCGTCGCCAGCGGTCCCGGCAACCTCGGCGCCCAGGCCACCCGCAAGGTCGACGATGCCGGCCTCAAGGGCACCCGCCTCGTCCGCAAGGAGGATCGCGACGACACCTACCTGCCCGCCGCCAAGAAGGGCGCCAAGAAGACCGCCAAGAAGACCGCCGTCGATTCCGCCAAGGGCTACAACGTGCCCCCGTCCGTCATCGAGGACTGCGCCTCCATGGGCCTCGACCCGCCCGCCAGCCAGGCCGACGTCGCCGTCGTCATGGAAAAGGTCAAGGCCAAGCTGGCCCACTGGGAGACGGACCAGGAGACCCAGACTCAGCGGGTGAGTTTTTATTAAGAGTGTTTTTTTCCCTCTCCCTCCTACTAACCAGACCAGAACATCGAAAAGGCCAAGAAGGAGATTGAGCGGATCGAGAAGGAGGAGGCCCAGGAGATCGCCAAGGCCAACGGCAAGCAGGCCGACGAGCCCAAGGCCGTTGCCGAGGTCACGGCCGCTCTAAAGGACGCCTCCATCGAGGACAAGGCTGAGGAGAAGAAGGAGGAGGCTGACAAGGAGGAGACCAAGGCGTAAGCGTTTCCTCACCTCGGAATCTCCTCTCCTGTCGTGCCTTTCTTTGTCTGCAACTCCTCTCTTGTATTTGTTGTATCTTCTCCCCCACCCTCTGCCCATATCCCCCTTTTGTCTTTGGCTTTCTCAGCCTTTCCTATGCATATGTGTCTTTGTTTCGGGAGGTTTGGCGGACAGGAAAACATGGGCAGCACGCTGGAACAGAAAGGGACGTTCGAGGACAGCAGTCTGCTGTGGCGGGTTTTCCTCTCTCAAATCCCCTTGCATCCATCAAACACGCCAACTTTGTCTCAATTGTAGCCTCGAAAACTTCTGCGCTCCCTCTGTTGTCTGACCTAGAGATGGAGAAGAAGGGCGATGAGGGGAATATGCGAGAAAAGTATATCTTGGTTATAAACGCTTTATTTCTGCTCTTTGTTTTGGCTTGAAGTTCGTTAGGCGGGGAGCGGATTTAGAAAAAAGGGGCATCACAATAAAACGACAAAAAATCAACGAGTACAGAGTACTAGAATGTAACAAACTGCAAGGCGGAAAGACACGTGATAACTAACCAAACCCTTCGAGTTTGTATCTCGGAGAATGCGTATTCTTTCAGACTTCTATCCCAACTGTTACACCACGTCTAAATTATTGCCTTCGCATATCCAGGGACTGTCCCTCACACAACCGATATCCTCGTCCCACCTGTCAGATCGCTTTCAAAACGTCCATCCGATGGTTGACTATTGGAAGCAACCAAACAAGCCAGAAAAGAGGAAAAAGATCATAGCACAGGGCACTGAAATAGCCTGGGTATAATGGTTGCCACATGCAAACCTCCAGAGGAAAGAACAAACGCTTTCCCAAACCGTAAACCACCATAACAAAACAACGCCCGCATAGCTCACATCTCCCAGAGATAACCAAGTA
This sequence comes from Grosmannia huntii, assembly GCA_019925595.1. NCBI lineage: Eukaryota > Fungi > Ascomycota > Sordariomycetes > Ophiostomatales > Ophiostomataceae > Grosmannia > Grosmannia huntii. The sequence goes on from JADHKJ010000012.1 coordinate 460,604, forward strand.
TCAAACAACATACTGCCCGCTCATCCCTCTCTGCATCAGACTGCGTTCGCCATTACCCCTCAAACCGATATAATCGTCTTCACGTAAAAAGATGTACTGTAGCCCCTGCGCGATGGTTCCAAGAGACGACATCAGCTCAGGCGGTGATGCCCACCATATTCACCATGAACTCCTGCTCATCAAAGAACTTCCTGTCCTTCCAAGCACCATGTCGTCATCATTGAACAAAAGGGAAAAGAAAAGAACAAAGGCATAAAAAGACATAGTGACACAATGCTCGCACAATTATAGCCATTACCGCTTCGTGCTTTGGCCAAGCAGGCCACCCGGATCCATTAATACAAGGTCGTCAAGATTGCCGTGAGAAGAGACGGACAAGGGGGACGATGCCAATTGCGGTAACGGCGCCGCTGGAGGCGGTGATTCTAGGGGAGACTCCTGGGGAACCGGATGCAATTCTGCCAGAGCTCTGCTGCTGGGTTTTTGACGTGGGTATGAGCTTAGCAGGCCACCCAGATCTTGCAAGAGAGCTGAGGATCCACGTCTGAAGCCGTGGCTGCCAGCTGTATATGCCGGCGAGGGTGGCACACTTTGGCTTGTTGACAGGCTCCCAGAGATGCTCTCAGATCGAGTTCTGGTAAGGCTTGGCTGAGCGGCGCTGCTATCGTCTGCGGCTGTGTCACCGCTGAGGAGGCCGCCCGCATCGTAGAAGGAGACCTTTCGCGCTGCCGAGGTGGGGTTGGCCCGTGGAGACGTTCCGAGAGGATCCTTCAGCAGAATGTCATCTTCGCTCTGTCCGCTGTGGGCACTTTGGGCACTTTGAGTGCGGGTACCGCCACTCGTCTGGCGCTCGGGAAATTGCCACGAGTTCATGTCTGCGACTCCAGTCTCGCTGCTACCACGGTTGTTACCATTGGTCTGCTGGCTGTCACCCTCGTGTCCGTCGTCGGCTCTGACAGTCGGCGCAGGACGCTGGGTTCGCACCGAGGCATTGCTAAAGATGACATCGTCCCCCTGGGGCATCTCGGGCGAGTTGCGCAAAGTGGGATGAACGCCCAGGCCAAGGCCACGAACCAGGTCCTCGTCGCTCCCCCAATGGCGGTTCACGGTTGGTCGTCGTGATCGTGCAATGCTGGGGCGATCCATAGAGTCGGCAAGAGAGCCGCCCCTGAACTTGTTCTTCTTGACACCGCGGTCACGGACAAACGAGCCGAGCACCAGAGCATTGGCCGCAGTGGTGGCGAACAGGAGTTCAACCGAGGCCAAGAGAGACCGAAGCTGTTGGCTTCCATGAGCATCGAGGACACGGACGAGGCGGTAAAACGTGGCACCGACGACGCCCAGACTCATGGAAAAGAGAAGGGCAAGTTGTATTCTCCGCTTCAGAGCCTGGTGGCTGAACATGATGATAGGGATAGGGAAGAAGACGAGCAATAGGTCGGTCAAGATGTTGCAGGCTGAGGCGGTAATCAGTTGTGCGTAAGCCTGCCGGCATTGGCCCCCTGGATCCGGGAGGACCTGCCAGTAGTGAGAGAAAGGGTGACATTCGGTGAGGCTACTGATGACGACGACAATGAATGTAGCCACAAGGGAGACGCGAATCATCAGGACGGAAACGTGGGAGAATCGCTCAGATATGGCGTCGTTGATGCGTTTGAAGAACTCGAGAATGGTGACCTTGAGAGTCCAGAGGCTGGAGAACGGGCGTGTTAGTTCACAATGGATTGGCAACATACCGCGCCGGGGAGGTTCACATACGTAGCAGCGTGGAAAATGCGACTCGCAATCACTAGACCACTGGCGATTCGCTTCTGACGGAGGTGGGTTTCAGACAGCGTGACGCCAGTGAAGTCGGCATTGTTGGTGCCGTACTTGAGGATGACATGGACACAGCCCATGCGGAGGAAGAGAGGGATGATGGCGTAAGCAACGAATCTGTCCTCGACGAACAGGCGCTCCGACCTGATGTACCGACCAGCAATGCGAAGAATGATGATGGTACAGCAGAAGAAGGTAATCCACCAGCAGACGAGCAGGGTGGGCTTATCCTCAGAGAAGGGATGGAGTGACGGCGGATCTGAGTAGAGACCCATGGTTACTGAGGGGGATGAGGTAGGAAAGCCTCTCGTGGTTTATGCGGGCAAAGTGGTGTATGGCGAGTCGCAGCCTAGTCCGGCACAAGGCCAGGGCCAGGCGCAGAGTGAAGCCCGTCCCGTCCGCCTCCAGCGGGGAGGGGCGAGGCGGGAAGGCAAGGGGACCAGCGGCGATGCGACAGTTAGAGGCGAGGATTCCAGACAGCAGCTCCGGGCTGTTCTTTCCATACTCCTTTTCCGTGCGAGAAACCCGTGGTGGGTGCACTTCTTTCCCAGACCTTTGAACTTCTCAGTTGCTGCTTGTGCTCAATAAACCCATTTCCCGGGCCAGAAAGGGTGTGGTTCTTGTCTCTCGTCGTTTCGTGGTCCGGTGGTTCGGTGCTTTTTTACTGTTTGTGCGAGCCGGCTTGTACCGGCAAAGTCTGCCGGGTGACTGGTTTAACCTGGAGAAGGCTTGCGAGTCTGGATGGGTCGCAGATAAGGCTGCAGAAGGCAGATCTGACCGCTGAAGAGGAAGAAGGAAGAAAAGAGCAAGACAGCAGAAAACAGCTAGGGACGATATGGGTAGGCAGGCGAAGGATCTGAATACAGCAAGATCGTCGGCCGCTAGTGGGGGTGGTGAGTGTCGCTTAGAGGGATCGAAGCTGGACGGTACATGGGCACGCGAGTGTGCAGGTGGAAGCTCGCGAAAGGAGGAAGCAATCGATCGTTCAAAATAGAAGGAGGAGGATGGGGAGAGGGAGGAGAGAGGATGAGGAGAGAGTGAGAGGAGAGGAGAGAAGAGGATGCGAGGAAGGTGAGAGATAGCGGCCGGTGGACGAGGGCAGGAGCCGCGGACAAGGACATGGGGAACAAATCAAATTGGAAGACGCTTTATTAGCAAGAGCGATTGGACAAGTAACCGCACCAGGCAAGAGCCAACGACAAGGCCGAGCCAAGTGCGGCGCGGGCGAGGGCGAGGGTGAAGGAAAGAGGAAGCGGGACCGATGGCCCAAAGCAGCAAGGGCGGCCCAGTGCAGAGACGTGAGTGGGAGGCAAGAGCGGTCGCAGCAGAGGCGGTGGCTGGCAAGCAGCCTCTTTGCAAGGCGGACGGACGTTCCAGCAAGCGGACAAGGACAATGGGGTGTGTGCATGGACAGGGGGTGGGCGTAGTGAGTACGTGCAAGATAAAGTACGAGTATCTTGCATGCAACAAGGAGACCTCAGGCACGAAGAACCAGTCGTAGGACACTAATGCGGGAAATGTGGTGTGCGAGAGCGAGAGAGGTGTGCAAGAGGGTGTGGGTTGGGTGGGGGGGAAGGAGGAAAGAGCGCCTTGGAGGGAAAAGAGAGTGGGCGGTGCATCATCAGCTAACGGGGCCTCGGTTATGGGCGCACTTTATTGCTCGGCCGCGGCATAGCGCAGAATCGTCTGAAGAAGAAGCAAGTGTGAGACGGCACGGAGGTGCACGGAGGTGCTCGGAGGTGCACGGCTGGAGACAATGGCAGAGGTTCGCTCAAGCTGGCTAATGGCGTTCGCATTGTCGGGCGGCTGTGAACAAAGCATTTTCTGCATCGGCCCACTCCAGTACCTCTGTATCTTACCAAAGCGGCGGCACTGGGCCAAAGAGGAAAGGCCAGACCCAGCAGAAATGGCGGCATCGGTGCCCAGAGCGCTGGAAAGAGGCTATAACCTGTCCATACCTTGTATGATACGATGTCGCAGTCGCATGCGGACAGGGACACGTTTAAAAATGGCACTGGACGAGGCGAGGATGCGGACTGCCGTCTTTCCCTCTCTCGACAAAGACCAAGATGCACGAGGGGAATCCCTGTCCGGAAGGACGCAGGCTGTCGTACGAGCGGATGCATGTCGAAACCAACACCGACACCGACAACCGACACACTTCCGTTAGGTAAGGGAGGGTAGCGAGAGCAGCGAGATAAGAACAAGGCAGCCCAGTGGCTGGCCAAGCCTGCTGGCTTTGTTGGTGCTAGCCGTTGGGCGAACGGGCAGACAGGACAGGGGCTCCACATGGCTAATGGGTGCTGTAGTTGGACGCAACCCCATCACACTCGCTGTATGGAGTACTCCGTACTGCTCGTACTCTGTACCACGGAGCACGATTTCTTACTTGCTACTCCATTGGGCGTCTGTGCGAGCCGCTGAACCAGTCCGATCTCAGGACCTGACGGCGGACAGAGAACGCTCCATGCTCTGCATATTATAACTACGACGTACTCCGTACTGCCCCGTTATACTCTGTACTCCGTCCTCGTCGTCCCCTTCCACTTTGTCGTCACCGCTGCCGGGTCCCTGCAGCAGTAGTCTGCGCAAGCTCAAACATCCCGGCTGGGCGGTAAGGAGATGCAAAACACCGAGTCCAGTGCTGGCCGCGTCTGTGAGATACGTCGTACTCCGTGCTCCATACAAAACATGGTCCTCGACCGTTGTTGTCTTACCTCGCCCTCGTATCTGAAATAGTACAGGATCGGCCGGACACAGACGGCGAGGGGAAAATAAATCACGCGACAACGCTGCTGCTTTGTGGGGGGGCGCCAAGGCGTCAGATCCCTGTACCCATTTTTCCCTCTCTGTCGAGAGAAGCGAGTGCGACGCCTGGCAGATTGAAAACGATTAGAGCGGATTGGGCAAAGAAGATAAAAACTCGACCCAACTCGATAAAAATAAGATACCAAAAAGAATGCTAGCCACTACGAGTAGTAGCCCCTTCTAGCGCCGACCCTGGATTAGGCAGGTGTGCCAGCCGCTGCTCTGTACGGAGTGCATATCTTAGCACTCGTATCGCTCTCTGTCCTGTGGCCAGCGATTCATGCAATACGAAAGCATGCCAATCAGCACTGTCCCCCTTCTCAGAAACGGACTGCCTATTCCAGCCCGCCCCTACGACAACCAGCCTCTCTGGCAGCTCTGCGATACGAGCAGCGAGCGGTCCTTGGCGCCAAACACGATGCATCGGCCGGGACGTGCCCGTTTGTATGGGCGATACCTGCTTTAGACGACAGGGAACAGGGCGGCCGACGGTCGTATGAGTTCCGTGCTCGTAATTACAATCTCGGGCCAAGATAGGCTATTTCGGGCTGATGCATCCTGCCCAGGGGACTTGCTCCCTGTCTTACGATACGACCCGGCTTGCATGTGACGATGCTCGCTGCTTCTCCTTCAAACAAGGGATGGACCCCTTTGGGGGTCACAGGGCTGAGAGGTGAGTTTCACGAGATGTCCAGAGTGACTCAAGTTTGACTGCTTCATCGATCGTCGTAATTTACGACCCTCACGACCACTCGGTTTATTTTCTTTTTTCTTTTTTCTTTTTTCGTCTTTTTACTTTCCTTGCCTTCTCTCCTTTCTTCTCTCACGGCCACACTTCCAGCTTCTCCCATTCTCCCTCCACCACGCCGCCCTCGTGCACCGCCCGACCCCCCACTCCCACATACGTATACAGCCATCGCCGCGGATCGTCTCCGCGTGACAGGTCCGTCTGGTCGACCTCCTCCGGCACGATCACGCACACCCGGAAGTTGGCCCGCGCCTCTGCGTTTTCCAGGTCGTCGTCGTCCACCGGCTTGCCCAGCCCTCTGTCCTCGTCCAATCGTGCCGTGCCCGGAGTCGGATTTCGAAAGCTGCCACGCATCCCGGGACTCATGTTGCCAAAATGCCCTGTCACCTCTCGCGTCCAGCTCCAGCCGTCAGCTTCTCCCTCTCCTGCCACATGGCGCATCCGCTGCCTGATGGCCGCTTGAGCCGTAGCGCCGCCTGCATCCTCCACGTCCGGCCCCAGCAGCCAGGCCTGTCCACGCACCCGCCACTGCGTCCCGGCTGTCCCAGACCACCAGACCGCCTCAATCGGCCCGCCACCGTGGCCGCTTGCTGTCGGCGCCGATGCTGACGCTGACGCCGACGCCGAGAGCTCCCACGCCTTGGCCATGCGCGCGTCCGTCGTGAAGACGGGCAGGTCGCTCTCGTAGATGCCCGCAGGGTTGCGAGGCGCCGGGTTACGCGCATTGTCCGGCAGAGAGGCCCACAGCCCACGACACACACAATGACGAACCCGCGGCGTCGCTGTCGTCGAACCGGGGTGCAGAGTGCTGATGGCACCCAGTGGTGCTGGCATCTGCGCCAGGTGCTCCAGAAAGAGCGCCCGCCACGGTGCAGCTGCTGCAGTCCCAGCCGACGCCGCCGCTGCCGACGGAACCGGCGTCCGAATAAGCATCTGCTTGTATTCCTTTGCGTACATGTGCCTCTGCGCGCTTTTGTCCAGGCCGAACGTGTGCTGCTGGTGGGCTGCTGGTGGGCTGCTGGTGGACTGCCGGCCGGCTGCTCGCTCTTTTGACTGTGACGTGGACCCAAAGCGTGATGACGAATCCAATGTGCGAAATTCCTCAATTGGCGAATCACATCCAAACTCCCCTTCGCGCAGCGAGATGCAGCCACCCATCAGCCGTTGTCCAGGGCTTTCCTCGGTGCCTCTTAACCGGCCCGCATTTCTGCCCCATCTCTGTATTTATTGTTGTATCTTATTGACGTATTTCTCTATTGACCGGTTCTCAGTCGTGTGTGTGTGCTGTCTAGATTCTGGAGCCCTCGTATATGACCAAACGCCTGTGCGCCAGTTCGTCCCAAGTACTACAAGAACTCGCTCAGAACCTTGACTCTTGTTCTTGCTATATCGACTCCTTGCTCCCCTTCGCCCATTTTGCGCATTATCTCTGCCATTTTTTCTGCTCCTGTTAGTATCCCCATTTTACTCAAGATAGGGCAATGAGCCACGTACCAATGTCCGCTCTGGCGCGCGCATATAATGGATCTTTGGCAACACTTGCAGGCCCGTTTTCGTTCTTGTAAACAGCCTCTTTCAAGACTCCGCCTATGCACAAGGCCTCCAGAAAGGCACGGTGGTTGAACACCCACCAGACTCTGGCCTCATCTCGGAAGAGTTTGTAGAGAACAAAAAAGGACGTGATGGCATCGTGTGCAGCCTCGAGAGTACCGCGCACGTTGACAGGCACGTCGGGGGACTCAGATGCATGCACGAGCATCAGGTTGTGGAAGTAGTTGCTGCTCAGGAACAACGTCTGGCGCACAACCCGCTTGTTGGTCCGAGCAAGTTGGGTCAGCGACTCTGGATCCCAGCTGCGAAAAATATCAGGGAAGCTGCGGTATATGGCTCGGAAATCTGCGACCAGCTTGGACTTGTGACGTGTCGTGGTGCAGATCGGAACGTCAAGCGAACGTGGGCTACTGATGACTTCCTGAACCAGGTTGGCCAGAGTCCAGGAGCCTCTAATATAGGCCGTATCGGTCACGCTGGTGTCGTAGTTCGGATCCACGCTCTCTTCCTCCTCTAGCTCTTCCACATTGACGTCCGTGTGTGTTGCTGTTGGCGGAAGCGACAGAAGGATGGTCAGAAAAGTGTCTTGCAACAGAACAGCCTGCCACAGCTTCCGGCGTTGCTGCTTCTCATACGGAGTTGAATTTGGAGCCACTAACAAAAAGGGAGTCAATATATAATTCGTGGTTAACGGACAAGTAATGAAAGCACTAACCTATATTCGGGTCTCGGTGCAAGCCCATGGCACAAGCCTGTCGCATAAGAATTCCGGCAAATGCCCAGCCGTCAGAAGCATGGTTGTCGTTGATGAGAAAGTAGGTGACCAAGACCATGGCCTGGATAGAGCGGATAGAGGCAGAACTGAGATAGCAGCTGATACGTAACGCTTGATTACTTGCTGACGCGTAAAACTCCGAAGTTTGCTTTCGCTCGCTGTATGTAGTAGCGGTGACAAATTGGGTGCCTATAGCGAGCATGGCGAAGAGCACGCCGATGAAGGCAGGATCAACACGAGCCCTGTCTTCCGGTCCTAGCGCCCAGAACTGCTCCAGATCGTGATAGAAATACCGCCTGTCAATCATGGGATAGATGGGGTCGATGCATTCAAAGTAGCGGACGAGAAGGACGTCGCACTGGATTCTGTCGGGTAAGACGGAGATGACTTCGGGCAACCCGCCCTCGCAGGTCCAATAGTTGGCAAAGGGATGCTCAGACCCAATGCCAAAGACATTTGACGCCGTGGATCCGGAGTAGGGAGCATTGGCAAGCAGTCCCGTGGAGAGAGCGACGGAGCCTTGAGATTCATCGTTCGCATTGAGGATACCGCGGTCGGCGATGTTCGGAATCGACATCAGGGACGTCGACCCGGGATTCTTCTTAGATAAAAGCGGCCGCGTCACCCTGCGGCCGCCAGCTGCTGCAGCAGTTCTATTAGTTTCCCTGCAGCGAATTAGCATCGCGCATGGTCGTGACGACTCCGAGGGATATGCCATACTCGAGCAAGTTCGCTACATGAGCATATTTGCAATCAGTCTGCCGTTTGATGCCTTTCTTTGTCAGTATTTCGATAGGCCAGAACAGAAGGGACTCTGTTGCGAACGAATGTGAGACCATCCCCCGAAAAGACTTACAGGAAAGGCAGTGCGGTCGACCACGGTCACACTAATAACGGCCGAGTCAGTGTTGGGAAAACCATGCAGTGTAAGAAGCTGCATACCTTTGTTTTACGCTCCACACATTCAGAACAAGACAGTGTTGGCTTGTTGCGCTTTTGCTTCTTCTTGGACGGCTCCGTAGGTGAGCTGTCGTCGTTGGCATTGGAGTCTGGAAGTTCAGAACTACCATTGCTATAGCCGTTTTCCGTACTGCTTCCGTTATAGCTAAAAGAATTACCACCACCGGGCGTCGCAGGAGCATACCCATTACTGCTACCGACACTGCTGACACTATGGGTCGCAGAATTGTGGGCGTTGCTGCGGTTGTTGTTGTGGCTGTGGCTGTGGCTGTTGCTGTTGCTGTTGCTGTTGCTGTTACTGTTTCTTTTGTTGCTGTTGCTGTTGCTGTTGATGTTGCTGTTGCTGTTGCTGTTGCTTTTGTTGCTATTGTTACTGGGGTGGCTTATTCGCGTCATCTGCTCCCCTCGTTTGGTTTTGCTTCTGCCTCTGACCGGCATGTTCTCTGAATCGCCTTCGGCATAGTTGCCACCATTGGTGCCGTAGTTTGCAATGTCATAATCATATTCTCCATCGCCATCGGCGTCATCTCTCCTTGGCGTGTTCAGATGCATATTATGTCCGGAGTAGTTTTGGCCGATGAAGCCATGGCCCCCGGCGCTGGCTTTGGCTTCGACTCTCCCACTTCTGCTTCCAGCCGCGTGACTGATGGTGGCAGCCGTATGCAGCCCATCCTGGACAGATGCAGCATATATACTATCATGGGCCGGATAGTCCTCATAGTATACCGGGGAGCGTTTTATATCCATAGTCTCCGTATGATTGGTGGTAACAACGACGACATGGAATGGGGCAGCAATAGAAAGCAATAAAGTAGAAAGCGGTTGCTCACGATAGGTGACCCAGCCGGGGAATAACAGTGGTCGTAGTACGCGGCAATAAGAAAATGTTGCTGTGCGTGTGGGGCGGACTGAACAACAGGGAAGCCCAATACCAGTAAGGGTAGGGTGGAAATGGAGTAGACGGTGGAGAGGACGGTGAGATGGTGTGGGATGTAGTTGGATTAAGGTGACGCCCAAGCTTGAAAGCTATGAGGGGAACTTGGGGCTGAGCTTGTCTTTCCCGTGATATATCCTTGGCCGGCTGGAACTATGGGGGGTTAGAAAAGGCAGGGCTTTAAAGAAATTTAAGCAGTCCACTGGCCGGTAGGAAGACGTGTACAGGCAAGCGTGACCTCTTGAGGTACGACGGAGCTATGGATGGAAGGCGGGGATCAGGGGGGCTAAATCCAATGGCAAGAATTTCTTCAAGAAGCTGATTTGATGATGCTGTTTGAGAGAATGTGTGTCCCAGACGAGTAATGGTCGGGAGAAGGGTAGCAGAAGCAGTCAGTTCAAGGCAAGCAAAAGAGCCAAGCTGAGATAGCAACAGACGGATTCATAGTATGCCGTCGAAAGCCAAAGCCAAAACTCCAAAGTGATAGCCTTGCACGGTAAGACTTGCAAGCTATCACGCCCAAGACGACAACAGATGAGAAAGGCTGCAAGTTGGGTGGACGGGAAGGCTGCGAGCGAGACCAGGCCGTGCTCGGTGCCCGAGTGGAAAGCTTGCCGGTTCAGCTGTAAGACGAGGCGCTTAGCAAGGAACCGGGTGAGAAAGAAGAGCGGTAACACTTTTGGCAGGCAATGCTTTTGCTTGCCGCGTGGTTTCGGAAACCCGGAGTAAACGGTGGGAATAAGGCTGGGCTAAAAAATTGTAGGGGCAGTGGGAGTAGCCGTGCACGGCGAGAGAGCTTTGCAGAGGAAATACTTTGGGGAAAGGTCAGGAAGAGGTAAGGAAATAAGATAAGGGGAATTACTGATGGGAATAAAAACACCAGACGAGGGTCTTGGGGGGGGGGGTGAAGTAGGAGCAGAGTAACAACGGGTCGAAACATGAAAGAAGGAAGCCGAGAGGATGGAGAAGATGGAGACGATGGAGACGATGGAGATAATGGAGAATTTGCAGAGATAGACGGACACAAGGATATCTTACATTTAAAAAGTGGCAAAAACGGGATGCAGGAAGGGAGGGGGGAAGAGAGAGAAAGAAATAGAGAACAAAAGAAGCTCTCCGCAGGCAACAGACGGAGAAGAAAAGAAAGAGCGACCGCCAGAGAGGGGGGGGCAACTGGGCAGACACTGTTTGGACTCGCAGGAAAGCACCTTCCTCGGCCTGACTATGGGCAAAAAAGGGCAAGAGACACGCGCAGACACGAGCGCGCGCAGGAAGGCACGGAAGGACGAATGGTCCCCGGCAGGCGGCAGCAGAGAGGCACCAGCAGCAGCTCTCTGCACAATGCCAGCGCAAACCGTTTCTGGCCATCAAGGGGGGATGCCGGCCGAAAAAGTGGACAGGAGCGAGCGAGCCCACTCCCTCTCGGGGCGGTGGAGACGGGACATGTTCAGGAGCAGCACACGCTCGCAGCACGGAGTAAGCGTGCATACTTTGCATTACGAATGTCTCCGTCATATAATAGGGTGTAGGTGGGCCTGCTGAGCCTGCTGGGCCTGCTGAGCCTGCTGGGCCTGCTGAGCCTGCTGGGCCTGCTGAGCCTGCTGGAGCTGAGCCTGCTGGAGCTGACCTGCCGCTGGCTGCTGGCTTCTGGTACCGTGCTATAACCCGGAGGCAGAAGAAGGAAGGAGTAGCGAGGCCCATGGCCTGTCAGGGCGCCCCCACACACCCGACTGACGGAGCCGCTCTGTGCGGAGCCCTTCCCTCGCGCCTTCGCGCTTTTCCCCCTCCCCAATGCACGGCCTCTCATTGGCATGCTCGACAATTCGCCGGGGCTGCTCCGGTGGCCGGACGGTATCCTAGCCTACAGTGGGGCCAGCTTGCCTCAGATCGGGATGTCTGCAGCACTATTCGTACGGAGCACGTCCAGAGCATTACTCCGTCCACACACCACTCTCTGTGCGCAACGTAATCGTGCATAGCTCTGCCGTATGCAAGTCCATTCTCGCGCGCTGCGTTGCATTAGCAGGCCCGTTGCCCGCAACGACATCCTTCGATTACACATTGCCCATTGTGCTTCTCGTTTTTTTCCGAACCGACCTCGTTGCCTGGTCCGATGGAAGCGGCAGTTGCTGCTGTCTACACTCGTTTCTTTGCACGGAAAGCCACCAGCTACGCCGTAATGGGACAAGCCGGGGCTTACTTGAGGCTACCTGAATAGTCCACAGCCGGAAAATAGATTCCCCTCCTCAATAAACACATTATTAAGCTCGATTCTCCTCCCTTGTTTGCGGGGCCGTTCCACCCGTTCCTTTTGAGACATGCAAAGTGTCGGCTCCTCTTGCAAATTGCCAAAATCCTCCACTCCGTATTGCAAGGCTGAGAAGCAGGGGCTGCTGTCACTCCTTTGTTTCACCACGACGGATGTGCACGCAAGCAGGAATTTTTCCGTACGCACGGCATCAAAACGGTATTCCTCTCATTACGTTAGACATATTGTAGGGACTGTAAGCCTCTGATGAAGAGGAGAAAAGAAAGCCGAGGGACATGAGACTGTTAGGAGATAAAGGAAACACGACGCTGGGAACCCGACCGTTAAATTGCTCTGTAGGCTAATGAAAGAAGCAGACCAGGACGAAGAAGAGAGTAACCAGTTCCTGAAATGAAACACGAACAACATGGAAACAAAGCCTGGCCATGCGTAAAACTTGATCTTATTGGGCTTCAAAGTAAATTCATATCCCAGCTTCTTGTTTCAAGACCGCCGCCTGGAACCGGACGACGATTGGTTGTTGCCGGAATCCCTAAATCTACTCAGGAAGCCGAACAGCCCTCCTGATGAGCTCGTGTGACCGCCGTTACCAGCTGCGCCTTCGGGTCCTGTGCTGTTGCCAGCAGAAGGACCGGCACCAGGACCACTGCTGACGCTGGAGGCACTTCCGTTGTCATGGCAGAGGTGACTGCTGCTACTTCTGTTGCCGCCACTCGGACGGCCAGACAACCATGAGGTCGGCCGGCTCGGCGGAGCAGCACTGGGTAATTGGCCTGCAGACATGGAGTTGCGGCCCAGATTGTTGGGCGACGTCGTTGACCAGATGCGCTCGTGGTGCCACTCGCGCTGGCGTTCACGAGGTTGGCCCCGGTCCGGATTCCGGTCCCGAGACCTGCGCTGTGCTTCGACGCCTGGCCATGCACTCTGGCCACTGCTGCCACTGTTGTGGGAAGTCGCGCTCCAACGGCTGTGCGACGAAGACGCCGAGTCTTCACGGGTCACACCAAACACGCCGTATACGTCGTCCAGGTCCTGCTCAGAGTTGAGACGCCGGCCAGGGAGATAGGGCGGCCCGGGGATAGGCGAGTGCGAGTCGCGCCGTCTCCTATCCGACGACGACGTCCTCTCCGAGTCCCGCGGGCTGCGGTAGCGGTTGGAAGACACGCCTGCTCTCCTCCGAATGGCTTCGAGCCGCTCCGTCTGCTGTGCGTTGGGCATCGCCGTCGACATGCGAAAAGCGCTCGGTAAAACCACCCCCGGGATGCCCCTCAACCCGGCCTGGCTGTTGCCACCACTGCGGTCACCGCCCAAGTTGGAGCTTGCCGTGGTGGAAGAGGCGCTGCCAGGAGTGCTGCCTGGAGTACCGTCATAGGCACCGGGCATAGGCATCGCAAAGATGCTGCTGCCCGCGCTGTTGTTGCCGCTGTTACCATTGTTGCCGTTGTTACCGTTGTTGTTGCCGCTGTTACTTGGCCGGCCGTTCTCTGAGCTGCTGCCGTTTGTAGTCGCGCCCTCGGCTCCGGCACCGCCACTCTCCACCGGATTGCGGCAAACAGGACAGGTATTGTGTTGCTTAAGCCACATGACGACACACTCCTCGTGGAACCAGTGCTTACAGGGAAGCGAGACAACGTCTTCCCCCAGCTCAACGCTCGATATGCAGATTGTGCATTCAGCGTGGCCCTCCGGACCAAGCAGCTTGGCATCCACCTTTTTGTGCTCCAGTCGCTCGATGGCCGTCTGTGTTGCGGGTGGTGCACCGTTCGAAGGCGGGTTGGTCTCCATCAGCATGGTAATGATGCGGTCCAGGGCCTCGTCCGAATGCACCGCATCGCCAAAGACGTGGCCCTCCCTGCTGCCCAGAAGCGTTGCGAGCAGACCGCGAAGTGCGTCTGGGAACGCTGGCTGCGTGCCGCCCGCCCTCTCCTGTTCCTCTCCAAAGGTAGGAGGCCCCACGTTGCCGATGATGTTTGTGAATATTCTGTCCGCGGGGACATGTCTGGTCAGCATCCATCTAACAAAGCGTTCGATAGCAATATACATACGTGTTGAAATCACCCGGCGGCCCACCTCCCGTTCGCACCGGGCCTGTGGCGATGGTAAAGCTTGTTGCGCCACCGTGAAAGCGTGGACCGCTGAACGTCGTCTGTTGCACCCGCCTGACCGGAATGTCCCCGAGAGTTGGGCCTGGACCACCGAACGTCTCGCGGCTGCCGCGGCCGTTGTTCGGACCGCCAAACAGGGTCTCCGGGCCTGATCGGCCAGCCTGTACTGTCCTAAAGCTGTTCAAAATGTCGTTAAATGTGGTTATGATGTGCGTCGGATCGCTTGGATCGACACCCCCGACCGGCCTGCCCGACGGTGTCCTCCGTATGCCACCGTTGCTTGGCCGGCCGTTCTGAAAGGATGAGACGGTGCGGTACATGTATACTCCATTCGGGCTATACGTTTCGTGTTCCTCCACCTCGCCTATGTCAGCTTCTTCTGGGTCGGAGTCGTTTGCTGATTCGTGGCGGTCGGCACTGTGACGGTGATTGTGATAACGGGAGCGATAGTCGGGGCTGCCAGGAAAAGGGGAGGAGTCGTCGTCGTCACCGTGTAGGTGGCCGAGGCCGTGGGGTTGAAAGAGGTCGCGGAGCCGAAACTGGTTGTTGCCAGGGCCGGCAAAGCCCATCAATGCCTCGAGGGGGTTTAGACCTCCCGCTTGAAACTCTCGCGGGTCGCTGTCCTCAGAAACCTGTTTGGGGGGGGAGAGGCGGGCAGAAGCAGCTAGTCAGTAATGACAGCGATAATCATCAAAGAGGATCGGCGGTACTGACGGTTTCTATGACATCGCTGTCACATCTCGGACATGGCGGAGGCGGCGACAAGTCGTGGCTAGGACGGTACCATTCATGCTCACAGCTGTGGCAGTAGATGACATCTTGACCATCGCGGCGATCGAGCTGGTGGCGCGACCGTGGATAATCTGCAGACATTCTGGTGGCGCCGGGGTCGAGCCCAACTCTCGGTCTTGCCTGTCTGTTGCTTTGGCCGGTGTGGTAAGTGGTGAGAACAGCGAAGCCCGTCCAGCAGCGCTGCTGACGGCACGGCGGACTGCGTGAGATGGCCGGGAATATATCGGGGGAGTGGAGAGGGCCGAGGCGATAACGTAGCCAAGAGGTAGCAAGGCGAAATCAGGCTAGTAGAAGCCGGAAGCGGTTCGCTTATTTGGGGCCGAAGAAGCCCTTTGATACTATGCTCGACAGAGCGGTACAATCCAGAGGAGCAAACGCTGGATGCGATGTTGGTACAAGGTTGGGTACGTCGGCAAGCCGTTGAGATGGTTGGGCAAGCGGGCAGCTTTGATTTGTGATGGATGTGGATGCAACGGTGTGTAGTGCGAAACTGGGGGTTTTCCGGTAGGCCACACTGTATCGAGGCAAGGCAAGTTAGGCTGAGAATGGGAGCATGGACCAAGCAGCTGATTGGACTAGCAAGGACACAGCCCAACGGCGAGAATGAAGACGAGGATGTTGAGAACAGAAGCTTTGGGGAAGAGGATGGAATTCAGACGATGTAGGGGAGAGGGAAAGCGAGTCGCTAGGCAGGTGGGAGGAGGACTGAAAAGGAACAGCGTGAGAAGCGGGAGGGTGCAGGTGAGACGGAGGAAGTATCTTTTGACTGCGCAACGGCCAGCCGTTTTTGTTGTTTCGGGCGGAAGAAAAAGAGGAACTGGAGCAGGTTTAATTGGGTGTTTTTGTAGAGTGCAGATTCGGCTAATAGTCTGTTTGTGTTTGTCTGCGCTTCAGATTAGCTGCGTCACAAGCTGCCATCACCAATGTCACGGCTGTCAGGTTCCCTACTCCCGGACCACTGTATCAGGAACGTCGAAGCGTGTGGGGAGGCTTTTTAGGGTGCTGCAGCCTCTTACCACGGCGGCGAAGCTGGAGGAAGCGGATTAAGGATTAAGAAATAAGACATACGAAACGAAAGTATGTAGGACAGGGGCGAGCAAATGAACAGGCGGGATACAATATGGTGGCAGTCTGGAAACGGCAGCAGGCAGCGGCGGGTGGTGACTGCTCTGTATCCGGAGTACGAGTCCTCGTAAGATCTTACGAGATAGTTGTGCGTTTTAAACTAAAGCCTCTGCCAAAGGGAGTCTGGAATCACCAAGGAACGAGTTTATCGGGTCTGGCACAGAAGAGGTGGAGCTGGGCTTCCTATCATGACACAGTGGTTCCCTCCCCGCAGACGAAGGCGGCAGAGGGAGGCTAAGGGACCATGCAGCTCGTTCCAGCCATGCTTGTCCCTCGTCTAGGCATAGGCCGAACCTCGCCTTTCTGGCAGACAGGTGCAGGACATTGCTTTGCATGCGAAAACGCCTAGCCTAGGTGTCCGCCTAATGAATACATGGGCTTGAGTAGACGTTCTACTTGTAAACAGTAGCAAAAGTACGAGCATGTTTCCACGAGTTCTCTCGTACAAGTACTCGTATTACAGCTCCACACGGAATGCGCTGTCAGATCTTTGCAAATGGTGAGATGGGAGCTCCGTTCTCTTGCACTTTTACTCTTATCATAGGCGCAAACACCACCCCTCTATTATGTTCCCTCCGCCCTCGTCCTTCCCTCCACACCTCGCCCACACCCTCGTCCTCGCCCTCGCCCCTCCGCCCCTCCGCCCCTCCTCCAAAAACACAATCACACTACTCGTGCAGCGAGGCAACGTTGTAATCTTGATTCGTGTGATATATACGGAGTGGCGTTTGGTTGTTGTGTCTGTCCTCATAGTCATCATAACAAAGAACTGCCAAACAGCCATGGCAAAAAAAGGCCGATGCAAAAGCAAACTTGAAACTCCTCTCCAGACTCCTCCGAACCCTCTCCCCCAAGAACACCGGCGTCTATTCGGAACAACAAGCGGACATCACCTCCGGCGGCCCATGTTGCGCAGCAGCACGCCACCGACGACGCCGGCCACGACGGCGATGCCGCTGACAATGGCAACGCCGACCAGGCCCTCCTTCTGTACCTTGTCGTCGATCAGCGCGTTGAGATTGGACGCCTGCTGGTTGGTCGGCTCCTTGTCGAGTAGGAGGTCGTTGTAGCGGCGGGCCTCGGCGTAGTTGCCCAGCTTGTAGTTGCCGAGGGCGAGATAGTAGAGGCACTCGCGGCGTCGCTCAGGCGACGTGCGGAAGATCTCGGTCAGCAGCATGACGCCTTGCTGCTGGTCGCCGCGCACATTCGACTTGACGAGGCCCTGGAGACGGTCGGTGTCAGGGAGAGTCTGCGATCACGGGCCGGCGCACGGCTGCAAAGGGGAGAGAGGCCTACCCATGCAAAGTTGAACTTTGTCTGCACGCCCACCATGTCGCCCTCCTTCTCGTATTGCGCACGCAACACCTGGAGCTCGGCCGCGTTCAGCGGTCTTTGTCTACCGTGTCAGCCGGGGGAAAGGGAGGGAGTATCGCTGTCCGGCACGTACGTCTCGGCGTCTACTGCATCTGTGAGGGTCAATGAAAGCGGTTAGCCACGGCCATATGGTCACATCCCGGCTCCCGGCAGAAGCGATCAGTTGTAGATGGCTGCATACAAGGGAGAGCGACGCCCATTTTCGCAATGTTTCGGCCGAAGAGGCTTTCGAGGGGGGGGGATTGGGAGGTCGAGCGAGTGGCGAGGGCGCGTATGGCAGAGGACGGACGAGAGATCACGTTTGCGGGTTGAAAAAAAAGGAAAAGAGGAAAAAGTTTACGAGTATTACGGAGTAGTCGAGGTTGTTCGCAGATGTGCTGCCGCCTCTCCACCTTCCCGCCACCTCCGCCTGGCCTTTTCCCAACAAAGTACCGGGTGATTACAGCGCTGCGGCGCTACGGCGCTGCGACATGTGACCTGTTTCAACTGAAACACAGCCAGATCCTAGCGTCTGGATGTCGCTATAAGGCACCTGATGGCAGCTCGCTGCATGTCGAGCAGGCGATCCGTACATGTGATTGACAGTGAGCAAGCAGCAACAGCCTGACGGCCTCAGACTGGAATCCAAGGCTGTCCTGTTCGTACGAGCGTCTGCCATCCATTCGTGGGTCTGTGCTTGGCGTGTCTCGCTGGAAAGGAAGGCAGCCCCTCACTTGAGTGGTGGCGCGATAAGATAGTCGCCGCAGCGACGCGTCTGCGTGGCGCAGATTCGACATCACACTTTACACGTTTGAAAAAACGGATACAGCACGATACGCAGACACAATTCGGTCCTACACAATCACCAGACGACAGCCTTCACGATGTTGTTCGAAGAGGACCCGTCAGTCGTGAGTATCCCCGGGCTGGTGGCCGAGCCGGTTTGCCGGATGCTGACGCGTGCGATGTCGGCAGCTGATCCAACATACCGTGGACAACTTTAACATTGGGCCCGACAAGGCGGCCGTGGCACGGATCAAGGAGTCTCTGTCGACGCTGCAGGAGGCGCGTCAGCTGCAGATTGAGCAGACCGAGACGTCCCTCAAGAGTGCGTGGCGAGGAGCGATGGAGAAGAGCAAAGAGAAACGAGAAACGATAAACGAGAGACGAGAAAAGACCGAGGCACGTCGCTGACTAGGCATTACAGAACTGGCCCGTCAGCTCAACACGCTCGGGTCCCAGCACGACGAGCTCGCGGCCAAGCACTCGGCAGCGTCGCACGCGTCGACGATCTCGGCGCTCGACACGGAAAAGTTCCGCGTGGCCAAGACGGCGTCGGACCTGGAGATGGAGACGGAGCGGCTCTCAGCCCAGGCGGCCGACCTGTCGGCACGACTGCAGGAGCTGGAACTGCAGGGCGATGACGGGCCAACCAACAAAGACGGCAGCAGCGGTGGCAGCGGTGGTGGCAGTGGCGGCAGCACGGCCACGGAGGACGAGGTGCTGCTGCGGCTAAAGGTGTACCGCAGCCTGGGCATCGAGCTGGAGCGCGACGGCCGCGAAGGTGAGTGGACACGGGCCGTGGTGCGCAACGACCGCAAGGGCGATGTGCACGTGGTGAACATGGACAAGAAGTTCTCGCGCTTCTTCTACGCCAACTACTTCTGGCAGACGCTGTGAGGACGAAGACGAGGGCCTGCGGCCCAAGAAATGCATGACCGGGACGACTACTGGGCTGGGGCACGCAACCGGCGTTGGGGTGTTGTTGGAGAACTTCATTGGCTGCTTTTGTAAAAGATTGAACTACGAGGGTATTGACTCTCTATCTACGGACCCGTGATGATTAGTAACTAAAGGCTGGTCTGTTGGCGGTTTTGCTCAACGGCGCGGAAGGCGCTAGACAGCTGCTTCCCCGCCATTGCCTGATTCGACAGTAGGCAGCAGGCACTCGACATTGCATCTGAAGGCGAGTGAAGCCTGCGGAAAGACAGAACAGAGAAACCACCAACATGTGCGGACATGCGTCTGCCGCGGCCGACTGGTCCTCGGCCGAGCCGTTCCCCTGGGCGAGCGGCCGCGTGTGTGATGCGCACTGCCACGCGACCGACACGATGGCGGCCGTGGGGGCCATTCCGACGATGCGGGCGACCTTGCTGACGGTCATGTCGACGCGGGCGCAGGACCAAGACCTGGTGGCGGGACTGGGCGCGGAGGACAAGGTGGTGGCGGCCTATGGCTGGCACCCGTGGTTTGCGCACCAGCTGTATGACGACAGTCCGACGAGTGGGGTCGAGCTGACCTCGATGGACGACAAGCGGCGACACCTAGCAGCCGTCCTGCTGCCGGGGCCGTCGACAGAGGCACACACGGCCGCGCTCGATGCCTTGGCGGCCAGCCTGTCGAGCGTGCGGCCGCTGTCGGCGTTTGTGGCCGAGACACGCGCGCGACTGCAGGCCGATCCGACTGCGTTGGTCGGTGAGATTGGTCTGGACCGGGCATTTCGCGTGCCAGAGGCAGAGAGACCAAACAAAAACACACTTCTCACAGCCCTCACACCTGGCGGCCGCGAGGGCCGTCGTCTATCGCCGTTTCGCGTCCAGCCGGCCCACCAGGTCGCCGTCCTGGCCGCACAGCTACAGCTGGCTGCCGAGATGCAACGACCCGTCAGCGTGCACGGCGTACAGGCACACGGCCTGCTGTTGGCGACGCTGGCGGCAACCTGGCGCGGCCACGAACGAGACGTGCTCTCGCGACGGCAGCGACGGCAGGTGGCCGAGGGCGCCGAGGAGAGCAGCGACGAGGAGGACGGACGCCAAAAACGGACAGAGACACGCACCTACCCCCCTTCCATCTGCCTTCACTCCTTCAGCGCATCCGTCGAGGTGCTGCGGCAGTATCTCGACCCCCATATCCCGGCGGCCATCTACTTTTCCTTCTCGACGGCCGTCAACTATGGCACCGACGACAGCTGTCGCCGCACGCTCGCCGTCGTCGCCGCCTGTCCCGACGACCGCCTCCTCGTCGAGAGCGACCTCCACGTTGCCGGCCCCCCCATGGACGCCGCCCTTGAGGACATCTACCGCCGCGTCTGCGCTATCAAGGGCTGGCCGCTGGCCGACGGCATCCAGCGCATCGCCCAGAACTACGACGCCTTTCTGCGCGGTGGCACAACGCACAACAGATGAAGCATAGTCATTGACGGACGGTCTCTTGTTTATTCCTTGCCCTGCCCACCTTTACCTCCCATCTACGACACATTAAGAAGGCGTCCTGATGATGTTCCTCCCCTTACCCAAACCCAATTAGAAACAGGATGACCATCCAAGTAGACAGATAGGAAAGTCATATGCAAAAAGTAACCGCTAAGCTAGATGAGGACTTCATGACGCCAGTAGAGTGAAGGAAAACAAGAATCGGAAAATATACACACAGTACCAAACGGGGTCTCATCAGGACAGAAAGCATTACGGGGCAGAGGCAAGAGAGTTAAAAAGGACATGTGCGCCTTCCAGGGCGCCTGTTTAGTAGCTGTGGCCGCCTGGTTGGTACTGGAATCCGTCGGCCACCATCGACGCCTCTGCCTCGGCGAGGTCAGCGTACGAATACGCAGACTCCGTGAAGCCGGCCGGCGCCGTCATCGAGCCGGGCGCTGCATATGGCTCTTCCGCGAAGCCAGTCTCGGAATAAGCAGGTGGCAGCGACTCCGTATCGTCAAAATCAGAATAGTCAATGCCGCCGAGGTCGCGTCGATCGTAGCCGTATGGCGTGCGGCTGGTCGATGTAGACGTCCTTGTCGTCGTCGGTGTGATGCCAGGAGGCGGTAATGGTGAGACTGTCGACGGTGGTGGCGGTGGTGGTGGTGGAGGCTGGCGGAAAGGCACCGAAGATGGTGGTCGAGGAGCAGCGGGCGATGACCGCGAGAGCGATGCTAACAGCTGTTGCTGCTCCCGCTGCCGTTTCAGCTTCGCTGTCTGCGCTACCGACAGCCGGCCCTCCTCGGCTGCGATGATCTGGTCCACCACGTCCGCAGCCGCTCGGAATGACGCAATCTCTTGTTCCATCGTCGGACTCGGCGTGCGGTCATGGTCTGCACCGGACGTCTGGGAGTCTGCCTGTTGTTTCTTCTTACGCTGCTCGGGCTGCTGTTTTTGCTGCTGTTGTGGCTGTGCTTGTGGCTGAGACTGTGGCTGTGGCTGTGACAGTGACAGTGACAGTGACTGTGGCTGTGACTGAGACTGTGACTGTGACTGTGGGTGTTGTAATAGGGGCTGTTGCTGCAGTTGTCGCTCTTGCAGCTGCTGCTCGCGCGCCTGTCTCTCTCGACGCTGCTGCTGCATCTGCTGCTGCAGCTGCTGCTGTTGCACAATCTGTTGGTGTTGCTGCTGGAGCTGGAGCTGGAGCAGCTGTTGCTGTTGCTGTTGCCGCTGAATCTGCATCTGCTGTTCGTCTCGCTGCTGCTGCTGCTGCTGCTGCCGCTGTGCCTCCCGCAGCAGCCGCTGCTGCTCGTCCGGCTGCTCGTCTCGCTGCTCCGAAAAGGATCCGCGCGGAGACGACGGTGGCGGCACCACAACCGCTTCAATGTGGCCGCGCGCTGTCCCTGGCTGCTGGATCTGCCGTCGCGAAGACCTGCCCAACAGCTTCTCCCTGTCGCGGCCCCTTCCAGAGAGGATGCGCTTGAGGAAATAGAGGATTTTGGCTCCGACACTCATTCGGTCCCCACGATCCTCCCGACGCACCTGCTGTCGCGTTTGCCGGCTGGCTCGCCCGCGTTCCAGTCGCTCCCGGTGCTTCCTCGTAAAACTCTGCCACCGTTCCGTCAGTCGCCAACGCAGGTTCGCGCGCCGCCATCGGTTCCTGTTGCGGAAGATGCCGCCGCCGTCTGAGCCGCCTGCCTCCACATCGCGGCCGTGGCCGTGCCAATCGTGCATTCTGTCTCGGAAGTGATGCACGGAGCACATGATGAGGCAAGTAATGGCCGCAATCGTCATTATGTAAGCAAACATGCCCTGCAGTGTCGACCGTTAGCCTTGAATCTGTTGCATAGGGGAGGGCAAAGCATACGCGGTAATTGTGCGCATGGCTCTTCCGGTGTCCCGGCCAGGTCTCGAGCCTGCTTGTCTGAGTCTCCTCGTCCGACGCAGCATTCTCTGCTGGCGGAGACAACTCCTCTTCGCTGCCCGTGTTTTCATCGCTTTCGTGGTCGCGATCGTGATCGTGGTCGTTGGGTGCCTCTTCCTCGGTCGGCGTCGTCGGCGCTGTGCAGCGGAGAAGGAACGGAGGGGGGGGAGGCGGCGGCGGAGGAGGACCGGCGCGGCTGCTGTTGCTACTACAGACGGGCGGCTCATGGGGGGGATACAGCTGCTCCCAGCTGTTGCTGCCGGTGCTGTCCTGGACCCGGATGACCGCATCGTCCCAGCTGCTCTTGCCGATGAGGCTGGTGATGCGGTGGAAGAGGGTGCCGAGGAAGGACCGGTCGGAGCAGGCCAGCTTGACGGACGAGGCGCCAAAGCGCTGGCGCATGTATTGCTCGCGGGCACGGATGTCGTGTTGGACGAGGAGGGCGTGCTGGTGCATGGCTGCGAGACTCTGCTGCCAGGCTGCCAGCTCGGCCGCGTCCAGCTCGGCCGCCGCGTCCGGGCTGCCGCTGTTGCCGACGAGAGCGGGTGCCTCGTTGAAGCGGAACGCGCTGGCCGCCCCCTCAATGTCGATGATGCGTACGGGGGCCGTCTGGCGGAACCGGATGATCAGGTCGCTGTCGTCGGAGCCGTCGCGTGTCAGGGCCATGCCGTCGAGAGCCGTCACCCGCAGCTGCAGGCGCTGCTCGCGTGTCTTGTTGTCGGACGTAAGACAGTCGCTGGACCAGTGGCCTGTGATCACGCCCGGGATGCCGCTGCCGGCCTCGCCCGTTTCCGGGTCCAGCGGCAGCTCGACGCTGCCATCCGGGGACAGCAGCCGTCCGTTGACGGTGGCGTTGACGAAGCCGCAGGCCTCCGACGACTCGAGCACATCGAAGCGGAAGTTCTGGCCAGACTGTTAACACGTGTCTCCTCGTGCCGGATGGAGAAGACAGGGGAGCACCTTACCAGGTACGGGTTCCCATCGTTCAGCTGAGAAACAGGAAGTTTGATGGTGATCAAGGCAGAAGACGGCACATTCTCTGGTCAGATACGACAAGACGTCAGCCAACATGTCCACCAGAGACAGCGGACACAAAGCGAGACGGCACAAAGACAGAGACAGCCACACAGACATGGACCAACATCGACATGCCCAAAACGGATCACAATCATCCAATCCCGGGGCCATCGCGGGGATCCTCACCTTGATGAGATACGGCACCGGCGTCTCGCACCAACACCGATGCCAGCAGGAGAACGGCCTCCGAGAGGCCCCTCATGGTGGCGACTACAGCACAAGAGAACTATGGGGTGAAGAGGGGGGGGATGATAGGGGCAGACTGCAGGGCAATGGTAGGGTCAGTTGACCAGTATGCTGGCAAACGAGATTTTTATTATAATAAAGGCAAAACGGCCTCAGGCGGGAGAGCAGTAAATTGGCCACCGGAGGAAGGTGCCGTTGGTAAGGGCCGTTGTCCGTTGATGGAATTGAAAGTGGACGAGAAGTGGAAGGCGCAGAGGAAAGAATATGGCTGCCTGGGAGAAAATAACGGCGCCAGCGGAGCAGCTCTCCACCCCCCGAGCGGCCGATAAGATACAGTAAGCACGCGTTGCCTTCGGGCCAATTCTGGCCACTTTAGGGAGAGAGGGAGCCCATCCACGCCATGCGTTTAATTGCCCCAGGCCGGCCAATCAGCGTGGATGACGGCCCATTTAGCTGACGACTCTTGTCACCACAATGAAACGAACGTCTGGTGATGTGACGCCTGGTCAAAACAGCTGTGTCTAATTGTAAGATACCCATAATAGTAGAAGAATCCCTTCAAATCCCGCAATAGCATCCCTATTTGTCGTTTGCCGTCCAACGCCAGAATAAACAGAAGGCTGAAACCAATAGAAAAGGAAATGAAAAGAAAAAGACAATATAAAGAAATCGCCGACTACGAGCTACATGCACTGAACAGCCATTCCTTTACGGCCGCTGCCGTCCCGCGTCGCTCTCACTGACGACGCTGCCCACCTCGGTCCAGCTGGTCGGCGTCATGAGGTTGTCGCCGTCTTCGCTGTCGCTGATCACGTCGTAGTACCGGCCTGAGCCGTCCTGGGATGCGGCGTCGCCTACGACCGTGGTCGAGGCCGTGGCCGTCGTGGCCGGGGCCGGTGTGCCGTTCTCTGACGTGTACAGCGGGGCGTCGACGACCGACAGCGAATCCGTCGGCGTCAACTCGCCCGCGCTGATAACGTCCGGCTCGGACGGCGCGGCCACCGGCGACACGGGCAGCGGCGAGTAGAAGCCGTTGGCAAAGCTCGACGTGTGTGCCCAAGCCTGGATCGAGTCATAGGCGTCGCCGGTGCTGGCCTGTGGGTCCTGTCCGGCCGTGGTGAACTCGTTCTCGGCCAGGGCCCGTTCCAGCCGCTCGGCCGACGGAGCGTCCTGTGTGTCCTGTGTGTCCTGTGTGTCCTGTGTCTGCGTGGCGTCAAACAGCAGTTCCGATGCAGAGGCGGCGTTGGCGGGTCGCGGGGTCTCGGGACGATCAGAGGCATTGTAAATGTCGGACAGCAGCTCGTCGGCCTCGGGCGCAATGTAGGCGCCCTGGGAGAGCAGCGATGCGCGGAGCGAGTGCTGCTGCGGCGTGGCGTCGTGCTGCTCGTCCAGCTCGATGCCGTACTCGTCGCTGAACGGGTTCGTGTACACGGACGCGTGGAGGCCGCGAACGCCGTCAGCCCGTCGCCGCCGGACCATGCTGCCGTTGAGCGGATCGTAGATGCCGTTGTTGTCATAGCCGTAGTCGGCGCCCGTGTTGACCACAAACGTGCCTCGTTCAGCCTCGCCGTCCGGTCGGAGCAGCTGGTCGAACGAGGTCAGCGGCAGCGACGGCGTGCTGAGCCCGGCCGCTTCCAGTGCCTCCCGCGTCGCCTTCTCGACCGCCGTAATGGCCTCGCGCCGCTCCTTGTCTTCCGCCTGTCGCTGTCGCTCCATGTGCTGTCGGTTCCAGAACAGAATCTCCTCGCGCTGGCGGCGCCGGCTGGCCTCATCGGCCACCACGTCGTTCGGGTCGCCGCTCGCCCGGTTGGACGACATCATGAATCCCTCTGCGTCCTCCGGTCGGTTGAACATGGGCTCGCGGTCCTGCCGGTTGTGGTCGCTCGGGGCAATGTTCTCGCCCAGCGACTGGAGCGCCATGGCAATGCGGCGGCGGAGCTCGTCGGCTCGGCGGCGCACTTCCGGCGACTCGTAGATGGCAATGGCCGTGGCCACAGCCACAGACAAGGCGATAACGCCAGCTGTGACGGCAACAGGGTGAATAGGAGGCATCACAAGAGGGAGGGATCGGTTGGGGGGTTATGAGGGGGGATGGGGGATGGGGGATGTCTTCCTGAGCGCGGAAGACGTGAATAGGCAGTAAGATCAAGAGGATGGTGAAATGGAAGGACGGATGGCAGAGATTGGCGGTAAGTCCAGGCACTCTCTGGCTGAGGCGGACGCTTGAGAAGCCGCTCTGCCCAACCTACGCAATCCTTTGCCACAGAGCCGCAGGCAGAAAGATTATGGCTTGACGGGCGGGGCTGATGCACGTATCCACCACCCTTCACGGGGTTTCAGGTGGGCAGCGTTGCGGGCGCTTGGCTGGTGGGGCTGGCTAGAGGGGATATGCACATAGGCGGGCGGACGTCACTGACCTTTGGCAACTAGTGGTAGAGGCATATTGCAAGGCGAAGGCCGATCGGACTACCGAGAAAGATGGCTGTCGGGGGATGAGTGCAGAGAGAAGAAAGAAGAAATTGAGTCGGAAGAGCGAAAGGAAACGAGAAGAAAAGAAAGGGAAAGAAATGGGACTTGTGCGTTGAGACGACAATGAGCGACAAGTCGGGTTGCAGAAGGGAAAAGGCAGCAGAGTGAGCAAGGCTGTCAATTCAAAGTTTGGGGGACAGAAACAATGGAAAAAGAAGAAAGAAAGAGGGCGCACAGTCAAGTCTTAAGGGAAGACTTACAAGAGATACAGGACCCGCAGGCAATTCATTGCAGCCGTGTCGGCGGCCGGTTATTAAAGGGCGCTAGTCCAGTCATGCAGCGTTACTGTGGTGTTACTAATATTATGTACGGAGGCCGTCTGTAGTCATACTCTCATTCCGAGTGATCAGTTTTCATGTTTTTTTCGGTATAATAGATATGGAAGCAAATCTAGTGCGTGCAACAAAGACACCAAAATCCGGAGAATCTTATCGTCGTAAAGCGGTGCTCTTCTGTTTCTGTCTGTCTTTCTCTTTCTCTCTCTCTCTCTCGATCCAGTCCTCTACAGCTTCTCAATAATGGCCGCGGCGTACTCGTGGGTCTTGGCCTTGCCGCCCAGGTCGCCAGTCAGCGACTTGCCCTCGGCCAGCGTGGCAAAGGCGGCCTTCTCGATCCGGTCGGCGTAGTCGCCCAGGCCCATGTGCCGCAGCAGCATCATGGAGCTGAGCAGCAGGGCGGTTGGGTTGGCCAGGGCCTTGCCGGCAATGTCGGGGGCGGAGCCATGGACGGCCTCGAAGATGGAGCACTCGTCGCCAATGTTGCCCGACGGCGTCAGGCCGAGACCGCCAATCAGGCCGGCGCACATGTCGGACAGGATGTCGCCGTACAGGTTGGGCATGACCAGGACCTTGTCGTTGTAGGGCGTTGGGTCGGTGACCATCTTGAGGCAGGTGTTGTCCAGCAGCTCGTCGTCAAACTCGATGCCGGGGAAGTCTTTGGCCACTTCCTTGGCCACGGCCAGGAAGAGGCCGTCGCTCTGCTTCATGATGGTGGCCTTGTGCACGACGCGCACCTTGGTGCGGCCGATCTCCTGTGCCTGCTGGAAGGCGAAGCGCAGCACGCGCTCGCTGGCGTCGCGCGTGATCAGCTTGATGCTCTGCACCACGCCGTCCACCACAATGTGCTCGATGCCCGAGTACTCGCCCTCGGTGTTCTCGCGGATCAGCACCGTGTCGACGCCGTCATAAGGCGTCTTGAAGCCGGCGACGGACCGGCACGGACGCAGGTTCGCAAACAGGTTGAACGTTCTCCGTAGTGTCAGGTTGAGCGAGACGTGGCCCTTGCCGATGGGTGTCTGGGGGAGGGATTCGTTAGCAAGACGCAAGACCTGTAGCTCCGCGGCTTCGTAGGTCCAAACTCACAGCCAGGGGTCCCTTGAGGGCGACCTTGTTCCGCTTGATGCTCTCAATGGCAGCGGCGGGAATGGTGGTCCTGCCGTCGACGAGAATGGGGTTGACATTGACCGGCTCCCAGGAGATGGGGGCCTTGGCAGCAGCGAAGATGTCCTTCACGGCCTGGGAGATCTCGGGGCCGATACCGTCACCCTCAATCAGACTGACGGGGTAGTTGCCCTGCAGACATTGTGGTCAGCTTTGGCCTGCACGGGTCGCTGTTCGTTGTCAGTGCTGCCGCAAAGTCCGGGTCGCGCGCGACTTTTCCCCTTTCAGCCGGCCCTGATTTCACGATAGCCCCGACAGATCCGCAACCGAATCGCGGCACCGTCCGGACAGCAGCGCATCAGCCCCGACAAGAGTACGGGAGAAAGCAGAGCAAGTATGGGGGGCAGTGATCGCTTACGCTGGCGTCCTTCTTTCCTGTGAAGGCAGCAACGCGGCTGGAGTAGAATCTCTGGTTCTTTATAGGGAGGGGTCAAGTTAGCACGCAGGCACACTAAGCGGGCTGCTCATGTCTCCGGTTCGGGGCCAGTACGGTCGAACGATCGCATGCACAGGGTGGTACGTACCTGCAGAGTGATGGTGGCAGTCGCGCGGGGAGCTGCACGGAAGCATTGGCGCCTGGCAGGGCCAGCAATAGCTCGGACGGCCAGCATTCTGTGGTTGAGCAGGGCTAGAAGAAAGAACAAAAGGCTGCAGAGGCGGCGATCCGAATCCGGGCTGGACAGAGACGGGGAGACGGGACGAGGAGTTTGTAGTCGGGTCAATTGGTAGGTGGACAGGCACGTACGGAAGAGAGGGAACAAAAGAGAAAATGGTATTGGCCTGGGAAAAGTTGGAGGATGTTGATCGAATCGCTGGTACGGCAAGTAATTGAGCGATAAATTTACATGTGTAGAAGGTGTAGCCCGGGTGTTTCTATTGGGCAGCGGCATTGGAGTGGAGGCGACGTCGTAACTCCGTCGCACGAGAGGCTGCGACAGCTCGGAAGCCGGCGAGTAGGCTGTAGGACGCTATAATCCGAAACAGGCACTGTCGGCCGAGCGCAGCCACAGTAGCTGTGTGTGGCGGTGCATGGCTGGGACTACGTACTTTATGGAGCATGAACTGAAGGCCAAATGGGGCCATCGTGCTCCAACAGCTACAAAGCAAAGTCGACAAACACGAGACGAGACGGCACGGCCACACAGACGACAAGCTCTCTGACTATTTCTGGATGCGGTGCGGTGCAAGCCGCCGTCGCTGCCACCGCCGCAATGACTGAACTGCAGCGGTCGGTGCTGGAGTTTTACCAGATCTCGACGCCGTATCCGGAAGAGTGGCCGGAGGCGAAGAACAATGCAAGCGACGCGTCAGACGACGAGGACACCAAGCAGCGACAGGCGAAACTGAGCCGGCGCAAGTCTCGGTACCAGGCGCTGGAGCGAGCAGCGACGAACCGGAGCAGCATCGTGCCGGGCTCAGAGAAGGGGAACCTGGTGCAGCGAGACGAGCCGGATCCTCTGGGGAGCGGCGAGAGCGTGGTGGAGATGCTGAAGCGTAGCCGTGTGGCGGGCAGCATCAACATCACGATCCAAGACGACGCGAAGCTGCGCAGCCGGTTCCTGCTGTCGTCGACGAGCTTCTCGCCGGCACTGTTTCTCTCGCAGGTGCACACGGACGACAGCACGGAAGCCCTGATGGCCGGGCTGGACGCAGTATCGCGGTCGATCGACCAGAAATCGGCATCGCTCAAGGTTCTGGTAGAGTCAAACTTTGAGCGGTTTGTACGGGCCAAGGCCACGATCGACAACGTGTACAAAGAGATGAAGTACCGAGGGGCAGATCCGGCGGCGGCCGAGCCAGCAACGACGCCACGAACACGAGCCCACTCCCGACACGCGAGCCGCAACAGCTTCCGGAGCAGCATGGGCGGAGGAGGACTGGCGGGCGGTGCAGGCGTCGTCGGCACGGCCATCGCAGGGCCAGAGGTGGACAGCAGCCGCAAGCGCAATGCGTTGGTCAAGGAGAGCGAGTACGGGGTGTTGGGGATCAAGCAGCCGCTGCTGGAGGTGTCCGCCAAGGCAGAGGAAGTGTGGGGACCAGCCTTGGGCGGACGCGAGAAGGAGGCAACGCTACGCAAGGTAGCGGGCGAGCTGGAACGGTTCCACGACTACGTGGAGGCGAGCGCGGCGATCACGGACTGCATCAAGCGCAACGACCACGAGAGCCTGGTGGAGGAGTACCAGAGGGCACGACGGTTTGCAGAAGAGGCACGTGCACTGGCGGTGCAGCTGGGAGCCAAGACGGCACGGCCACCGACGGACGAACAGCTGCAGCAGATCGTGGTGGCGGCACGGATGTGGCACGACGTCGAGGAGCAGATCCAGGCGTACAAGCGCGACGTGTGGCGCAAGCTGACGTCAACACACGGACCGATGGTGGCTTCGGTCGTGGCGACACGCAGCGGCGGACCCAACGGCTTTGGCTTCGTGGCCGGGGCCCGGGGCAGCGGTCACGGCGGCACCCGGGACCAACACATGGAGCTGATCGGGCTACTGCTGGAGCTGGGAGTGGAAGACAACCCGATCTGGGTCTGGCTGCTGAGCCGGTACGACTACCTCAAGGGCAAGATCCAGGCGACGTGCGAGCACGGCAAGGTCGAGATTGAGGTGATGCGCCGTCGTTTGGGCCAGGCCGAGAAGCCATCGGCAGCTGCGATCGCGGCCCATCTGCGGGCGATCGGCCGTGGCACCATCGAGGCCAAGATCGCGTCACTGGACGCGCCCGACGTGATCGAGATGTGGGATAAGGTACTGGCCTTTGCCGCCGGCCTGCTGTCGGCGCAGGGAATCCTGGGCGAGATTGTCGAGTTCTGGCAGACGGTGGCCGGCTTTGTCGACGGCCACACGCAGACGTCGCTGCCCACGGGCTTCCGCGGCGAGTCGCTGCACCACCACCGTCTGGCACCTGGCGGCGCCGCGGACCTGCACAAGGGCGCCCTCGAACTGGTCGACCTCGTGCGCGAGCAGGTCTACAGCTTCTTTGCCGGGCCACCGCCCGAGGACGTCTCGCTGCTCTTCTCGCCCATCCCACTGTCGCCACGCTCGCCCTTGCTGCCAACCAACACGTCCGCGTCCCTGCCAGCCTCGCCCGTCACCCCGCTGCAGCGTCTGCGCTTTGGCGCCCCGTCACAGCAACAGCCGCAGTCACAGTCACAACAGCAAAACATGCTGCCGCCGGCCGCCCAACACGGCGAGGCCTGGGAGAAGTTTGCCTTTTGGCCGCCGTGGTCCAACGCCATCAGCGGCGTGCACTACCTGTCCAAGATGCTGGCCCTCGTCGGCGCCGGTGCCACGGAGATGGCCACAGTCGGCACCGGCATTGAGAGCGACGTCATCGCCAGCGAGACGGCCGATGTCGAACGCCTGCGCACCCTCGTCGGCGCCGTGCGCGAGCGCTGCGTCACCGCCCTCTGTGCGGCCTGGAACCGCGACGCCGAGAATGTCAAGTACGTCGAGGACTGGCACCGTGCGGCCGACCGTCGCGACGTCACAAAAATGCCGGCGGCCTTTGCTGCTTTTGAGGGCGCCGTCCTTTTGGGCATGCAGAAGATCCTGTACGTGTCCGAGGCCATGGCCAAGCCCGGCGCCGGTGACATTGTTCTCCCGCCGTCCGCCAAGCTGCTCCAGATGGTCCGCGCCCAGTACGTCACCACGCTCTACAAGGCCCTCAGCGGCATGGTCGAGAACGCCGAGCGCCCGCTCAAAAAGGCCGACGACGACTGGACCACCACCGAAGGCGACGGCCCCGGCACCAGCTACGTCGCCGTCGCCGCTGCCACCACCATGGCCGCCACCGGGCCGCTCGCCGACAGCCGTGTTGCCGCCATCCTCGACAGTGGTGCCTTTAATGCAGGAGACCGGGTGCGTTGGTTGCTGACTAATGACATCCATCGATGTCCAATGATATCCAATGATCAATGCTGACTAATACCGACAGAACGTCCGCATGCTTCTCACCCTCAGCAACCTACAAAGCCTGCGGTCTGAGGTGGTGCCGCGCCTCAACACCCAGTTCGAGAACGCCTTCTCGGTCAAGCTGACGGACGAGACCAAGACGATCCGCGACGTGCTCGGCCAGATCGACACCCGTCTGTTCATTTCGTACACCCGGCCGTCGGTCGATGCACTGCGGCGTATCGTGCGGGCCGGCGTGATCGACGGCAGCGTCAGCACGAGCACGAGCACCGGTGCCAGCGCCAAGCCCAGCGAGGCGCGCCCGTACGTGTACGAGGTGCTGCTGCTGCTGGTGCTGGTGCACTCACAGGTGTCGACGACGGCGGACTCGCTGACTCAGCAAGTATTATCACACTTATTGGAACAGACATCACGTGAGCTGCTCGAGGCGCTTAAGCAGCAGACAGCAGCCGGCGTGCGCTACGACCTGGCCGGCCTGATGCAAGCCACGCTGGACGTTGAGTTTGTCGCCCAGGCGCTGAGCCAGTACACGACCGAGCGGGCCAGCGAGCTGCAGGGCCTCATCTACCAGGAGCTGGACGCGCGCACCGACAACGACGCGCGGGCGCGCCTGCAGAACGAGCTGCCCGAGATGCGCAGCGTGCTGAAGCGGTTGCGTGAGGCGAGCAAGAACGAATTTGCCTGCTTCCGCAAGCCGAAGCGGGCGGGCGCGTCCAGCTCGACCGGCGCAGCAGGCTCGTCGGGCGGTGGCAGTGGGCGAGGCAGTCCCAGCGTGCCGACTGCGTAGGCATGTGATTAGTCAGCGAAAGAAGTCTTCGAGATGTAGCGTTTGTGTTTTTGTGTTTTTGTGTCGTTTTTGTCTACAGACCATGTTGCGAGGAAACAGGCTTTTATCCGTTTGACGCCACCGCTTATCCGAGAGAAGACATGACAAAGCAAGAGGTGGAAATACATGGACGCCCGGCAAAAGGTCTTTTCCATCTTCCCGTTCCCTTTTTCCTTTTCCCGTTTCCGTTTTCATTATAACTTGCATACAATTACTCGTTCGTCCTCAAAAGCACGCGTCAGCTGGTATTCCGTTCCGTCCATACGTAATCATGACTGGAGAGAGGTCTCGGGTCGAAAGAGAGTCCAAATAAGAGAGAGAATTGCTAAAGAGCCAAAGAGGAGTGAAGAGGCCCAAAGACCAAAGGATCACTCCCGCACCGGCAGGAGCAGTGCCGAGCAGAACAGCAGCTCAAACGAGCGCGAGTCTGTGGGCGAGAAGATGGGGTGGTCCTGTTTTGTGGCCACATCGTTGTCTGTGATGTCAGTGGGGGAAGAGAGAAGAAGAAAGAGAGAAAGAAGGAAGAAGAAAGAAAGAAGAAAGAAAGAAGAAAGAAGAAAGAAGAAAGAAGAAAGAAGAAAGAAGAAAGAAGAAAGAAGAAAGAAGAAAGAAGAAAGAAGAAAGAAGAAAGAAGAAAGAAGAAAGAAGAAA